>OX465298.1:85423216-86028293 GCA_949987735.1 Leucophora obtusa | reverse complement strand
TGAAATGTTAACTAAATTTTTTACCTGTTTATAACCAACTAAAATTTAGCAGAAAATATGTGCTGATCTCAGCTGACTAATTTTCATTTCCATTAAACAACATTTCTTATAAATTATTGTATTAGAACTAACTTTTTTACCTAAAATATAGGTCACCTAAATTTAGCAGACCATGATTCTCAACATCATTGAAATTTCTGCTGGCGCAAATTCAGGTACTATTTCCTGTTATTTTAGCAGAATTTTTAACTATTTGTACGGGCTTTTTTTATGAGTGTAGTTGTCATTTAAAACGAACTAAAATATAACCCAAATACTCTGAAACTATGCAGAGTTTACAGTTTTATTTTTTCTGTTTTATCTAACTAAAATTTACTAAACAGATTCGTCAGTTTTTTCTGCAGGGCCATTTTTAACTAATTTTTGGCATATTTTTCTGCTATTTGCACAGATTTATTTCTATCAGTATATTAGTATTGCTGGAGTAAGTCGTAAAATTTTGGCGCCCTATGCTTCAGTGGGAGTTAGAGGAATATACATATATGTCATAAAATCAAAGTGAAATTTAAACAAAATGTAAGCCTTGACTTTGATTGGGGGTATCGACTCTAGGAAAATTTTTCGTATTTTTTTTTTATTTTATTTGGATGGAGAATACTTTTCTCTATATGCTTCGAAAATTTCAATAAAAAACTCGAAGAAATTAAATTTGTTTGGTAAAATATGTTTTAGTCCCGAAGTAATACTCTATCCCAAAAAAAATATTAAGGAGTACTTCAAAAACAATGAGTATTTTATCTACATCCAATAAAATAATATACAAAAATAAAATAAAACAAATACAACAACACATAGCGACATAACGCAAAAGGATAGTTTTCTACTGAAAAATTGTTAAATTTTCAGAAGTTCGAATCTTTCCTATGACACGCACGTGTTAAATTCATTGATGGAAATACCAAATTTGAACTTCTTTTATTTTTGAGTTGTGTTTTTTCTGGAGCTGTTAGTAGTTCAAAATTTGGCATTTCCATCAATGAATTTAACACGTGCGTGTCATACACTCAAATAAAAAAGTCTGTAAAAGTTACAGAAAAAACTGTAATATTACAGAAAAATTAACTAATATTAGGCCAGCAGACCGATTAGCTAATTTTAGCAAAATGTGTCTGTAATTATTAGTAAAGTCAAAGTTGTGGAAAAAATTTGTAATAGTTACTAAAATTTAGTATAATTTTGGTATATTCATAATGGAAATCAATTTGCTAAAATTAGCCAAATTTCTTACTAAATATTAGTGAAATTCATTTAGAAGCAAAAATTAGTAATTTTACTACATATTAGTAAAATTTCTGTAAATTTAAAATGGAAATAAAATAGTACTTATACTAAATATTAGTATCCATACTGTATTTTATTTCCAAAAAATCCATAAAAAATGCTTACGAATAGTAAAGTTTTTTAAACAAACATTTATTTCTTTTTAGTTATAAAATGAAATGTAATTTTAAATACGATTTAATTATAAGTAAAGTTTTAAAATTTAAATAACTTTTAGATTGATGAAACATTGAATGTATGTATATAAAAAGATAAAAAGATTTATTATAAATATATGTACTAAATAATAGGCTTTTGAGATCAATATCAAATTGATATTCACATTTAAATTAATTTTTGGAGTATTAATATATATAAGTATTTAAAAGAAAGTCACACATACATTTAATGCAAATTTTTATAAGTATTCACTTTTAACGGTGGGTCTCATACTGCAGGCTTAAACTTTAGTTAATAGTTAACCCAAAAATTTGTTGTTGTTTTGTGTACATTTTTTTGAAATTTTCTTTTGTTTATAGTTAAGTTAAAGTTAAACTTACAGTACGAGACCCACCATAAAAGTATTAAAAAAATGCCCACATTTACTCCAAATTAATGTAGGTACATTTTATTATTTATCTATTACGCTCGGTTTCATATTTAAATTTAACTTGAACTTAACGATATTGAAAGATAAAATGTCAAAAATTATATACGAAATAACAAATTAAATAACTAATGGTTAACTCAAAAACCTTCAGTATGAAAACCACCGTGTAGGTTTTTGAGTTTACTTTTACATAATTTTTTGTTGTTTCGTATACAAATTTCTTGACATTTTCTTTTGTTTAATAGTGAAGTTAAAGTCTTCAGTATGAAACTCAGCTGTAAAGATTATAATTAGAAATTAAGAGTTTCAAAGTTAACAAAAGTAGGCAAATGTTATTTCCTTTTATTAATAAATTGATGCGAAAACAGCGAAAAATAACATGTTTTAAACGACTTAAAATGTGAAATTATCAAATTAACTAACATAGGAGTAAAATTTATAAATTTTTCTCTTCATTTATATTTTTTAGAAAAGTTGTCAGGCTAAGGATTGCTGTTCATAACTTGTCTTTAGGAAAATTGATTCCAAAAATATGTGATTGAAGAGCCATACATGTTTACATGCAATCGGATATTTAAAATGAAAAACCACATAAATATGAAAAAGACATGCCAAAGCCTCTAAAATACTTTCTAGTTTATAAGTAACAGTGTCAAATTATACAAAAATATATTTATAAACTGCGTGCTATTAAATAATTGATACTATTACTACGATCGCCGTATTCGCCTCCACGCTTAAAGGATACCGACACTTTATTCTTCCAAGCTTCACGTGGGCTACAAAACTGTAGATAACAAAATAGAAGTTAATTTTTGCTACATATAAATTAATATAAAGATAATAAACTTTCTAAAAATGCACACATAAATTCACTAACAGCTTGAACATTTGTACCCACTGTAAATATCTCATGAATAATATCTTCCAAACAAATAATGGGTGATTTTTGCCATTGATACGAGCAAAACCTTTTTAAATACCAATTCACGTATGGTACCAATATTGGGATAGCCATATGTAATTGTAAAATTATGTATCGCTTTTCCATAATCCTATGGTTTTGTCATTTTCCATAATTTTATGGTTTTGTCATTTTCCAAAACCGCCGAAGCAAAAATATTCTCTGTTGGATGACAAGCAGTACACAGTACAAATTTATAGATAAAAAAATTCTTGCCTTTAACTAACCTTTCCTCCAGTTACTGAAAAATTTGTAAAAATACAATATTTTTCATTTTTATGTCCAGTGTAGGTTTTTAAACATTTTCCTTTTGAATAGTCCCATAATTTCAAAGTATTATCCAAAGTAGCCGCCAATATATACTTGCCATTGGGGGAGAATTTTATAAAACTTACAGGCGGGTTGTCATCTATTAGTCTTCAAACACTGACCGCTGGCTATATTATATCCCAAATACGACATAAGCCATCATAGCTAGAAGAGACAATTAACGAACCATCACGATTGAAATGAATGGCAGAGGCAGGTCAATTCATAAAATTTCGAAATTATTTCTTTTCCCACTTCTGGTACTCACATGAACTCGGCAACCATTCCCCATTGGGTGAAAACAGTTGATACTGCCTTGGTATGACCAGCCAAAGTAAACTTTAAAGTATAATTAGTTTTTACGGATAAAGACGATTTATTTGAAGATGAGGATGTTGTTCCGGTCGAAGATGATGTTTGAAGAGTATTAGGATCACTGTATGCGGTGGGCATAGGTTGTGGAGCATGTACCCCAGGATGACCACCATGTACTGGTCCAATAGGAACCATTGTTATTGATTTTTACAAGTTATTATTTTAATTCACTTTGTTTTTTTAACTATTAAAACACTACCGAATGTTTTTGTTAGAAAAACCTCGTGCTAAGAGTTGTGTCGTTCATGAACGAACTAGTTCATTTGAACGGTTCAGTTCATTGAACGATATGACATCGTTCACCATTATTCGTTCTTTTCGTTCAATCGTTCATTTCGTTATTTTTTTTAGTCATAGAAAATTTGTATCCCTTTCTTATTAATTTTATTACAGAATTAAATGTTTTTCTTAATAATTTAAAAATTTTAATAAAATTGTAATTTTCTGACGCTATTAGTCTATGCACAATTAAATTAATATAAACATCATATCGCTGACATGCAATCGGCTCTTGCAGTAATGCCAGAGATCAAATGTCACTTTTAGTTTTCATTTTAATTTTGTAATAGAAAAACAACAAAAATTTTTTTAAAAAATAATGGAAAAGTGTTTAATTTTTTATTATTTGTCGGTAAAAATTAATGTTTCATAAAATTTGGTATTTTTCGATGAAAAATCTATGATATTTCTTATCCATGAAATTGTCAAGTGTTCTCCACCACTTTGCAATTGATATCATTTTGACGTTTTTCTGCAATGGTTTTGACATTTCAAATCATATAATTTATTGCATTTAAATACACCGGGTTAGCACGCGTGCAATTTACAGTTGTTTATAAGTATTATATATGTTTAAAGGAAAACTGGTCAATATTTTGTTACAATTTATATTTAAGGATTTTTTTCTTAATTTTCTATAAATTTTTATATTAATTTGTAAAATTAATGCAGTTTTCATTATTTGTAATTGTCGCCATAATGCGCAATTACAAAAGCACCTCCCAGTACGACTGCTCTCAATGAACTAAAACAGCAAAAACAGTAACATCGATACACATCGATTGGATTTGGAAACACAAAATATCAAAAAATTTTGATGACACGAATTTGACCATGTAATCTAATTTGACGGTTTGGCAAGCATGTTGGACGAAAAACAAAATTTTTTGATTTTTCGGCAAGTTTGACAAACACGCTTTACCGTCTATTGAAAAAAATCATCAAGCATTGGATTTCTAATAAGTTATTTTGTAACAAGAAAGGGATAGCGTTAATAAATAAAATAAAAAATGCAAAAACAGAAATTCAAAAATGAAATTCCAAGAAAAAAATTAATAAAAATAATTTCATCATTATCATCCGCTGTGTTGATTTTGTGGTTTTGAAGTAAAGTTTTACAGCATGCTTGTCCGTGTATTCCAAAAAACATTTTTTGTTTTTCAAACAAGCTGGACAGCATGCTTGATCCTATAAAGGCCGCTTATGTCAATAATTTTTTTTCTTTGAATTTAATTTTTTTTTTTTCTGTTTTTGCATTTTTTAGTTCATTTATTAACGTTATCCCTTTTTTGTTATAAAAAAATTTTTCCATTACACTGTAAAGCGTGTTTGTCAAATCTGCCATGTTTAACAAGCTGTCAAATTAGACACTACATGATCAAATTCATACAGCCGTCCAGCATGCTGTACAGCATGCTTGATTTTCTATAGGTCGCTATACACGAAGGGCATTTTGTGACGAATGTTCCTTCGTGTGTAGGCAGCTTTAGAATAGAAAACAATTGTACCATTTACAGTAAAATTCTTTTAAGCTAAACTTGGTTAAGACGAACTATCGGTTAATACGAACTAATTTGAAAGACGTTTTGGCATCAATTTTCGTATAAAAAACATCACCCGCTTTATGAAACGCTTCGTCATATTTATTGCTGATGAACGATTTATGAAGCAGTTTCATCAATATGATAACTCTTTTTTTCACCGAGTGGACGAATATGGATGATAAAAATACATATTGAAAATATTGCAAAACTAATTGTATTTATAGCAAAGAAATATTCGATAAAAGCAAAAAAAAAAAAATCGTGGAAATATAAACATTGAAAAACAACAAAAAAATTTAAGAACAAATCTATTTTTATTATAAATGAAAAAAAACGCTTAAAAACAACTTGGTCTTTCTGGTAATCATATTGCAACAAAAATTTCTATCAGGTTGTGTATATTTTCAAAAAAAAAAAAAATTTAAACTTTCAAAATAACAAAGATTAGTAATTTTTTTTTGCTAATTTTAACTAATCGGGTTTCAAAATTTAGTAAAATTAAATTTGTAGATTTAGCAACTCAAATTAGTAAAAAATTCTGTAATTTGTAAAATGAGAATACCAAATTATTTTACTAAAAAAAAACTTTATACTAAAAATTAGTATAATACTAGTATAATAAAATTGGAAACCGTTTTACTAATTTTTATACTAACTTTTTTTTTTAGTGTAGGAAAGATCCGATACTGCTGTAAATTTCACAATTTTTCAGTAGAAAACTATGCTTTTGCGTCTTGTCGCTATGTGTTGTTGTATTTGTTTTATTTTTGCATTATCTTATTTTGAATGTAGAGAAAAAAGTCATGTATTAAAAAGTGGTGTTCTCTTTTTGCAGGGATGTGGTAAATTTATGTGTAACACTTTTTGTTTGCATTTTTATTAACTTGTTTTTATTAGAAATCGTATATATTATAACAGGCCAGAATAAAAAGATAAAAACTACATCAAAAGATGTAAAATTGCACGCAGTTTTCAAAGAAAAGCCAATGACGATTCCTTGATGGATGTTGAAGGCACGTCATATGGGGCAGGTGCTGATGGCTTAATATAAGTTATAAAAGTAATCAATATATATAAAAATGGGAAAAAAATACGAAATAAATTAAAAACTGTACAAAATTATGGCATTTTTACAAAATAATATGTGTACCATTATATAATTATATATCTACCATCGTTTTTAAGACTATTAGGTTTAATATATCAGATACCCATTAACCGATTCGTCCAAAATTCGGTGGACATGTAGTACACTCAAATAAAAAAGTCTGTAAAAGTTACAGAAAAAACTGTAATATTACAGAAAAATTAACTAATATTAGGCCAGCAGACCAATTAGCTAATTTTAGCAAAATGTGTCTGTAATTATTAGTAAAGTCAAAGTTGTGAATTTGTAATAGTTACTAAAATTTTGTATAATTTTAGTATATTCATAAAGGAAATCAATTTGCTAAAATTAGCAAAATTTCTTACTAAATATTAGTGAAATTCATTTAGAAGCAAAAATTAGTAATTTTACTATATATTAGTAAAATTTCTGTAAGTTTAAAATGGAAATAAAGCTGCTGAAACCAGCGAAAAAATTTACTAAATATTAGTAAATAGGAGTTAGTTCAAAAAATAGTACTTATACTAAATATTAGTATGCATACTGTATTTTATTTCAAAAAAATCTAAAATAAAATCCATAAAAAATGCTTACGAATAATAAGCAAACAAACAAACATTTATTTCTTTTTAGTTATAAAATGAAATGTAATTTTAAATACGATTTTATTATATGACAGTCGCATATACCGTCATATTCATAAATGGCATAATCTCATATAACATTGTTTTGAATGAATGTACAAACCATTAAGCGGTGATCATGTTTCCTTGTTCTAACTGATATACAGACATTGAACTTAACTAATAGTGAATCATTCTATTGTATTGTATGGTATTTTATGTTATGTTATTATATTGACCTAATTATTATATTATGCTAAGTAGACAATAATTTTACTTTAATTTTACTATATAAACCTGTAACTTTCACTTGAATAAAACAGACGGAAATCTACAATACTAATCGAACTCGCCTATAACAAATTTATTAGCTACATGGCGACTGTGACCAAAGTGCTGCAAATATAAGCACTTGGGCACACAATTTGAAAGCTATAAGTGCTAGAAAAACCAAAACCACTTTAGCTGAAATTATAAGAACGAAAAGGATACCAACCGAAAGCAGTGGTTGAAGAACTATCTGGCCGAGAGATAGTTGGGATGAGCAAACCAGGGCATTAAAAAAAAAACCAGCATTAATAGCAACCCACATTAATAGCAACCCAATAATAGCAACCCACCACCACCCTAGAATATTTCGACCCGATTGTGGAAGAAGGTGGAGGATATCGAACAGGCGATAGTGGCTTATCACCTATCTAAAAATCTGGCGAGTAAATAGGTAAAATCAAATGCTGAATAGAGTGCGTACTTGATATGCACCTATAGGGAACGGAGGCGATTTCGCTCTTGTTCGAAAATTTTTTTTTAATAATAAACTAGGTTTTAAAAGTATACAATTAAAAATTGAAATTAATATCATAAACAATGGAGTTAAAAAAAAAAAAAAAAACTGTAATGAATAAAATATTAAAACAAAATTAATTATTAACTACTGACATAAATTAATTTTTTTTTGTTCACATTTAAGCGAGAAATTAAGGAAAATTTTGTAATAATTAAAATATTAGAATGGGTAACCAGGAAACAAAACTGGCAAACCCCAAGGCCAATGTCATAAATGAAGTAGTGGTAGAACAAAAAGAGAATGGTTGGAAAGAAATAAAAATTTACTTGGTTATTATAACCGTAGTATTGATTGTAGAATTAGCATTAAAATTATATAAAATGCATAATAAAAGACTAAAAAAGAGATATATTGGTCAATTTAAAGAAGTAGAGAGAATATAATGGACACTTGGTCCGAAGTTTTGAATAAATTGAAGTCATATGAAGGGCAGATTAGAAAATCATATAAGTGTTTGAATAAGAATAGAGGAATTAGAAGTGAAACTATAGAGAAACATAAGAAAATCTTATTAGATAATTTTGAATTATTACGAACATTTTTAATTGGGTATGAGAATAAGTTAAAATCAGATCACCATAGGGAGGCAATTGCTATCTACAATAATTGTAGGGATAGAATTCTGAAAGTTTCCGCAAAACATAGCTTGCATATAAAAATTCCACACTCACCCACAGAGAGCGCAAAATACGAATGCAGTTCAGAGAGCGAAGATTTGTCCGAAGACGATACAGAAATTAATAGAGAATTGGAATCTGTAGAAAACAGGAACAGCGCAGATATGCCGCAAACTAGTATAGAGTTTTTGCAGACCGTCACCAGGATCTTACCTGATTTTGACGGGAAACACGAAAACTTACAAAGTTTCATAGACGCCTTGAGCATTTTGGAATCTATAAAGGAAACCCATGAAACATTAGCGGTAAATGTAATAAAAACCAAACTAAAAGGTACAGCCAGGAATTTAATTTCTTCGGAAACAACTATACAACAGATTATAAGTAAGTTAAGAAGCACTGTGAAGGGAGAAACAGTTGGTGTTCTCTCAGCAAAACTGATGAATATAAAACAACAAAATAAAAACACAACGGCTTACGTCAAGGAAATAGAAGAGCTTACAAAAGCATTGGAAAGCGCATACATATCAGACGGTTTAACACTTGAAACAGCTGGCAAATATGCAACCCAAGTTGCTGTAAAATCTATGGCAAAAAACACTCAAAATGAGCAAGTCAAAATTATCATGCGTGCGGGACAGTTCCAGACAATGGACGAGCTTATTATGAAATATGTAGATACTTGAACGGAAACGAAAGATTCTTCAGTAATGCACTTCAGAAATCAGAGAGGACGTTCTTTTAGAGGACGTGGTCATAACAATAACCGTTGGCGTAATAATAATCAAAATAGTAACAGCAATAACACTAGTAATCGGAACTACAATACTAATCGGGGCAGAGGCCACCGAAATTTTAATAATAACAACCGTGGTTATAATAATAATAATCACTACCGTACGAGTAATGTACGAGCTATAACTCAACAAGAACATGAAACAGAAACGGAAAACTAATTCACACCCTTGAGAATACAAAGTATGACAAAAAACGATTCAACCGTATTTTACATTTAAATCTGAATTTAAGCATTTTTGTAAAAGTCTATGATGGTGAAAGTAACAACCTATTAACTTTGTTGGTTGATACTGGAGCGGATATATCGTTACTAAAACAAAACGGCATTAAATATGAGTGGGTAAATGAATATAATATAACAACAATTAGTGGAATAGGTGAAGGAACAATACAGTCACTGGGTAACACACATTTGGAACTTCGTATTAAAAATTACTTTGTTCCTCATGAGTTTCACATAGTACCCGAAAATTTTCCTATTCCATGCGACGGACTACTCGGTATAGATTTCATCAAACACTACAACTGTATCTTGGATTTCGGTGAAACGCAAGATTGGTTTACATTAAGACCCGGAAATGTTCGGGACGGAATTCACATCCCAATCTTACACTACAGTTCGAATGATACTATCTTGTTACCAGCACGTTCTGAAGTTATTAGAGAAATAAAGATAAACACACCTTATGAAGAAGTACTTGTTGTTAATCAAGAACCACAACAAGGAGTAATAATAGGTAATACAATAGTAAACAGTAAAAGAGCTTTCATCAGGGTTATTAACACTAATACAGTAACAGTATCACTTAAATGTATTGATGTAGTATCGGAAAATCTCGACAATTATACAACATCATCTACACAGAAGTGTAGTGGATCCAGAAAAGTTAAAATTATGCACAAATTGTCAAAAAGCTTTCCTGAACCATTTAAGGAACAAATGTTAAAATTATGTACAGACTACATTGATATTTTCGGATTAGAAACGGAACCCATCACTACGAACAATTTCTATACACAAAAACTTAAACTCAAAGACAAGAAACCCGTTTATATTAAAAACTACAGGATACCCCATTCACCCAAGATCGAAGTTGATACACAGGTTAAAAATTTAATAGAAGACGGCATCGTTGAACCTTCCACATCAGAGTACAATAGCCCACTACTCCTAGTACCAAAGAAATCACTACCTAATTCAGATAAGAAGAGATGGCGTTTGGTAGTAGACTATCGTCAAATAAACAAAAAACTAGTCGCTGATAAATTTCCACTACCAAGAATCGAAGATATTTTAGATCAATTAGGAAGAGCAAAATACTTTTCGTGCCTAGATTTAATGTCAGGTTTCCACCAAATTGAGCTCGATGAGAAGTCAAGAGACATTACATCCTTTTCTACAAGCAACGGCTCATATCGGTTTAAACGGCTCCCCTACGGATTGAAAATTGCTCCAAACTCTTTTCAGCGGATGATGACAATAGCATTTTCAGGGTTAAACCCCTCACAAGCATTTTTGTATATGGACGATCTAGTGGTAATAGGTCGATCGGAGAGACAAATGATAAATAACTTGAAAAGCGTTTTTGAAATATGCAGAAAATATAATCTGAAGTTGCATCCTGAAAAATGTTCATTCTTTAGACATGAAGTAACTTTTCTTGGGCATAAATGTACCGATTAGGGCATTCTGCCGGATGATGGAAAATATGAAGCAATTAGGAAATATCCAGTTCCAACTGACGCAAATAGTGCAAGACGATTTATTGCGTTTTGTAATTACTATCGAAGGTTTATTAAAAACTTCTCTCTTCACTCACGTCACATTACGCGTCTGTGCAAGAAAAATGTACCATTCGAGTGGACAGAAGAATGTAATAACGCATTTCTTTACTTAAAGGAAGCATTAATGCTACCAACCCTCCTACAATATCCAAACTTTGATAAGGAATTTTGTATAACAACTGACGCCAGTAAGCACGCTTGCGGAGCGGTATTAAGTCAGGAGTACAATGGCAAACATCTACCTATAGCATATGCCTCGAAAACATTCACACAAGGAGAGAGCAACAAATCAACAATCGAGCAAGAGCTCACAGCTATCCATTGGGCCATATTACATTTCAGACCATATATCTACGGAACACGTTTTCTTGTAAAGACCGATCATAGACCTTTGTCATACCTGTTCTCGATGAAAAATCCAAGTTCAAAATTAACAAGAATGCGCTTGGACTTGGAAGAGTATGGTTTTACAGTTGAGTATCTCAAGGGTAAAGAAAATTACGTTGCTGATACTTTATCATTGTAGAATTTAAAGAATTACACAAAAATGTATTAGTAATAAATAAAGTGACCACAAGGTCCGACACCAGAATGAACGAAAAAGTAACTAAACAAAAGCATCATGAAAATATAAAGGAAAAGCCCAATATATGTGAGGTCATACAATATGATGACGTTAAAAAACTAGTAAAGTTAATATTAACTCCAGGAAGATGCTTATTGAAGCATGGAAAATTAATATTGAAGCGAATAAATGTTGAAGATCTGTGTACTAATGGGAAATTGGACCTAGGAGGATTTTTCCTAAGGCTTGAAAAAGAAGCCGGTATGCTGAATCTTGAAAAATTAAAAATGGCACCCGATGAAGAAATTTTTAAATTTGTATCTATAAATAAATTCAAAAGAATGGGCAATGATTATTTGAAAAAATTAACAGTAGCGCTACTGCCAAAGGTGACCATAATTGATGCTAAAGATAATAACATTAGCGAAAATTAGAAGACATTACAAGTGGAGAGGTATGCCTTCACACGTGAAAAAATATATTAAAACATGCCAAAAATGTCAAAAAGCTAAGATAACAACACATACTAAGACACCAATGATACTGACACAAACCCCAGCAACTGCATTCGACATCGTATTAGTGGATACCATTGGTCCATTACCAAAGACGGAAAATGGTAATGAGTATATTGTCACATTAATATGTGACCTAACTAAATATTTAGTGGCCATACCAATATCGAACAAGAGTGCAAGCACAGTTGCAAAGGCTATATTTGAGTATTTTATACTATGTTACGGTCCAATGAAGACGTTCATATCAGATGCGGGAACAGAGTATAAGAACTCAATAATAACGGATTTATGTAAATATATGAAAATCAAGAATATTACCTCTACTGCATATCACCATCAGACTCTAGGTACTGTGGAACGCAGTCACCGAACTTTCAACGAATATATACGTTCATATATATCGATTGAACGAGACGATTGGGACGAATGGCTTAGATACTTTACATATTGTTTTAACACCACCCCATCGGCAGTTCACGGTTACTGTCCATACGAACTAATTTTTGGACGAATACCCCATGGTTTTCATTATTTTAATAGTCTAGATAGAATAGATCCTATTTATAATATAGATGATTATAGTAAAGAAGTGAAGTATAGGTTAGAAATTGCATACAAGAGAGCAAGATTACTACTAGATAAGGCTAAGGTTAAGCAGAAACAATTTTATGATATAAATACAGAACAGTTAGATTTAAATTTAGGAGATTTGGTTTTATTAAGGAATGAGGTAGGACATAAGTTAGACAATAGATATAAGGGCCCATATAAGATTATAGAAATAGGTGATAACGATAACATATTAATAGAAACTAAGGGAAATAAGAAGCAGAAGGCTCACAGGAATAGAATTAAACTTTTTAATTGAAACAAGTAATTTTTTTTTCTTTTCACAAAATCATTATTTCTTAACATAATACTACAAAACATAAGTTAAAAACATAAATCATTAAACAACGATAAGTTTGGTGTACCAATATAAAAAAAAAAAATAATAATAATAATAACCAATAAAAAAAAAAAAAGAAAATAATAATATTTTCAATATGATATGTAATCTGTCATTGAATTTAGACCAAGGTAACAATGAGTAAAGAATATTCATATGCTTAATAGCGTATGAACATTCTTCCAGAAAATGGAGGTGTAGCGGATATGACAGTCGCATATACCGTCATATTCATAAATGGCATAATCTCATATAACATTGTTTTGAATGAATGTACAAACCATTAAGCGGTGATCATGTTTCCTTATTCTAACTGATATACAGACATTGAACTTAACTAATAGTGAATCATTCTATTGTATTGTATGGTATTTTATGTTATGTTATTATATTGACCTAATTATTATATTATGCTAAGTAGACAATAATTTTACTTTAATTTTACTATTTAAACCTGTAACTTTCACTTGAATAAAACAGACGGAAATCTACAATCAAATCGAACTCGCCTATAACTAATTTATTAGCTACAAAGTAAAGTTTTAAAATTTAAATAACTTTTGGATGAATGATACATTGAGTGTATGTATATAAAAAGATAAAGAGATTTATTATAAATATATGCTGTTCACCATTGCATTGCATTTCGTTCCCATTATCTGTTATTCCAATTCCCCTCGGTCCCCGTTTCATTCCATTTCCTTCCTACTGTCTTGTGTATCGATGTTGATATCAGTCGCTTCTCTTTCCATTTCTTTGCACTTGCTCCGTTCCATTCCTCTTTTAACTGCAGTGTTTCAATTCCACTCGTTCCCCATTTTATGCCATCTCGCTCCTCATTCCATTTCGTTCTATAGTCCGTTCCACTTCGTTCCCTTTTCCAATCCATTTCCATTGTCTATAATTTCAATTCCACTCGTTCAACGTTTATATCCATTTCGTTCCATTTGTGTAGTGTTTCAATTCCACTCGTTTCCTATTTAGTTTCTTAATTTTAGTATTCCATATACACTCGTTAGGTTTATAGCTAAAGACGCAGTCGTTAATGGGGGGGGGGGCAATTTTCCCCGTTTGAACCACCATTTTTACCACGTTCCTGTCCAAAGTCCTAAAAATGCCATATCGATAAGTTAGCCCATACTCCAAGGAAAACATATTATAGATTACAGGTTTCCAGCCGAAGGGTTAGGCCATCAAGGGGGAGAATGATTACGTTTTTACCCTCCCGGTAGGAATTTCCAAAAATTCCGTCTTAGAGGACGTCTGCGTTGGAGGAGGAAACTACTGCATATATAATTTAAGGTGTCTATATCCAGCAGTTTGGCCAGCCCGTCAAGGGGGAAGTTTTCTCCGTTTTTACCCCTCCCGGTATGAATTTCCAAAAATACCGTCTTAGGGGACGTCTAGGTTGGAGAAGGAACCCAAATACCGAATTTAAGCTCCCTAGTTCCAGCAGTTTGGCCAGGCCGTAAAGGGGGAGACTTTTCCTGTTTTTGACCCTACCTGTGGAAATTTCCAAAAATTTCATCTTAGCGAATGTCTACAATAGAGGAGGAACTTTAGTACCAAATTTCAACTTCCTATCTCCAGCGGTTTGGGCAGGCCATTAAGCGGCACTTTTCGCTTCATTAATCCCCATTTTTGCAATCTCCCTGTCCAAAATTCCAAAAAGCACCTTCCCGATAAGTGAGCCCATACTCCAAGGAACATATGTTTTACATTTCAGGCTTCAAGCCAACTTTTACTATTTGTGCCCCTCTCGGTAGGAATTTCCGAAAACCCATCGACAGGGAATTTCAGCTTCCTAGTTCCAGCAGTTTGAGCAGGCTGTCAAGGGGGATACTTTTTCTTTTTTTGTCCCTCCCGGTTGGAATTAGGCTGGAAAAGGAACCTAAATACCGAATTTCAGCTTCCTAGTTCCAGCAGTTTGGACAGGTCGTTAAGGGGCCACTTTCCCTTTTTGAGCCCCCATTTTATAACGACGCTGTCCAAAATTCAAAAAAGTATCTTTCTAATAAGTTAGCCTTTACTCCAGGGACCCACATTTTAAATTTCAGCTTTCTAGCCGAAGGGGTTTTTACAGGCCACCAAGGGGAGGCTTTTCTTATTTTTGCCCCTCCCTTTAGGAATTTACAAAAATTCCATCTTCGCGGCTATCTGCGATGGATGAGGAACATTCATACCAAATTTCAACTTCATTGCCTCAGCGGTTTGGGCAGGCCGTTATTGGGGACATTTTTCCCTTTCAACCACCATTTTTACTATGTTCCTGTTCCAAAATAGAAAAATTAAGTTGCCGGTGAGTTAGTCCTACTCCAAGGAATACATATTTAAAATTTTAGGTTGGCCAAAAGGGATTGGGCAGGCCGTCAAGGAGGAGACTTTACCCCTTATTTCCCCTCCCGATAGGAATTTCAAAAATTCCGTCTAAGCGGACGCCTACACAGAAGGAGGAACTCACATACCGAATTTCCTTTTGGAATATCCTGTAGGGAATTCCAAAATTACAAACTAAGTCGATGTCTACTACAGTGGAAGAACCTTTATACCAAATTTCAACTTCTTACCTCCAGTGGTTTGGGACTATTTATGGGGAGACTTTTCCCCTTTTCAGGTAGGAATTTCCAAAAAGGGAGATAAACCATTGAATGAGCCTAATACGTATAGACCACTCTGCATGTTGGACTCACTAGGAAAGCTTCTAGAGTGCGTAGTGTTAAAACGGTTAGAGGAAAATATAGATGACCTTGGAGGCCTATGCCCTATGCAACATGGTTTCCGCAAGGGGAGGAGTACAGTAGATGCCATAAGTGAGGTATGTAATAGGGCGATACAAGCCAAGACAACAGGGGAATACTGTGCAATAATAACACTGGATGTTAAAAACGCTTTACGCTTTACTGCCTAAAAACGGCCTACTGAATTTGGACCTACAGGAGGGCGCGAAACTAGTAGGTTATGCGGATGATAGCGCTCTCGTTGTGAACCAACGAACTGCCGAATTGATCGAGATAGTTGTGAACGATAGCTTATTTCGTTGTAACAGTTGGCTGCAGAAAAACAGCCTGAAACTTGCAGTACCAAAAACGGAGGCAATCCTAGTGACAGATAGAAGGGTCTACCAAATACCGAGGATTCAGCTACAGGACAGTGAGATACCCTTTAAACGAGGCTTATGCTATTTGGGTGTACAATTGGATGACAATCTTAGCTTTGGGCACCACGTTCTGAATATTCGTGACAAAGCTTTGCGAACGGCAACGTCATTGGCAAGAATAATGCCAAGCTGTGGCGGCACAAGGCCGCAGATAAGGAGATTGCTGAACAGCGTAGTGTATTCCCAACTTCTCTATGCTGCCCCAACTTTCGTCAGGGCATTGGATCTGAAGTACAACATAAGGGAATTGCAGAGAGCACAGAGAGTTACTGCTCTCCGCATCATATCAGCGTACCGTACAGTATCTACAAGTGCTGCATTAGTGCTTGCAGGTCTACCACCAATAGACCTATTAATACTGGAAAGAGGGGAAATATACACCCAAACAAAGACTATAAGCTTGGCCAACACTAACTTACAAGAGCGAAAGAGGAAAATTATGGAGATGAAGAGATAATATAATGGCCAAATGGCAGGAACGTTGTGATCAAGACGAGAACGGAAGATGGACATATGGCATTATCCCAAATATAAGAGTCTGGATGAATGACAACATGGAAACATGGGATATTTCCTAACTCAGGCAATGACATACCATGGTAGTTTTAACAAATACCTACATAGATTTAAATTGAAGCAGATAAGCAGCTGTGACTCATGCGGAGCGGTAGAAGAAGATGCAAAGCACATACTTTTTGAGTGTGAAAAGTGGTTAGAGGAGAGACACGCTTTGAATGATATGCTAGGTGTAACTTTAACTCAGGAGAATCTGCTAGGCGAAATGCTGAAATCTGAGAATGCATGGACACTATGTGAAGGATACATCAATAGAATATTGAAGGAAAGGAGCTCTGTGGTTCCGAACCTCCTTACTTAGAGAAAGTAAGGAGGATTTAGGAATATTATGAAAATATATGATGAAATGCTACCGTAGTTCCGGGGTGGAGTTGGTGAAGTTATCGTGGGGCCACTAGATGATAGCGCGCTATCACTACGTCCAACAAAAAAAAAAGATAGATAGATATTAGCGAAGAGGTATTAGATTTTAAGAAATATATTAAATTTTGAAAGTTAAAAAACTAAATGTGAATACTTAAACGAAATAAAATAAATCCAGTGATTAAAAAAGATCCAATATTTGCATAATATTTCAAGGTGTACGGGTACCTTAAGTTCGGAGAAGAACTATTTTTAAAATCTGTAAAATTAATTTATGTACATAGTATTGGTGAGAGAATATCTGAATATGTATCATAAAAATATTCATAAAATTACAACTCAAATTTTTTTATTATCATTTCATTTATCTCCTAAGCCTTTATTTTTATTTAATTGTTAAACTTAAAACATATTATTTTACACGAAATATATTTTTCACATATTTTTTTATGTAAAGTAACCTAAATATTACATAAATGAGTATTTTTGAAAGTGCCGAATTTTTAAAATCAAAGTGCCGAAAATGCCGATTTTTTTGAGAAAAAGTGCCGATTTTTCATCAAAATCATCTGGTAGCCCTGTACACAAAATGAACAAAGCCGTTTAAATATAAAGTCGACTTTAAAAGTAAAATACTGTTTGATAGTAAAGCACCGTAAGTTGTTCGGATTTCACGTGAAAAAATTTTTATACTCCTCCATATAAAAAAATTATAACTTTCCACGACAATGAATTTCACGTGAAAACTGAGTAGAGATTGTTTTCACGCAAATTTAATGTACAAGACTATTATTTTTCTTGGGGAAAAATCACATTTTTGTATATTGTGATTGTGTCTTTGATATAAAATTGAAAAATTGTTCATTTTTATAATTTAAATTTGAGTAAAATTAAAGTTCGAGTAAAATTTTTCCACGTGAAAAACCACTTACGGTGCTTTTGGGAAAAATACTAAATTTTATTTTGAATTTTTTTCATTAAAATTGGAGAACATTTTTGGGCTCCGCAGCGCAAGGTTAACGATTTTATGAGCGACGCTTTAGGTATAAAAGACAATATAAAGTCCAATGGAAAATTCTAAGTTATATTTTTCATCAAAATTTTAATATTTGATACGTATTTGACATCCAACAAGGATGGGTTAGTAAGGCTAAAAAAGTTTATATTAAAAACATATAAAATCAACAATTGAAATTTTTGCACTCTATTTGAATTGTATGAAACTTGCTATAACTTGGAATACTTTGTATAGCTAAAATTGGTGTTCAATTTGGGGAAAATTATCAAATTTGCTATAGACTTTCCGTACATATTTATTTATTTAATTGATTCCATTTCCTGTACAACAAGACTGTGTCTTATATTTATAGTACAGGAGCGTATTACGTTACAAAAAAGAATTTTTATATTATTATGAATTATAAATTCACATAAACAAACTTAGTACAAATATAACAATATTGATAAGCAAAGAAAGAAAAATTATTTGAAAAAATTAAATAAAAATGTTTTGAAACTATTAGCATTGCTGTTTACTTGTTGACTTAGTGGAAGATTGTTCCAAAGACGAGCGGCATGTACAAAAAACTGCCATTCAGACATTAGGCATTGATGTCGAGGAATTACAATATTCCGGTTTCGTGGCGATAGGAAAAAGCGTATTTTGTCAAATAAATAATTGGGGATCCGACTGTTTATTATTTTATGCAAGAATGTCAATGTGCGAATTTTTAGCAGATTATCCAGAGAGACTCCGTAAAGATTATTTGAGACAGAGGAAACATAACCAAACCTTCTCAATCCATACACATATCTAATAATATTATTAAATAATACATTTAGTCTTCTATTGCTAACTGAATCACAGCTTCCAAATAATTCACACCCATACATCAGGGAGGGAATCAAGTACGTCTTGGCAAGTAATGCCCTTATTCTTAACGGGGTGAAATATTGTGTGGACCAGACAGCTCGTAGCTTTACATAAGCTTGACCAACCAGTGAGTTTATATGATCAGTCCATGTCAAGTTGCTGTTGAAAATTATCCCAAGGTTTTTCGCTGTGTTAACAATTTCAATCTTCTCGCCATTTATAACGATATCTTCAGAAATGGAGGGAGTTAAACTTTTCTTACGTATCACAATACACTTAGATTTTCGCGGATTCAGACAGAGTCCATTGCATATAACGAAAAAATTTAACGAAAAACGTCGCCGGAGTCTGAAAAGTCCTCAAAATTTGATTGAGATGATTACAAGGATTTAACTCAGATATTACTTTTTAACAACAATACAAAAAGTTAATATTTCCTGAAAAGTTTTGAAATTATTTTCATTATTTTTATATTCACTTTATCCTAATTTTTGCATTAAAAATACAGAAATTGTTTTTTTGGACTTTCTATATTTTCATATATTTAGTTAGAATATTCTTCTACCTTAAGTCCAAATTCTATGATGTGATGCCTATGAAACAATTGTATTGTCTATCATGAAAATGATCAACCCCCTTTTTGAAACAACAAATAAAATCTAATATGACAATATCATATTAGAATTTGGACTTAAGGTAGAAGAATATTCTAACTAAATATATGAAAATATATTCACTTTATTTATTAGAAGCTGATTTTTTATACTTCAGTTATAAATTTTAACTAAAAACTTCTAATATTTAAAAAATTCTTGTTTTTAATTATTTTTTCGGAATGTTTCGCAGACCTCCTAGGATGTGATTAGGGACACTCAGGGGTTCGTGATCAACATTTGGAAAACTTTGTATAATTAAATTTTCATATCGGTTTGGGTATAGCTGTGGGAGTCAGATGTCGTTATTAACATAAAGAATTACTAGCCAATTTTGCTTTGACGCTACACCAACATTCCGTATTTTAAAGTTAAAACACTTTGCAGTTTGGGAGGAAGTGCAGAATCTAACGCTAGTCAAAAGAAATTATTTCAGGAACATAATTATATTCTCTACGATATCAACATGTATACTCAGGATTTCCGAAAGACTGTCTGGAATAAGTTCAATACGATCCTTTGGAAAGACCTAAAAAAGAACTCCACCATATCTTTCCGAATGAAATTTGAAGAATTTCAAGTGAAATTAATTGTGAATTCTATTTGGAATTTGTCAAATTTGATCTTAAATCTGAACAAAAATAACGGTAATTAATTGTTTTCTTACAGTATTGAGAAAATTTTAAGAGAAATTTAGATTTTTTATTTCGAAATGAGAAAATTTTAAAATATAGTAGCATTTAACACTTCAAATTTAGAAAATTCCATTAGAAGTTCAGTTCTGCAATTTTAATGAAAAAAATTCAAAATAAAATTTAGTCTTTTTCCCAAAAGCACCGTAAGTGGTTTTTCACGTGGAAAAAATTTACTCGAACTTTAATTTTACTCAAATTTTAATTATAAAAATGAACAATTTTTCAATTTTATATCAAAGACACAATCACAATATACAAAAATTGTGATTTTTCCCCAAGAAAAATAATAGTCTTGTACATTAAATTTACGTGAAAACAATCTCTACTCAGTTTTCACGTGAAATTCGTTGTTGTGGAAAATTATCATTTTTTTTATATGGAGGAGTATAACAATTTTTTCACGTGAAATCCCAACAACTTACGGTGCTTTACTATCAAACAGCGTTTTACTTTTAAAGTCGACTTTATATTTAAACGGCTTTGTTCATTTTGTGTATGAAAATCCTAAAGAAATATGTACATTTTCAAATATTTTAATTGGTTGAAAATAAATTAACCAATCAGAATGCTCCAAAAATAAACTGGGTCAAAGCATGCTGCCACCCAAAATTTTAACTAAAGTCAACAAAAATATATATTTCGAAAATTTAAATAGTAAGGGCGTTTATTTTTATTTAAAAAATTTTCAATTAAAATTGGAGTTTTGTATTAAAAAATGAAACTTCTTTTTGTCATTTGAAATTAGAAAAATTTCAAACGAAATTGATCTACATACAATTTTGAAAATCTAATTTGAAATTTAGATCTTTTAACTACATTTCTCCACAAACTTTAATTTTTTTATAATCAAAATTATAAGTTTTTTAATGAATTTGTTAAAATATCTGTTGAGATTTTTTAAATGAAAATCAGGAAAAAATTTTATATTTCATATTATTATTCATAACAAATTTGTATTTCTTTCACTTTATCCTTTTTTCTCCTCTTTTTCCCTCCTTTTTCCTTTTTTCTTCTTTTTCTCTCCTTTTTCTCTCCTTTGTCGCTCTTTTTCCTTTTTTTTTCCTTTTTTTTCTTTTTCGATTTCGCTGAGGGGGGGAGGGGGAATTTCCCTATCCCCCGCCCCCCTGAAGCTGCGCATGACCATAATTCATTTTTTTTTCGCGACATCGCCATATAAAGTTAATAAGAAATGTAATAACATAACCATATATCTGGTAATGATTTTTTAAAATTTTTTTCTTAAAAACCTGCTTACGGTTAAGCATTATTTTTTAATGGGGATATAGCCAAAAATGTAAAACAAAACGTACCAAACCCATAGAAACATAAGGCAGCTAAACTGTTCGATTCCCAGAAAAACAACAAGATAAAGAAAGTTGTATGATTTTGTTGGGTAAAAAAATGTGTGTATTGTAACGGACGATGAGACAAACGTATGTTAAGACAGACTTTAGGTAGAGAATTTAATACTGCATTGATTGATGGATTAATTTATTTAATTGATTTTCTGTGCTACAAGATTACATCTTATGAATTACAGCATAGAACTTCATTTGACTACATATGTTTAAATGTGACAATTTATTTAAGTTAAATTTATATAAAATAAAAATTGAATTTAAAGTAAAAAATATTAAAAATGATAATAATAAAAAGAACAAATTTGTAAAGTATAATACCATAATTGAAAAAAAAAAGTTTAAAAAAATTAAAATAAAATGGATAATTTGAAATCACAACTATTTTTTATCACAATAACTTTAAAAATCTAAGAAAATCTAAGAAAATAATAAAATGAAAATAATAAAATAAAAATAAAAAATTAAAATAAAAAATGAAAATGAAAAATAAATAATTTTAAAAATTTAAATAAAAATAAAATTAAAAAATAAGAAAATAATAAATGAAAACAAAAAATAAATAAATAAAAAACCTGTCAACTGTATCGCCTATCTTTTCATATATGCGTTTATGTGAACATATTAAATAGTTCAGTTTTGAATTTTAATGCGTTACTATTTTTTTGAATGTGGTGCGGAAGTGCATTCCAAAAACGTATATCATTTGCAAAAAACTGCCACTCTGATATTAGAGTTCGATAAAATATAGGAATTATCCTCTTTCCTCTTTCAGAATTGTTAAAAAACAGATATTCATAAAGGTACCTCGGTGTTTTATGATAAATAGCGGGCGCAGCCCGCTACGTTGTTAGCGACAATTTTTTTAAATTCGCTTTTTATTTAAAGTACAGTTTTTATATAGTAAAAGCCTTTACCCAGTCACCACAAATAAATAATTCTGCAGAACAATGGGTTTAAAATAAATAAATATTTGATCACTTTTTCTCATGAAAGTGGATTGTTAGTAATGAATCCATAATAAATTGCAATATACGTGTGTATGTTAAGATAATTTGGTAAAGTGCGAACTTAGGTAGATAGACCCGTAAGTAGTTTTGTTCATTTGTGTTTTGAATGAAAATAAATAACGTAAAGCAGGGTTGGAAAGCATTTTATAATATTAAAAATAGCGGGCAAAGCCCGCTACGTTGTTAGCGTGCCTTAAAGTTTTTTTTTTAATTCCAGTTTATGTAAAGGTAGACCTGGCAATTCAAGTAAATTCACAAATTCAGTTGGAAAATTTACTGCGTCGGTTTCTTCCACCGGTGCTTCGTTACCTGCAGTTTAAATATCGGAATATATAAGTTGCATTCCTTTTCTAAGGTTTTTTCTCTTTTAGAAAATTTGTTTAACTTTTTCGAGAGTATGTTTCAATGCTACATAAGTTTCATATTCCGTGGATAGTGTTTGAACAGGTAATTCCCTCTTCCAGTCCATTTGCATTGTCTATAATTTCAATTCCACTCGTTCAACGTTTATATCCATTTCATACCACTTGTGTAGTATTTCAATTCCACTCGTTTCCTATTTAGTTTCTTAATTTTAGTGTTCCATATACACTTGTACTTTAAGTTTTAGGTTTCTAGCTAAAGACGCAGACATTAAGAGGGGGGCCAATTTTCCCCTTTTGAACCACCATTTTTACCACGTTCCTGTCCAAAGTCCTAGAGATGCCTTGTCGATAAGTTAGCCCATACTCCAAGGAAAACATATTATATATTACAGGTTTCTAGCCGAAGGGTTCGGTTAGGCCATCAAGGGGGAGAATTATTCCGTTTTTACCCCTCCCGGTAGGAATTTCCAAAAATTCCGTCTTAAGGGACGTCTGCGTTGGAGGAGGAACCTACTACATACATAATTGTAGGTCTCTATATCCAGCACTTTGGCCAAGCTATCTAGAAGGAAGTTTTTTCCATTTTTACCCCTCCCGGTATGAATTTCCAAAAATACCGTCTTAGGGGACGTCTACGTTGGAGAAGGAACCCAAATACCGAATTTAAGCTGTCTAGATCCAGCAGTTTGGCCACGCCGTTAAGGGGGAGACTTTTCCTGTTTTTGACCCTAGCTGTGGAAATTTCCAAAAATCTCATCTTAGCGGATGTCTACAATAGAGGAGGAACTTTAATACCAAATTTCAACTTCCTACCTCCAGCGGTTTGGGCAGGCCTTTAAGCGGCACTTTTCGCTTCATTAATCCCCATTTTTGCAATGTCCCTGTCCAAAAAGCACCTCCCCGGTAAGTGAGCCCATACTCCAAGTAACATATGTTTTACATTTCAGGTTTCTAGCCAACTTTTACTATTTGTGCCCCTCTCGGTAGGAATTTCCGAAAATCCATCGACAGGGAATTTCAGCTTCCTAGTTCCAGCAGTTTGAGCAGGCTGTCAAGGGGGACACTTTTTCTTTTTTTGTCCCTCCCGGTTGGAATTAGGCTGGAAGAGGAACCTAAGTACCGAATTTCAGCTTCCTAGTTCCAGCAGTTTGGACAGGTCGTTAAGGGGCCATTTTCCCTTTTTGAGCCCCCATTTTATAACGACCCTGTCCAAAATTCAAAAAAGTATCTTTCTAATAAGTTAGCCCTTACTCCAGGGACCCACATTTTAAGTTTCAGGTTTCTAGCCGAAGGGGTTTTTACAGGCCCCCAAGGTGAGGCTTTTTTTCTTTTTGCCCCTCCCTTTAGGAAATTACAAAAATTCCATCTTCGCGGCTATCTGCGATGGATGAGGAACATTCATACCAAATTTCAACTGCATTGCCTAAGCGGTTCGGGCAGGCCGTTAGTGGGGACATTTTTCCCTTTCAACCACCATTTTTACTATGTTCCTGTTCCAAAATAGAAAAATTACGTTACCGGCGAGTTAGTCCTACTCCAAGGAATACATACCCGAGTAAAAATAGTTATATATGAAATTATATAATTTAATATGGACTAATATGTTTATATATAGTCAAGTGTGATACCATATATTTGCGGATATAATTATGTATAGCTTTGAGTTTTTCAAAAAATTTTTATATGATGTCATATATAGATCAGAATAAATATATATTTCCCCATATATATTAATATGTACCATATCTAGTTACATATGCTATGACAATTTTAATACAGCTTCATATATAATTAAAAATGGCTTTATCGGAAAATATATAAAGTTTTATGCAGCTCAATGTTAAATTTTTTTTCTAAGTTATTTTAGATGTGTTTGGGTATAGCGCAATGTAAAATAAAATTCTATGTTTTTTGAGATATATTTATGTATGATTTCAAAATATAAAAGGTTTACTCATTATAAATCTTAAATTCCTTGTAAACCGTGTATAAATACAAGCCATATTTTTTATGTATGGAATTTGACATTAAACTCATAAACATACCACGATTACACAGTTTACAGGTAGAATACAAGTTTATATGATAAGGCTTAAAATACTTGGTTATAATTCTGTACAACTTCTTGTAAATGTTTAATTTTTGAATTCTTAACTTAAGGGCTGTTATTTTTTAGTACTTTTTAATAATTTTTGTTTTGAACCTGAAATATAAAGCGTTATATAATTATGTCTTTCTACATCAAATTATATCTAATTATATCGGGTCAAAATCCGGATATGATTCAATATATTTAGATCTTATCCGATATAATTTGATCCACCATTTTTCGGATCATAGTATATATCCAATTATATTAAATAAGATATCATTACATATGACATCATATTCATTTTTTTACTCGGGTATTTAAAATTTTAGGTTGGCCAAAAGGGATTGGGCAGGCCGTCAAGGAGGAGACTTTTCCCCTTATTTCCCCTCCCGATAGGAATTTCAAAAATTCCGTCTAAGCGGACGCCTACACAGAAGGAAGAACTCACATTCCGAATTTGCTTTTGGGATATCCTATAGGGAATCAGTCGATGTCTACTACAGTGGAGGAACCTTTATACCAAATTTCAACTTCTTACCTCCAGGGGTTTGGGCAGGTACTTTTCCAATTTGTGAGACTGTTTATTGGGAGACTTTTCTCCTTTTTGCCCGTTCCGGTAGGAATTTCCAAAAATCCCGTCTTAGCGCACGTCTATGCCGAATATCAAGAAACCTTGTTTTAGTGCACCGAAAAAATTTCTCAGTTGCTGGCTACTAAATTTTCAACTGAATCTCAGGTGAAATACCCCTTACTGAATATCAGTTAAAAAAATTAATTGTAAATAACTAAATTGTTAGTTGAAAATTGTATCAATAAATCTAGCTATGAAGTTAGTTAAAAAGAACGTATTTTTAGTTATCGTTTAAAAAATTTTCAAAATAGTAATTGGCAACCAAAAAATTAAAAAAAAAAATACTGAAATTTGCAGCCATTTTACTTATTATAATATTTTTACAACTTTCTATTAAATTTTAAATAAAATGTGATAACATTAAACATTTGACAATTTCTTCCATCTTAACTCCTTATTGAAACAATGTGTTCGAAATTCAACGGATTTTCAATAAGCGGAGAAGCTTAGTGGACCAATGTGCGTTTCTGTTGCCAAAATCCAGAAAAAGTTCAAATTTGTTTAATTTTTTTTATTTGTTAAAAAAATATTTGACAATTTGTATTTACAGGGGGTAACACAAAAACTATTGAAATATTAGTTGATAACAATTATTTCAGTTAATTCAGAAATTTTCTATTCTAACTGAGAAATTTTATCGGTGTGGAGATATCCGTGGGGGGAGGAAAAAAAGTAGTTTTTTTGAAATTATATATTATTTTAAATGGTACTTTTTGGAAAAACGAAATTTTTTAGGAAAAGATACTTTGTTTTTACAAAGTACTTTATTTGTACTTTTTTTAGAAAAGGTATTTTTTTTAAAAAGGTATTTTTTTTGAAAAATGTATTTTTTTTGGAAAAATGTATGTTTTTTGGAAAAAGGTACTTTTTTTGGAAAAGGTACTTCTTTTGGAAAAAGAACATTTTTTTAGAAAAAGGTATTTTTTTGGGAAAAGGTACTTTTTTTTGGAAAAGGTACTTTTTTTGAAAAACGTATTTTTTTGGAAAAATGTATGTTTTTTGGGAAAAGGAACTTTTTTTGAAAAAATGTATGTTTTTTGGGAAAAGTTACTTTTTTTTGAAAAGGTACTTTTTTTTGGAAAAGGTACATTTTTTGGAAAAAGGTAACAGCAGTTTGAGGAAAAAGGCTCCAGCAGTTTGAGCAGGCCGTCAAGGGGGAGACTTTTTCCCCTTTTTACCCGTCCCTGTCAAAATTTCAAAAACTCCCGTCTTGGTGGATGTCTACGATAGTGGAGGAACCTTTATACCAAACTTCAACTTCCTACCTCCAGCGGTTTGGGCAGGCCGTCAAGGGGGGCCTTTTTCCCCTTTTTAACCCCCATTTTTACAACGTCCCTGTCCAAAATTCCAGAAAGTACTTTCCAGAAAAGTTAGCCCCTACTCCAAGGAACACATATCTAAAATTTCAGCTTTCTAGCCAAAGGGGTTTTGGCAGGCCGTCAAGGGGGAGACTTTCCCCCTTTTTGCCCGTTCCGGTAGGAATTTCCAAAAATCCCGTCTTAGCAGACGTCTACGCCGAAAGAGGAACCTACATACCAAATTTCAACTTCCTAGCTTCAGCGGTTTGGGCTGGGCGATGTTGAGTCAGTCAGTCAGTCACGTTATTCTTTTATATATAGAAGAATAATTTTATGTAGCATCATAAGACTTTTTTGTTTAAAAATATTATCAAGCGTCATTCCATAAAGCTGTAAGGAATATGAAGATACACGATCGTATTTTCTTATACCAAATACATATCTGGTAATATTATTAAATACAACATTTAATTTTCGCTTACTATTCGCATCGCAATTTGAAAAAATTTCACAGCCGTATAGCAGAGATGGCATCAAATAGGCTTTAGCTAGAAGCATTCTTATATTAGGTGGTGTGTAGTACTGTGTTGCCCATAGAGTACGTAGCATATTATATGTTTTACCGACAATATCATTAATGTGGTTAGACCAAGTAAGGGTGTTATTAAAGATTATACCCATATTACGTACAGATGACACTATATCAATTTTTTGATTATTAAGTCGTATATCAAAATCACGATTAAGTTTAAATAATCGCTTATGAATCACGATACATTTAGATTTCTTTGGCTTGAGACAAAGTCCGTTCCCCAATGCCCTTCGGTGAATTCTATCTAGGTCATTGTTAAGTTTACAGAGTGATGAATCAAGAGTTTTTTCTGAACTACTCAGGTATACCTGAACATCATCAGCATACATATGCACCTTGCAGTATTGAAGTTGTGATGGCAGGTCGTTGGCATAGAGTGAAAAAAGTAGAGGTCCTAGAATGGATCCTTGGGGAAAACCTCTCGGAATAGATGAAATATCTGAAGTTATTGTTACAAAAAACTGATTGTGTACGACCAGATAGGTACGACAAAAGTAGCTTCGTTGTGTTGGTAGAAAAGTTAAATACATGTTTCAGCTTGTTAATTAAAATATTATGATCCACAGTGTCAAAAGCCTTTGAATGATCGAGCAGTTCTAAAAAAACCAAATTTACTTCATCGACATATTTTCTTATATCTTCAGAAACATTCAAGAGAGCAGTGACACAACTATGTTCTGAGCGGAAACCAGATTGCCGATCAGAAAGTATGTTGTATCTCTTAATATATGAATTTATCTGAGAGTGTAGTAATTTTTCAAGCAACTTAGAAAGAAATGAAAGAATTGCAATAGGCCTAAACTCAGAGCCCGATTTGGGCACAGGAATAATTTTAGCGTATTTCCATTTATGAGGAAAAGAACTTGTTGTAATAATCGTGTTTAAAAGATGTGTGATATATGGAATTATTAACGGTATAAGTAGTTTTATAAACTTAGGATGAATATCATCAAAACCTACAGCATTGGACTTAATATTCAATAAGCATTGTAAAACATCATATTGGCTGACACACTTGAACTCAAACATGTTTGTCAACAAGTGTTCCGTTGCAACCGTAGTTGAAATCAAGTTATAATTATTAAGAAACTCGCCGTTTACATTTGTCAAATTAAATGAACTAGAATTATAAGTGCTTTCAAAATTGTAGAAATTAGGATTTGCAGCTACCATCGGTATGTTTGTGAATGTATTGTTGATTTCATTAACATCAACTAACAACCTATCATTTATCCCAGCTTTTCCTATGCCTATATTCTTGATAGTCTGCCATGTTTGCTTATTATTAACAGCATTAGAAAAACGGTTAGAGTAATATTCCGACTTTTTCCTTACAATTAAATTATTGACATTTTTTCTAAATATACGGTATTCATTGTGCAGCTCTGTTGTTTTAAATCTCTTCCACCGTGAATGAGCTATATCCCTCTTTTCCATCAGTTCCATGATATCCGGAGTAAACAAAGGTCTAGACTTGTTCGGAACTTGTTAGTATTTAAAGGCACATGTAGATCATATAATTGTAAGACATTAGATTCGACGAACGACAATTGTGAATCAACTGATGCCATAGAATACACATTATACCAATCAATGCTCATAAAGTTCTCGTATAAAATATCAATATTAATATTATTAAAATCACGATATGTATATGATATATTATCCTTTTCTAACTGAAAATTATATGAGACAAATATAAGGTCATGATTAGAAAAACATAGAGCCGCTATCTGGTCATAAAGTAATACAGATAGAGCATTTCCAACAAATATAATATCAAGAAGTGTGTTGTTTGTAGCCGTATAGTGGGTCGGTAAATAATCATTAGTTGGTGTTAGTCCAAGTGCCAACATACTATCAGTCAATAACGTTTCATTAAGTAAATTAGAGTTAAAATCCCCACATATAACTATATGGTGAAAAGGAACTGTCATCATCTCCAACGTTGATATAAAAGAATATATATTAACATTTCTATTAGGTCTATATACGCAGCCAATTAGCATTCTGTTACCCAACGATTGAATTTCAACGAAAATGTATTCTACTACTTGCTTTTTCTTGTCATTTGCATTTATGGACTTATTCTTCTTAGTCTTCCTAACGTTTCTATTTTCTTTTTTTTTTCTTCTGCATTTATAGCAGAAGAACTTCCGGATTCCGAAACATCTATTTGCGTACAAAAATTTGGTAGCTTATAGTTTGTGTGGCAGAAAATTTATCAGTTCGGAAATCCAATCCACCAAATGTCCCCCAGTGTCACCCCATCGAAAGGTATTGGGACATAATAAAAAGCAAACTGCAAAAGAGTGAAGCCATCAGACAAAACAGAAAAGATTTTATGAGAAAGTGGAAGGATGCCTCCAGGAATGGCAATCAAAGTACGTCAGAAATCTTATGCAGGACATAAGTAAAAAAGTCAGAGGACTAAATACTAATTCAGACATTTTCTGAACGTAGAATTATTTTTAATGTTATAATTTGCCAGTGTAGAAAATCATTACCAGATCTGTGGTTATGTAACTACATACTTGGTAATGGTAACTAGTTACTTTTGTTATTACATTTCTTATTACCTTTATATGGCGATGTCGCGAAAAATAATGAGTTACACACCAGCATACGAAAAATCAAAAAATATGTCGTTACCTATATGCTTACCAGTATTGACAAAAATTATGATTCTAAAAATAGATTTTGAAAAAAATAAGTTCTATAAAAAAATATTTTTTTATTGTAAAAATTGTTTTTAATAAAATTTTCTCGTGCGGTACTCGAACCTGGGACTCTAGATTGCCAGTATATAGCACTACCATCTGAGCTATCTCGACATGTTATATTTGATAGATAAAAACATAATTGACCTGTCGCCCACAAGTCAACTTACTCCTCAACATACAAAGAATCAAAAAATATGTGGTTACATATATCCTTACCATCGGTAAAAAAATATTGAGTCTAAAAATAGATTTCAAAAAAATTTACAAAAAATTCTAGAACATTACTTTATGTTTGAAATAATGATAAAAATAAGTCATTATTGGTAATGCATTATTTTTTATTTTGAACTTGTGGAAAAAGTAACTACCCAGATAGAAAAATACGAACGGCACAGTACTGGCTCAGCGATGGAGACGGTAGTGCATGTACTGGCGATGTGTCGGATTTTTTACGTTTCCAGTACACTCAAATAAAAAAGTCTGTAAAAGTTACAGAAAAAACTGTAATATTACAAAAAAATTAACTAATATTAGGCCAGCAGACCGATTAGCTAATTTTAGCAAAATGTGTCTGTAATTATTAGTAAAGTCAAAGTTGTGGAAAAAATTTGTAATAGTTACTAAATTTAGTATAATTTTAGTATATTCATAATGGAAATCAATTCGCTAAAATTAGCCAAATTTCTTACTAAATATTAGTGAAATTCAAATAGAAGCAAAAATTAGTAATTTTACTATATATTAGTAAAATTTCTGTAAATTTAAAGTGGAAATAAAATAGTACTTATACTAAATATTAGTATGCATACTGTATTTTATTTCCAAAAAATCTAAAATAAAATCCATAAAAAATGCTTACGAATAGTAAAATTTTTTAAACAAACATTTATTTCTTTTTAGTTAAATACGATTTAATTATAAGTAAAATTTTAAAATTTAAATAACTTTTAGATGAATTATATATAAAAAGATTGTCTGAAAATACAGGAAACTTAAATGATCCTAATTACAACAAAAATTACCTATCAGCTAAACCAAGTAACATCAATACAGCTTGCCGCAATCTGCTTATAAATCTAAATACTGCCGAGTCCCCTGCTGCTACAAATAATATAAATGCAGTCACTCTAGCGTCGGCTCGTTCTCCGAATGAAAATATGGCTTCACCTGGAATTAAAAGTATTTTAACACCTTTACTCCCACATGACAATAGTGGAAGTTTGTCTTCAAACACACAAAAACGTACGGTACAGACCGGAATGGATATGTACATTACCGATCTTAAGAGGAGGCGGAGCCCCGGATCTTCCAAATCTGTACAACCTGCAAAACAGATACAAGAACAGGTAATAAGTAATGAAACAAGTAATCGTTTTGCGCTACTTGACTGTGAACCAGGTGCACCCGAAGCGACAGGTAAGTCGTTTAAACCACCGCCTATTTATTTAAGAGAGAAATGCTCCGATGAGATAGTGAATGGATTAATTAAAGTTGTTGGCGATAAGTCTTTCGACGTTGTTCCAATCAGAAAAGGTAACATTTGTGAAACAAAGATTCACGTATATTGCGAGGACAACTACAGAAAGTTGGTTAAGCATTTTGAAGACCGGAAGAAGAGCTTTTACACCTATCAATTGAAAAGCAGTAAAGGTTTGCAAGTTGTCATTAAGGGAGTGGACTCTGGTGTCAACCCCTCTGATGTCAAAAGTGCACTAGAAGGCGAAGGTTTTAAAATAAAATCTGTAGTTAATATTCGAAACAGAGAAAAACTACCCCAACCCCTGTTTCGTATTGAACTAGAACCCTACGATGTTAAATTGAAGAAGAGTGAGGTACACCCAATTTACAAACTGAAATATTTACTACATCGTGGAATTACAGTGGAGGAGCCCCATAAAAGAAATTTGGCCATTCTAAAACGTATTGCCAGCATCCTGCAGTTTGCGTGATTTGTGGTGAGCTACACAGCTCAAAAGACTGTAACAAGTCTAAAGGCGATCCAAAATTGAAAAAATGTAGTCATTGTGGTGAAAATCACACGGCCAATTACCGAGGATGTCCTGCATACTCAATTGTTAAGCGCTCTATTGTCAGAAGGCAATTATACAACAGAGAACCCCAAAAAATTCAATTTAACTCGCAACCCCAATTGCCCAATCTAGAAATTTTTAACCCGCAGCCCCAATTGCCGAACGCGCAGCATTTTACGAACCAAAATCAGACCTTTGCATCTATTGTAAAAGGTCGTACATCATCAGGAAATTTTCAAGAAAATATAAGTGGTGAATCTAATTCTAATATGAAAACAAATCAAAATAAATACCAAGGTCAAAAATCGGACTTTAGTGGACTTGAAGCAGCAATTGATGTGTTAGTACAAACGGTCTCAGATTTTACAAAATCTATAAACAATATGATACAGGAGATGATGAAGATGCAGTCTATGTTACTGCAGGCTTTACTGAGTAAACCATGAGTAAACTCTGAAAATATGTTTTTGGAACGCTAACGGCATACGCCAACATAAAGAAGAACTCAGTTATTTTCTAAGAAGCAAACAGATTGACATAATGCTTGTTTCTGAGACCCACTTAACCCCTAGTAATTTTTCAATTAATGAGTATACATTTTATGACACAAAAGATCCCAGAGGCAGGGCGTGTGGAGGCTCAGGTATCTTAATAAAAACTCGCTTGAAACATTATCTCATGTGTGATCTTTGTGAGGATTATGTTCAAGCCTCTTCAGTATTTATAGAAGAAAATAATATGAACCTAGTGATCTCTTCGGTTTATTTCCCCCCGAAATTTAAGATTTCTGAAAATCAATTTAAATCTTTTTTCGAATCATTAGGCTCACGCTTTCTGGCAGCTGGCGATTACAATACCAAGCACACTTTCTAGGGGTCAAGGCTCTGTTCCCCGAGGGGCCGTGTATTGTTTGATACAATTAATAAAATGGGTTTGGATGTGATCTCCAGCGGCGAACCCACACACTGGCCATCAGATCGAAATGAAATACCGGATCTCATTGATTTTGGAGTAACTAAAAATATAGCAAGAAATTTGGTGCACTTAGAATCCTCATTGGAACTCTCTTCTGATCATACACCCACTATTGTTTCCCTTATAAACCCTCGAATTGTATCTCCAACCGGTGACTTAGCACTTACAGGCAAAGGAACAAATTGGCTAAAATATAAAAAATTTATCAGTACTCATTGCTCGGAAAATATATTGCTAAGAACAACAGAGGACATTGATCTCTCACTTAGGAATTTTGAATCCTATCTTAAACTTGCTGCACGACTTGCTACCAAACCCCCCCGACAATCCAGACAAAATCCAATTTTTTCAGTTGATATTGAGCGACTCTTAAATGAGAAAAGAAGAGCTCGTAGAGAGTGGCAGCTTCACAGATCTCCTGCACTTGAGGCTCGATTTAAAGAATACTCAAAGAAGTTACGCAAATTACTTGAACTACAAAGAAATAACTCACTGAATGATTTTTTGGAAAATCTGGAGGCTACGGCAAGAACGGACTATTCATTATGGCGTGCTACAAAGAATCTAAAAAGACCTGTTATATGTAAACCTCTAATGCGTAAATCTGACGGAAGCTGGGCTAGAAATGATACAGAGAAAGGCGAGTTGTTTGCAGAACATTTAAAATCTGTATTTATGCCAAACGTTCCAAACACAATAGTCTAGTTACCACCAATTTTGCCACGGCACGTAGAGGTACCCATTCGCTTTGAGTTGCGAGAGGACGAAAATGCTATCTCAGAATTAAACCCAAAAAAAGCTTTTGGTACCGATAAAATTAGTAATAAAATGATCTTGGAGTTACCCCAGATAGCTGTATGTTGCAGATGAGGCAGTCAAGAGAAGTGGTCGCGCTAGTGACGATGCGGAAACTTATTGTGAAATGGCTATGCTAATTCGTTTTTTTTTAAATGATTTAGGAAAGAACTAGCTGACGAAGAAGAGAAGGAAAAAATATAGTGGTGTTTACGATATACGCGACGGGCGTTTCGAATGAGAGTTGGAAAATCAGGAAAATAATACGTTGCTTAAAACACAGGAGTAAAATTTTATTGTTGGTAAATTTGGCTTGGAATTTATTTCGTGGCAGAGCTAATATAGTTTCTTTTATAGTATTTAATAAAATTCATCACTAATGTACTCGGACAGGGGTAGTTGTTGATTGATGTTGTCGTTACAAGTAGCGGTAGGAAATCTATAAGAGAGGAGAAAAGGAGAGGAAAGTAAAATTAATTGCATTGAAAACGAACCAGGAGAGAAAAAGGAAATTAAAGAAAAAAAAAAAAGACGTCGGTAGAATCTACTTAAAATGAGGTATATTCAGTTAAAGGGACAACAAATAACTGGAGGTATTGATATTTTAAATTTGTGGGGAATACAGCTTAAAACAGATACTCACAGTGGCAGTGAACTGCAGCAGTCCTCTCGAAGTTGTTTTTTTTTTAATTTTGGGAAATCATTGTTTTTAAAATGTCTTATTGAATTTAACTTGAAGACAGCTCTTGATTATGTAGAAAATTATCTAATTTCTCCGCAGTGACAAATAGGGAAAATACAAAATCCTGCTTTATCGACAAAACTTTGCACTGCGTGAGAACATTGTCAAAGTGCGTTTATCTGGTTTAGGCTTAACCAACAAGGGCAGTGGAAGTGACTGGCAATATCGTTAAATGAACTCACAAATTTTTACTATGGGACGTTTTGAAACAACTGACGGGAGGCGTAGAGAGTATTGTTGGTTTTTACCGTGAATTATTTTGTCATTAGGATATGCTTTTCTAATGGAAACCCGAATTATGTATGATTTTCTTTTTTTTGCCGGGTGAATAGGGCTGAGGCCAGGGTAAGTACACAGAGCTGGGAAAGACTAATTCCCGTAGTTCGATTTTTAATCTCTGGTTCAGTTGTGTACGAATCGATTCGGGAGAACTCATTCAATGACGGAATTATGGGCGGTTTGATTCAATCAATATCGTGTACAAAGAATCAATGACGGAGGTCGCAGTCCGGGCTATGTGAAGTACCAAATTGGCAGTTGTAGTAAATTTGACAACTTTCTATTGGTTAAACTTCGAAATAATCATGCAATTTTGCAAATGTAGCACGTTGGCAATTGAAACTGTGAATACCTTCAATGGCATGTCGACCCATGTCATAGTATCAAACGAATTAATTTAATTTGGGAAATTGATTCAATCCTCAGAGATAATGCAACTTATGGAAAAAAATAGTAGAAGAAAATATTCTTTTTTTTAGCTCTAGACTTGGATTACTGTTACACTTGTCCCAAGACTATAAGTCCTTTCGAACTAATTACTATATCTGCTGGCCAAATTCCATACGGACTTGGGGTCAATAAGTAGATTATTTTTGTAGTAAAACTACTCGTTTTTGGGAGAATATATTCGGTATACTTACGTTTGGATAATATGCGGGGTTAGAATGATGATTTCTGGTTTTTGAAACACGAAGGAAAAAGAAAGGAAGTCTCTGGAGTGTGGCAAACCGGAAACCAGACAACCACTGGGAAAAAGGGCGGCCAAGTTTGTAAACGACTCTCCAAACGGTCTATTTCCGCTTAGTGTTTCTACGACAGGGTATCAAATCACATGTTGGTAACGCCGTATAATTGGTGGTGACGCAGATCAGGTAAACATAACGTTGGCAATACAGGCCTGGGATGGAAATGTTGGGGTGAAATTATTGACAAGTAAGAACTAGTAAATTTTGTTTATGTACCTTAGCGGGAACGGGATATGGAACGGTGGCAAAGAACGGCAAGTCTTGGCACAGCGCAGTGAGGAGTTCTAAGAGGGAATGATAAATTTAGCATTTGCGTTATTGTGCGGCCTGTAGGGTACTACAATCGGATTAAGTCACACGGATATCCCCGTGGGTGTCGTGGTCAGAGGGGGGGGGGGGGGGGGAAGTTGAGCCTAATAGGTCATTGAGGGCTGGTCATGAAGGTCCACCGAAGAAAGTGTGATCTATTATCGTACGCCTGTTGACATCTGTGGTGGTGGCAGGGGATCACCATCGGGTGTTGTGTTTATCGGGGCTGAGCACCTGTGAACAGATCGGAGCGTATGAGATGGGGAAATAGGAATATATTACTAATTACATGTAAGATTGGATGTAGTAGATACCACTCTACTATAATCCCCATTCACGGCCAAGGCAGGCACCGGTACTGAGGTTATTTACTATTAGCCGGCTTGGCAGTTTTTTTTAACGTTGATTCGATGCTGGTTTCAGCTATATTTTTTTGTAAACCGAGAAGCAAGAAATAATACTGTAGTGCCTCGTTGGGGGTCAACGTTTTTTATGTTATTTGTAGATGTAGTCTGGAGAAAATTTAAAGTTTTAGTGGTAGCAGCGTGTTGGATGTAATGGATGTCGTAGTAAAACGCGTTGTATTTTTCTACAAATATGGAAAGGAAATTATTGCATGGTTGTAAAAAAAATAGTAAAATTTGGCATAGATTAAAGTAAATGGGGTAGAAACCATATGGCAACGTTCGGGTATGAAGAAACTACAGAGTTGTATTTAGTTGGTGAGTTTCATTCATAAAATGGGCATAGAAATAGCACAACGAACATATCTGTTTTTATGGGAAAGGCAACCGCCAAAAATATATGTCAAATTCGATAAATGTATTTTTTGTAGCTGAAAAAGCCAATGGAGTTAGGGAAAAATAGAGAGGAAAGAGAATTTAGCACAGGCTAGGACTATGATCATATAAAAAAGGAAAAGTTATTAGTATTTTAAAGTTACAAGTGAGCGGTCGATACGAAGTATACAAAATTAAAAGATTAACCCGGTTTATACTTGGCCATTTTTGTGAAATATAGGTTTTGTTTTTACTTGTCCAAACGGAGAAAATAAGTACACAACAGAAGACAAGTTGATTTTTTTTAAAGTATTTTTATTGGAACGGAAACCGAATTATATTTATTGAAACGCAAGTGGTGAAATTACAAACGTATTAAGTGAGTTCTTTTTATGGTAAATTTAAAGTGAGGAAAGTAACGTTGTGTTTTTTTTTGGTATAAATAGTTGAAGAAAATTTGTTACGGGGATATCCATTGGAGGAAAATTCCGAGGAAAGGCAGATTAGTTGTGTGAGCCAGTTGCTGACCCAGTTTCTGCCCGGCAAAGCCAGTAGGCCGCAGGAGGGTCAGCGTTATCTTTTTATTTTTGGTCTGGAAGAAAGTTGACATCCAGCGCAAGAGCCGGAGAAAACGAAAATTCAGTGGATACTAAGGTAACCAAGATCGATTTGTGGTTTGGAGGGTTATATAAGTATCGTCCGCCATTTTTCTCAAGTCCGTGAAAGTGAAGGCGGCAAAGTATATATCAGCAGGAATTATAATCATGATATACATGAAAAGAAAGAGGTAGAAAATTTAAGAGTTTTGGCGGTGTGTGTTGGTTGGTTTATATGTAGAAGTTTTATTGTGAGAAAGTTTAAATTGTAAAGTTAACCAAAAGATTGAATTTTTAAAGTAACCAAAAGTTTTTTTTGTTAGTTTTAGTTTATTACACTGTTGTAAGTGCCCGAATTTTTAAAGAAAAAAAAAAGGGAAAAAATTGCTTTTCATCTAAAAAAAAAGGAAATATATAAGAGAATTTAGAGCGATACAAAGTATTTTAGCCATTTTTTTTTTGGCTCATTAGCCATTTTTCTTATACCACCTAACAGAGCTTATTTAGGTAGGGGTTTAAATCGTGTTTGATCCCGTAAAGACTCAAAAATGTAGTCCTAACGGCGAGAAACTTTGTAGGCTTATATATGAAATTTTAGTTTATTTAGCGGTTTATAATGAAACCATTTTTTTTTATGTCCGTTACCTTCAAGTTTTATTAATTTTGGCACAATTGTTAGTATCATTTAAAATTTGTTTTTTTTTTTTTGGTTTAAAGATTTTGTATTTATTTTTTTTAATTGTCTGTATTAGGTTTTATGTTCTAGAGTTTTTGTGCCCAAAGTTGCAAGGTTTTTTCAAAAAAAACGCAAGTGTTCACACTAAGTATTTTTGATATTGGTTTTTTTTTGTGTTATAGAGTAAATAATCCAATTCAGTTCATTTCTAACGTAATTTTTGGTTTACAACCCGGTTGTTTGCAATCGGGGACAGTAATTTTAATTAATCCTGTGGCAATTTTGGGTCAGAGAAATAAAAGAAAAAAAGAACACTGATTGAACTGTTTTTTTTTGTAAGAATTTTTAGTAAATTAAATCCCAAAGAGGGTAATAGCTTTAAAGGTGTAATTATAGGTTTTTATGGTAGATTAAGGTTTAGATTAATAAATAATGTTGTGATGTGTTTAAAATTTTAAATCATGTGTTGCTAATTTTGTTTATAGGGTGAAGTTGACGGTGTGAGGTAAGTGTGGTAAGTGTGTGTGAAGGATTTGGGGTCATCGGCAAATCTTATTGGAGGTGAATGATGACTATGGTTGGGAGGGCAAATATGGGGGATATGAACACCTCGTCATCACTCGTGAATGTTCAAATTTTTGGTATGTTTAAATTTTTTTTTTATTTTTTTTAATATTAATTGTTCTTGTCCCTGGGCTGTAGTGGTGGGTTGGAATTCGACCCTAGATGGATGCTACGCGAGCTAGCTGGCAACACCACTACAGTGCCATTGGGGGCACGTAACATGTAAGAATAATACTTTTTATTTTTAATGCAATATTACGCCTTGAATGTTATCCACCAGTATGGAAGGTCTCCCTCATTAAAATGATACCCAAGCCAGGAAAAGATCTCCCTAAAGTTGAATCTTATAGGCCTATAAGTCTTTTATCTAATTTATCAAAACTCTTCGAGAAACTATTGGCAAACAGAATAACGATAACTGTAACTCAACATAACCTAATTCCTGCTCATCAGTTCGGTTTTCGTAAAAAGCATGGCACCATTGAGCACGTTCACAGACTTGTTAGTGAAATACGAAAGGCCTTTGAGGATAAGAATTACTGTTCTGCACTCTTTATTGACGTATCGCAAGCCTTTGATAAAGTTTGGCACGAAGGTTTGTTATTTAAAATTAAAAATATACATCCACGTAACACACATAATATACTCGAAAGCTGTATAAGCAATCGTAAATTTGTTGTCAAGGAAAGTGATTTCTTCAGCTCTCCTCAAGATATTCGGGCCGGTGTCCCTCAAGGTAGCATTTTAGGCCCACTCTTGTATCTTTTGTATACTTCTGACATGCCAACTGATAGTAATACTCATACGTCTACATTTGCTGATGATACGGCTATCTTGAGTTGTCACAAAAACCCATATGAAGCCTCTCGAATATTGCTGGAACACGTATTTGAACTGGAATCGTGGCTGAAAAAGTGGAAGATAAAGGTGAATGAACAGAAATGTATTCATTTGACTTTTACTTTAAGAAAAGAAACATGCTCTTTTATCAAAATTAATAATCACAAAGTGCCCCAACACTCAAATGTCAAATATCTTGGTATACATCTTGATCGTCGTCTCACGTGGAAGAACCATATCGACTCCAAAATAACACAAATAAAACTTAAAACAATAGAACTTAATTGGCTAATTGGAAGAAATTCTAGACTTGGCCTTGATTGCAAGTTGTTGTTGTATAATTCGATTTTGAAACCTATATGGTGCTACGGCATCCAAATCTGGGGCACTGCGTCTGCATCAAATGTTCAAAAAATTCAAAGGAAGCAGAACAATATTTTGCGAACCATTGTCTGCGCACCATGGTATAAAAGAAATGCGAACATACACTCAGATTTGAATGTTCCCACCGTTAATGATGAAATCGCAAGATACACCTTAAACTACTTAAAGAGGCTGCAACTGCACCCAAATCATTGGCTCGTAAACTGCTTGAGGATCAAGGACACCGACGCCTCCTAAGAAGGACCACCGCTGGTTTGGCTCTATAGAATAAATGTATATTCTTTATAACAAAATGTTGGTTTTTAATTTCTATTTAAAAAATTAAAAATTAGTTTTTTCGACCTTTTTAAAATTAAACTTCTAATTTACCGTTTTTAACTTTTTCTATACTTTGCATCAAATTGAAAAAATATTTAATGTTTAAAATTAAAATTTTGTCTGGCACTGGCTGGGCTTAATATTTTAGCTTTAGTACATAAGATTTGATAAACTTATTGTTAGTTCACTGTTGTGAAGATTCAATAAATAAAATTATGAAAAAATATAAAAAGATTTATTATAAATATATGTACTAAATAATAGGCTTTTGATAACAATATCAAATTGATATTCACATTTAAATTAATTTTTGGAGTATTAATATATATAAGTATTTAAAAGAAAGTCACACATTCATTTAATGCAAATTTTTATAAGTATTCAGTTTTAAAAGTATTGAAAAAATGCCCACATTTATTCCAAATTAATGTATACATTTTATTATTTATCTATTACGCTCGGTTTCATATTTAAAGTTAACTTGAACTTAACGATATTGAAAGATAAAATGTCAAAAATTATATACGAAATAACAAATTAAATAACTAATGGTTAACTCAAAAACATTCAGTATGAAAACCACCATGTAGGTTTTTGAGTTTACTTTTAGTTAATCCATAATTTTTTGTTGTTTCGTACATAAATTTCTTGACATTTTCTTATGTTTAATAGTGAAGTTAAAGTCTTCAGTATGAAACTCAGCTGTAAAGATTATAATTAGAAATTAAGAGTTTCAAAGTTAACAAAACTAGGCAATTGTTATTTCCTTTAATTGATGCGAAAAATAACATGTTTTAAACGACTTAAAACGTGAAATTATCAAATTAACTAACATAGGAGTAAAATTTATAAATTTTTCTCTTCATTTATATTTTTTAGAAAAGTTGTCAGGCTAAGGATTGCTGTTCATAACTTGTCTTTAGGAAAATTGATTCCAAAAATATGTGATTGAAGAGCCATACATGTTTACATTCAATCGGATATTTAAAATGAAAAACCACATAAATATGAAAAAGACATGTCAAAGCCTCTAAAATACTTTCTAAGTAGTTTATAAGTAACAGTGTCAAATTTTACAAAAATATATTTATAAACTGCGTGCTATTAAATCATTGATACCATTACCAAGATCGCCGTATTCGCCTCCACGCTTAAAGGATACCGACACTTTATTCTTCCAAGCTTCACGTGGGCTACAAAACTGTAGATAACAAAATAGAAGTTAATTTTTGCTACATATAAATTAATATAAAGAAAATAAACTTACTAAAAATGCACACATAAATTCACTAACAGCTTGAACATTTGTACCCACTCTAAATATCTAATGAATATCTTCCAAACAAATAATCGCCCAATTGCTCCTCAATCATCGTATTCTATTGTATGGGTGATTTTTTTGCCATCGATACGAGCAAAACCTTGTTTTAAATACCAATTCACGTATGGTACCAATATTGGGATAACCATAGGCAACAAATGGTTCTATCAGTATTTGATTTTATTATTCTCCAAAAATTTGACGTTTTGATAAATATTAATCTTTTTTGGTTTGTGCTTCTAAAATAATGGCTGAGGAATATTTTGTTAATTTTGTAAGATCCATTTTTTTACAAAACATCACAATAAAATTATTTCCAAACATAAATTTATTTTTTTTTATGTTAAACTAAATTTTAGTTTTATTATTTTTTTGAATCAAACTTTAAGGACCAGTTTTATAGTACGACTTTTGTCTCAAATATTAATCAAGGAATTTTGTTTAATGTTTCAATATGTTTAAAATTCATACAAAAGTTTAAAATATTTAAAATTCATACAAAAATTTAAGGAAAAAGACCTAGAATGCTAAAAACCCCAAATTATTGCTGATTTTACCTGGTATTGTTATACCATGGTCCTATAAACAGTTCAAGTAGGCGGTGTTTGGATGCAGCCATATTAAATAAAACATACGACAAAGTCAATTGATTAACCTTGTTTTTGGGCGAGTTCACGGGACTTGGCGCGTTCCAATTTAGCAATACGAGCCAAAATCTTCGAACCCAAAATACCACCACCCCAGTGTCTGCGGATTTAATCGTGACGATCATTATAGTTGGTCTTCATAACTTTAACGACCTTGCTGAGGTTGGCCTTATCGTTAGCCTCAACATTGGTCAAAGCCAAAGCGGTGCAGGTATTGCGACGTACCAACAAACCAACACGGGCTTTGCCTTTAACAATATAGTACACTCATAGAAAAAAGTTTGTAGAAAAGTTATTAAAACTGTTAGTACTTCAACTTAACAAATTTTTAACTAATTTTTAGTTAAAATTTAATTTTTAGTTAATTTTTTTGCTACCTCCACATTACTAACTTACAAATTTTTTTGCTATTTTTTTTTTGCTGAATTTAGTTACTAATTTTTAACAATAAATTTGCTAACTTTACAGTATTTTGCTGAATTTTAGTTACTAATTTTTAACAGAAGATTTGCTAATTTTACAAATTTTTTTGTAAACTAAACCACCAATTTTGGAGCGCTTATAAACAGAATGTTAAATGACTCTAAAAATTACTGCATATTTTTAACTCGACAAAAATAATGCAAAAAGTTTTTAAATAAAGCTAAATTGAAATGGTTGAAAATTATTAAAATTTATGAGAAAATTTTCTATTTATCGTAATACATTAATTTTGAAAGATCAAGGTTTATTTTGGACGAACCATTTTCATATGAAAATTGTGAATAAAAGTATCTCTGGGGAGTAAGTGGAGTTTACTGGGATGACCCTAATTTTTTCCTCCCAATATTGTACTTTTTAAGCTTATTTAAAGAATACGATATTTTTAATCGGCCACACCTTTCCTGTGGGTGGAGCTTTAGAGGTGAAAATGGAAACTCAAATAAATTCGGAAGTACATATCCGATCAGCAAACAATGAAAATCAAAAGAAGGGTCTCTGAAATACATTTTGTTATGGTCAACATATTATTGTCTATAAATATTACCACTTTTGCAAAAAAACATTCTTGGGAAATTTTCATTCTCAATGTCAATGCCACCAAATTTCATCACCATTCAATGGCAATGAAATTTTTTTCAATTTGCATTTATGAAAACAATGGTAATGAAATGTACACATGTACTTTTTTTGGAAAAAGGTACTTTTTTGGAAAAAGGTGCTTTTTTTGGAAAAAGTACTTTTTGTGGAAAATGGTACTTTTTTTGGAAAAAGGTACTTTTGTGGAAAAAGGTACTTTTTTTGGAAAAAGGTACTTTTTTGGAAAAAGGTACTTTTTTTGGAAAAAGGTACTTTTTTTTGGAAAAAGGTACTTTTTTTTGAAAAACGTACTTTTTTTGGAAAAAGGTACTTTTTTTGGAAAAAGGTACTTTTTTAGGGAAAAGGTACTTTTTTTGGAAAAGGGTACTTTTTTTGGAAAAAGGTACTTTTTATTGGAAAAAGGTACTTTTTTTGGAAAAAGGTACTTTTTTTTGGAAAATTTACTTTTTTTTGGAAAAAGGTACTTTTTTTTGAAAAAAGGTACTTTTTTTGGAAAAATGTACTTTTTCGGAAAAAGGAACTTTTTTTTGGAAAAAGGTACTTTTTTTGTAAAAAGGAACTTTTTTTTGGAAAAATGTACTTTTTCGGAAAAAGGAACTTTTTTTTGGAAAAAGGTACTTTTTTTGTAAAAAGGAACTTTTTTTTCCAAAAAGGTACTTTTTTCGGAAAAAGGTACTTTTTTTGGAAAAAGGTACTTTTTTTTGGAAAAAGGTACTTTTTTTGGAAAAAGGTACTTTTTTGGAAAAACGTACTTTTTTTGGAAAAAGGTACTTTTTTTTGGAAAAAGGTACTATTTTTGGAAAAAGGTACTTTTTTTTGGGAAAAGGTACTTTTTTTGGAAAAAGGTACTTTTCTTGGAAAAAGGTACTTTTTTTGGAAAAAGGTACTTTTTTTGGAAAAGGGTACTTTTTTTTGGAAAAGGGTACTTTTTTTGGAAAAAGGTATTTTTTTTGAAAAAGGTACTTTTTTTGGAAAAAGGTACTTTTTTTTGGAAAAAGGTACTTTTTTTGGAAAAAGGTACTTTTTTTGGAAAAATTTACTTTTTTGGAAAAAGGAACTTTTTTTGGAAAAAGGTACTTTTTTTGTAAAAAGTACTTTTTTTCGAAAAAGGTACTTTTTTCGGAAAAAGGTATTTTTTTTTGAAAAAAGGTACTTTTTTTTGGAAAAAGGTTCTTTTTTTGGAAAAAGGTACTTTTTTGGCAAATATAGGCAAATAAACTAATTATTTTCAAACACAACATTAAACAAATTACATTTGACCAATTTGTACACATATTATTTTTGAAAAACTCCAAACGTGCATTAATATGACGTTTAAAGAGACCAGGAATTTTCTTCATTCTTTGTCTCCGAATATATTTGGAAGAGCTAAGAACATTCCAAATGGTTATTGTACACAGCCTTTAGCGTTATTGCTTGTTTTATTCAAAATAAGTTGGCGCTCGCGTTCACTCAACTTTTTTTTCTACCACTGCTTTTATTTTACCATAAATTTCAATATTTTTCAAATAATTATAAACAACCTTTCAACTTCTGCTGATTTGAATTGCAATTTCCGCTTTTAATGCTCCATTTTCTGATAATGTTAAAATTTGACCTTTTTCAAATTCACTGAGTACATTTCCCAATGGCATTTTGCTTATCACTAATGTTTTTAATAAAATTAAATAGAATATGTTGTATTAAAAGTGTACTTTTTACCAAAGTTTTTTTTTTTGCATTTGTACGCTATAATTTCCTAGGTATTGTGATGTAAGCAATTATAATGACGGTATTTCTAATTAACGGGAGTATTTTGTAATATAAATTTATTTTTGGAAAGAGAACATATTAGTTAGTACAAGTTCCACAAAGAGATGATAATTATAGCATGAATAGTTAAAATTTTATAGAACATTGGTTCACAGATTACCAAATGTGCTATCATTTATGAACGCACTGTAAATGCATATTTCTTTAGTTTTGAATGCATATTTTAAAATTTTTAATATATGTTTTATGTACATAAAACACGACTATAAATGAATTAAAATGTGAGCCCTAATAATCAGAGACATATAATATAGAGATGCAACATCGACAATTTTTATAACAAACTGTAGATGTCGCTATCATATGGGAAATTTTATCAAGAGGATTTTATTTTGTCAAACGAGGTTTTAACAGAGTTGTCAGGTAAGGGGGTTTGGGCCCAAATTATGCATTTCGACTTCGGTTTGGGGACAGATTCAACAATTCTAAATTTTAAAACACTTATTATTATTTAGGCCGAAAATAAGAAGAATTTTGGGATAAATTATATGCGAATTATTTTAAATTCGATCCAATTAGGTCTGTTAAAGTATTTAAAAATTTCTACAAAATATTTGAATTATTGAAGAAATATTCTCTAAATATTTATTGTACAAATCTTGAAATAACGAAAAGCAACCAAACTCAATAATTAATCAAAAACTTTTCTATTTTCACAATACTGAAATTCTGACATGGACAAAGGACTCAGAAAAAATACATTTTTTGTAGGTTCAAAAAGTTTCCATATAACCTTATATGTACCTTCTTAGGCCCGTTAACTTATCTCAATTTTTACCCTGGTTAAGACCTCTACTAGCCTTAACCACTGGTAAACACATTTTTTGAATAACTTATCTAAATTTTAACCAAGCATTTCTTCTAACCAATGCTAAAATTTAACCATAGAAATTTCTGTGGTTAAGAAACTTAACCAAGGCTATTTTAAAACAATTCACCCTACATAAGATATTTTAATAAATTAAACTTGTAATAATAATTTAAAAAAAAAAATCTAAAGCGCAGCTTTAACCAAACTTTGACTAAGAATCGTTTATGATTAGGGTTTTTCTTTTCCCGGACTTTTTCATTTCCCGGGACAGCGGGATTTTTTTCAGTATTTCCCGGGATCCCAGGAATTCCCGCTTGTTAGAAAATATTTAAATTCGACATATGTTGTACTTTAAAGACTCGATTTCTGTTAAAACACCGTCCGACAAAGTTCATATTTTGGTTGTACCCATGAGAAAATGTGTAATATATTCTAAAAGGATGGCTAAATATAAAGTACCCATGTCTTCCACTTTTTCTAGATCAATTCGTTTAACAATTTAAACCGTGAATTAATATTTAGGTAATATATTTATATGGAAGGTCGTTTTAAATTAAAAAACTCTTAGAAATATATTAACTAAATATTAATTGGCGGTATAAACGGTTAAACGAATTGATATAGAAAAAGTGAAAGACACGAGTATTTTATTTTCATCCCTTTTTTCAGGATATATTGGAACAGTTAATGAGTGCGAACTTATATCGGACCAGTTTTATAGTCAGAACTCAGATCGATTTGTTGCTACCCAGTACCCCGTTTCTGTTTAAATGCGAGAAGTTTTATCGTCGTAATATTTTCAGATGCTGTAACTTTTATAACTGTGGATATATGTAGTTTTGTAAAACACCTAATTAAATTAGAAATAACTTACATGCAGCACATTATTAGCTGATTTGATTCCATATATATTTTATTGTCTGCGACTCACCTTATATAAAGGAGAGCAGGGTTGTATTTCACATGTTTTTTGTGAAAACTTTTTCGATGCGAGAAATACAGAAACGGGGTGCAGATTTTCAAAAGTATCCGTCTAGAATTATTTTTATAAAATAGTTTGAAAGTGAGTATTTTTACACACATTTTTAGGCAAATTCGCCTAAATCGTTTTATAAAATTAGACACTGTAACATTATTAAATAGTTTCTTAAATTTAATTAGTTTTCTTGAATAGACATTTTTTATGCCACAGCTACTTAAAAAGAAATTATAGAATTTTCATATTTAGTGGCATTTTAAATTAACATATAAAAAATCCAAAATAATTTCAAAAAGCATCTGATGGATTATTTTGAAAACAAATAATATTTAAAAAATACAATTGAAATAATGGAATAGCAATTGAACATTAAATGAAATTATTTTAAGTTAAAGAAACTCAAAATACTTATGTCAATTGAAAATTTTAATGCCTAGTTTTTTGGAGGTATTTGGAACTGAAATAATGATGTTGGAATGTTGTATAAGGCTGGTTTACACTATAAGATTTTCGGTACGATTTTACTTCAGTATACATTCAAAACTTATAGGCAAGGTTGCAAAATCATTCCGAAAATCTTACAACGTAAATCAGCCTATACAAATGTTGCTTTATTTGAACAAATATGATTATTTTTAAGAAAAAAGTTTTTTCCGAAATATGAACAAGTATTTTTGTTGGTAAACTTGGTAATGGCTGATACAATTTTTTTCGGTTTAACTAAACAAATTCAACTGCCATCCAAAAACAATTTGGCCTCATTCAGTTTATTAAATTTTAAATCCTATTTTTTTAATTTTAAATATTTTTTGTTTAAATTAGTTTAAAAAATCAATGCTTTAAATTTAAATAAAGCTTCCAAAATTGCATTAATACTAGCTAAAACTTCTGTAAAAGAATAAAAAAAAAATCCCGGGAAATCCCGCACAAAATTCCCGGGATTGCGGGATCCGAAAAAGGGCGGGATTCCCGGGAATCCCGTGCCGGGAATTCCCGGGACAAAGCCTATTTATGATACATATAAATATTTTCGATGTACATTTCCCCAATTTACCAAAATTTACAAAAACTGCATCTGTACTTAAAATCGTGGAAAAATTTTTGCTATTTAGGATTTAGGTTTGTGTGATAGCTTACAGAAATTGGCCTCATATAAGGAAATAGGAAAAATTTATTTTTTATTGGTTCAAGGAGCCAAAATCTGTCTTGAATAATCAAAAATTGTGACCAATATTACAACAATTTGACACGAATTATAACCTCTACAAAATTAAAAGTCGCTGTCGGTAGAAGCTTGGTACATACTTTTAGTATTTTACTTGCTGATTCCAAATTTGCATTCCGAATTCTCTATCACCTCTCAATTTTGAGAAAATCGTGATTAAAAACGCGAAAAATAGCTTTTTACGTATTTTAAAATACTACAAAACGCATTCAAATAGCTTAAGACTTTTTGTTACGATGGTAGTAACGAATGAATTTTGTTCTCTAAATACATACACTCAAATAAAAAAGTCTGTAAAAGTTACAGAAAAAACTGTAATATTACAGCAAAATTAACTAATATTAGGCCAGCAGACCGATTAGCTAATTTTAGCAAAATGTGTCTGTAATTATTAGTAAAGTCAAAGTTGTGGAAAAAATTTGTAATAGTTACTAAAATTTAGTATAATTTTAGTATATTCATAATGGAAATCAATTTGCTAAAATTAGCCAAATTTCTTACTAAATATTAGTGAAATTCATTTAGAAGCAAAAATTAGTAATTTTACTACATATTAGTAAAATTTCTGTAAATTTAAAATGGAAATAAAATAGTACTTATACTAAATATTAGTATCCATACTGTATTTTATTTCCAAAAAATCTAAAATAAAATCCATAAAAAATGCTTACGAATAGTAAAATTTATTTCTTTTTAGTTATAAAATGAAATGTAATTTTAAATACGATTTAATTATAAGTAAAGTTTTAAAATTTAAATAACTTTTAGATGAATGATACATTGAATGTATGTATATAAAAAGATAAAAAGATTTATTATAAATATATGTACTAAATAATAGGCTTTTGAGATCAATATCAAATTGATATTCTCATTTAAATTAATTTTTGGAGTATTAATATGTATAAGTATTTAAAAGAAAGTCACACATTCATTTAATGCAAATTTTTATAAGTATTTACTTTTAAAAGTATAAAAAAATGCCAACATTTATTCCAAATTAATGTAGGTACATTTTATTATTTATCTATTACGCTCGGTTTCATATTTAAAGTTAACTTGAACTTAACGATATTGAAATATAAAATGTAAAAAATTGTATACGAAATAACAAATTAAATAACTAATGCTTAACTCAAAAACCTTCAGTATGAAAACCACCGTGTAGGTTTTTGTGTTTACTTTTATTAATGGATAATTTTTTGTTGTTTCGTACACAAATTTCTTGGCATTTTCTTTTGTTTAATAGTGAAGTTAAAGACTTCAGTATGAAACTCAGCTGTAAAGATTATAATTAGAAATTAAGAGTTTCAAAGTTCACAAAAGTAGGCAATTGTTATTTCCTTTAATTAATAAATTGATGCGAAAACAGCGAAAAATAACATGTTTTAAACGACTTAAAATGTGAAATTATCAAATTAACTAATATAGGAGTAAAATTTATAAATTTTTCTATTCATTTATATTTTTTAGATAAGTTGTCAGGCTAAGGATTGCTGTTGATAACTTGTCTTTAGGAAAATTGATTCCAAAAAAATGTGATTGCAGAGCCATACATGTTTACATTCAATCGGATATTTAAAATGAAAAACTACATAAATATGAAAAAGATATGTCAAAGCCCCTAAAATACTTTCTAGTTTATAAGTAACAGTGTCAAATTTTTACAAAAATATATTTATAAACTGCATGCTATTAAATCATTGATACCATTACCACGATCGCCGTATTCGCCTCCACGCTTAAAGGATACCGACACTTTATTCTTCCAAGCTTCACGTGGGCTACAAAACTGTAGATAAAAAAATAGAAGTTGATTTTTGCTACATATAAATTAATATAAAGACAATAAACTTACTAAAAATGCACACATAAATTCACTAACAGCTTGAACCTTTGTACCCACTGTAAATATCTCATGAATAATATCTTCCAAACAAATAATGGGTGATTTTTTGCCATTGATACGAGCAAAACCTTTTTAAATACCAATTCACGTATGGTACCAATATTGGGATAACCATATGCAATTGTAAAATTATGTATCGCTTTTCCATAATTTTATGGTTTTGTCATTTTCCAAAGCCGCCGAAGCAATAGTATTCTCTGTTGGATGACAAGCAGTATACAACACAGTGTCGGTGTGACCCTGTCATTTCTGGACCACCTCTTTCGATTGTAGATTCCAGATGTAAACCATATTAACTGCCGGAAACAACCCACAAAAAAATATTACAAATATTTAAAACAAATTTATAGATAAAAAAAATTCTTGCCTTTAACTAACATTTCCTCCAGTTACTGAAAAATTTGCAAAAATACAATATTTTTCATTTTTATGTCCAGTGTAGGTTTTTAAACATTTTTCTTTTGAATAGTCTCATAATTTCAAAGTATTATACAAAGTAGCCGCCAATATATACTTGCCATCATCTATTAAAGTCTTCAAACACTGACCACTGGCTGTATCCCAAATACTACATAAGCCAATATAGCTAGAAGAGCAATTAACGAATCATCACGATTAAAATGAACGGCCGAGACAGGTCAATTCATAAGATTTCGAAATTATTTCTTTTCCCACTTCTGGTACTCACATGAACTCGCCAACCATTCCCCATTGGGTGAAAACAGCTGATACTGCCTTGGTATGACCAGCCAAAGTAAACTTTAAAGTATAATTGGGTTTTACGGATAAAGACGATTTATTTGAAGATGAGGATGTTGTTCCGGTCGAAGATGATGTTTGAAGAGTATTAGGACCACTGGGTGCGGTGGGCATATGTTCTGGAGCAAGTACCCCAGGATGACCACCATGTACTGGTCCAATATGTACCATTGTTATTGATTTTTACAAGTTATTATTTTAATTCACTTTATTTTTTTAACTATCAAAACACTACCGAATGTTTTTGTTGAAAAACCTCTTGCTTAGAGTTGTGTCGTTCATGAACGAACTAGTTCATTTGAAGGGTTCAGTTCATTGAACGATATGACATCGTTCACCATTATTCGTTCTTTTCGTTCAATCGTTTATTTCGTTATTTTTTTTTAGTCATAGAAAATTTGTATCCCTTTCTTATTAATTTTATTACAGAATTTAATGTTTTTCTTAATAATTTAAAATTTTTAATAAAATTGTAATTTTCTGATGCTATTAGTCTATGCACAATAAAATTAATACAAACATCATATCGCTGACATGCATTCGGCTCTTGCAGTTATGCCAGAGATCAAATGTAACTTTTAGTTTTCATTTTAATTTTGTAATAGAAAAACAACAAAAATTTGGTAAAAAAGAATGGAAAAGTGTTTAGTTTTTTTATTATTTGTCGGTAAATATTAATGTTTCATAAAATTTGTTGTTTTTCGAAAAAAAATCTATGATATTTCTTATCCATGAAATGGACAAGTGTTCTCCTTTGCAATTGATATCATTTTGACGTTTAGCTGCAATGGTTTTGACATTTCATATCATATAATTTATTGCATTTGAAGACACCGGGTTAGCACGCGGGCAATTTACAGTTGTTTATATTAAGCTGCCTACACACTAGGGAACATTCTTAAAAAAAGAGAGCATTTTTTGTGAATGTGTGAGTGCGTTTGTGTGTGTGTGCGTGTTGAGAGCGTGCATTTCGTGTTTACAAAATTTTTTGATATTTTTTGTTCCCTCAACCATGTTCCCTAGTGTGTAGGCAGCTTTATATATGTTTAAAGGAAAACTGGTCAATATTTTGTTACAATTTATATTTAAGGATTTTTTTCTTAATTGTCTATAAATTTTTATATTCATTTATAAAATTAATGCAGTTTTCATTATTTGTAATTGTCGCCATAATGCGCAATTACAAAAGCACCTCCCAGTACGACTGCTCTTAATGAACTAAAACAGCAAAAACAGTAACATCGATACACACGATGGAAAATTGAGTTAGGAAACACAAAATATCAAAAAATTTTGATAACACGAATGCCAACACGATACATTAGCGGCCATATAGACTTCCAAGTATGCTGTACAGCATGCTGGCCGGCTGTATGAATTTGACCATGTAATGTCTAATTTGACGGTTTGTGCAGCATGTTATCGAAAAACAAAATTTTTTGATTTTTCGGCAAGTTTGACAAACACGCTTTACCGTATATTGAAAAAAATCATCAAACATTGGAGAATTTTACATTTTTAATAAGTTATTTTGTGACAAGAAAGGGATAACGTTAATAAATAAACTAGGGATGTGCGATTAATCGATTAATCAAACAGTATGATTAATCAGAACTTTGATTAGTCAATTAATTGATTAGTTTAAAATTTGATTAATCAGAATTACGATTAATCGATTAATTTGAGTTTTGATTAATCGAAAATTTAATAATTTCAATTAATATTTAAAATAGAAAAATACGGAAATTTTAGCCTTGTTTTGTGGCGATACTTTATATAGCTCCAAATAAAGAGAATAACAAAGGTTGTTTGCTCACTGGTCAGACTTGACCAACTCCGTTCCTAAATTTAAAGTCTCTATTTTGAACTGGCGTTAAAAAGCGTCGTCAATGGAGAAAAACAAGATATTATTCAATTATTCATAAATTTGATTAATCAAAATCATGATTAATCAATTAATCATTATTTTGAATAATCGAAATAACTGATTAATCGATTAATTATATTTTTGATTAATCAAAATTATTGAATAATCGATTAATAGATTAATCAGAATTTTGATTAATCTAGAAGTTTGATTAATCGATTAATCGCCCATCCCTAAAATAAACTAAAAAATGCAAAAACAGAAATTCAAAACTGAAATTCCAAGAAAAAAATTAATAAAAATAATTTCGTCATTATCATCCGCTGTGTTGATTTTGTGGTTCTGAAGTAAAGTTTTACAGCATGCTTGTCCGTGTATTCCAAAAACCATTTTTTGTTTGTCAAACAAGCTGGACAGCATGCTTGCTCGTATATAGGCCGCTATTGACATAAGCGGACTTTATACGATCAAATACACGGTCAAGCATGCTGTAAAATGTACCTTCAAAAACACAAAATTAACACAGCGGATGATAATGACGAAATTATTTTTTTAATTTTTTTTCTTTGAATTTAATTTTTGTTCTTCTGTTTTTCCATTTTTTAGTTTTTTTATTAACGTTATCCCTTTCTTGTCACAAAATAACTTATTAAAAATGTAAAATTCCCTAATGTTTGATGATATTTTCCATTACACTGTAAAGCGTGTTTGTCAAACCTGCCGAAAAATCAAAAAATTTTGTTTTTCGTCCAACATGTTTGACAAGCTGTCAAATTAGACACTACATGATCAAATTCATACAGCCGTCCAGCATGCTGTATAGCATGCTTGATTTGCTATAGGTCGCTATACACGAAGGGCATTTTGTGACGAATGTTCCTTCGTGTGTAGGCAGCTTTAGAATAGAAAACAATTGTACCATTTACAGTCAAATTCTTTTAAGCTAAACTTGGTTAAAGACGAATTATCGGTTAATACGAACTAATTTGAAAGACGTTTTGGCATCAATTTTCGTATAAAAAAGATCATCTGCTTTATGAAACGCTTCATCATATTTACTGCCGATGATTGATTTATGAAGCAGTTTCATCAATATGATAAATCTTTTTTTCACCGACTGTACGAATATGGATGATAAAAATACATATTGAAAAAATTGCAAACTAATTTGTATTTATAGCAAAGAAATATTCGAAAAAAGCAAAAAAAAAACGTGGAAATATAAACATTAAAAAACAACAAAAAAATTTAGAGAACAAATCTATTTTTATTATAAATGGAAAAAACGCTTAAAAACAACTTGAATTTCTGGTAATCATATTGCAACAAAAATTTCTATCAGGTTGTGTATATTTTCAAAAAAAAATAAAATATTTAAACTTGCAAAATAAAAAAGATTAGTAATTTTTTTGCTAATTTTAGCTAATCGGGTTTCAAAATTTAGTAAAATTAAATTTGTAGATTTAGCAACTTAAATTAGTAAAAAATTCTGTAATTTGTAAAATGAGAATACCAAATTATTTTACTAAAAAACAACTTTATACTAAAAATTAGTATAATACTAGTATAATAAAATTGGAAACCGTTTTACTAATTTTTATACTAACTTTTTTTTTTTAGTGTAGGACAATATTTTTTTAATTTGTGTACCGTTAAGGAAAAAATTCTTTTGAAACCCACTCTCAGAAAAACAATTACTCCATCAATTTTGGGTAACTTACATTTAAGAAATTGGAGTCAGAGTATCAAATTCAAAATGAATCATGTATCAAAGCTCAAGACTACTGAATGTAGTGCAAGACTACTGAATTTAATTCTTTAATATAAAAAAGCGCATAGAAATCACTCGAATTTACGAAATGTGAACCAATCATGTTTTAAATATTTTAAAAGTATGTGAGGAACACCTGGATAACCCACAGTTTTGACTCGCAATTACAAAAATATACAAAATCATGCACAGCGATTATTTTTCTACTCACTTTGATGTGCTGATCACATAAATTGCCTTTATTTAATAATCTATCACAAAATTTCACAATTTTTTTTTTTTTAATTTTATAAGTTATTATGGTTAAATTTTAATAGGGATAAATATTAAGTATTGGTTAGTTACCCATGGTTAAGGTAAAGTTAACTTCTCGAGAAAAGTTATTGGGCCTTAATCGTGTAAACTCGACTTATGCAAACTTAATGTTCCAAAGAGTTTACAAGCCCTAAAACTTACACCTACTAGATTTACACTTAAGCAAAAACTATTGGTTTTTGAAACTATTCGTATTTACTTTTCAAATTCCATTCAAATTTTAGAAAAAAAAAGATATTTCACCATAATGACTTTCGTGTGGAAATTGTGTAAAATTTTTTTCTCGACAATTTAATGTACCATTTTTATTTTGAAACATTGTGATTTGTCTTCCGTATATTAAAATTTTTTTACTTTCACAATTTAAACAAAGATTTGAGGCCTTTAAAGTTCGAGTAAAAAAGTAAATATTTCTTCGTAAAATATTCAATTTTATTTACTTTGCTGACTCATTTCTTAACAATTTTCTCTATTTAAAAGCGATGCTAACTTTGCTCCTATATTTTTCTTTTAAATTGAGTTTTTGTTTAAATTAAAATGAATTGGGTATAACATTGGGAATTCAAACCAAGGTTGGCAACCGATACCGTTATAATACCGTTATCCGTTTCAAAACCCTTTCAAATTGACAACCGATACCGATACCAATACCGAAATTCTTGATTTCAAAAAATACCGGTATTCAAAAACCTTTTCCCTTAATACCGGTATCGTACCGGTATGGAATCGGTTTTAAAAAATTGTTTTTTCCACGTTTTTAGCAAAAATACAAATTTTTTTAATATAAAATTGTTAAACAATTAAACTTTATTATCCATTGTTAATAGAAAATCGTGTTATAAATTCAAAGTGCGGTTATCAGCCTTTAGTTTGCATTGGCAACATTGTTTTTAATTTATTTAACTTCATAAATATTCTCTAACATGTGACAAATTTAGTAAATATAATTTAATATATAAACTGGTTTCTTAAAACTTTAATTGAATTTACAGTTTCTTTTAGAGCATCCTTTTATTAATTTTATAAACTTATTTTTTTTTATTTTATTATATGATCTCAATACAAATATAAAATATTTGTAGTGAATCAACTTGTGTTCCGAAAATCAAAAACAAAAAAAAACACTCTAATATAGGGCCTATATTCTGCAAAATAACCATTGGTACTTTTTTTTAAGAGAGCATAACTTAAATGCCGTTATTCCCTTATTTTATTTAACGATGGTTATATATATATATCATGTTATACATCACTGGAAAGCTTATAAAAAATAAATGATCTAATGTGGAAATAAGTATAACATTTTATATAAAAAAGACGGAGTATGTAAAAAACGCATGTTTTTTAAACTTTTTGTATGGGAGCATATTTCAAATTTACGAAATTAAAAAAGAGTATATCACAGGATTAATATATCCATCAAAATATGACGTTTGATGTACATAATTCCTATGTTTAGCACAGAAAGAGGCCTAAATTCTTTAAAAATGTACCAAAAAAGGTGTTTCGGGGAAAATTTTGGCAAACCTGATGTAGTGCAAATATCGAAAAACGCAAAAACACGTTCCGCTTAAATTTAATAAGGAATAATATATATGAATTCAGCAGCCATAGCAATATAGTTCTCCATATAAAGTACCCAAAATTTTTGAAAATTTTAAAACAGCAAATTCGAAAGAGCAAAAAAGTGCCAAAAAAGCTACCAGTGAAAAGCCCTCAAAAATTGCTTTCCACCAATACCACACTTGCACATGGTTCCTTTGGTCGAAATATCTTAAAAAGCAAAAAAACCTAAAAAGGACCCATTTTTGAACCCCTTTTTGGACCCTTAAAATTCCGAGGAGGCCGATAAGCTGAGACAGGTTGATCTTAGATTTTTTTCTCAATCACATATCCAAATTTCATCAAAATCGGAGTGTTTAGGCTGAAGTACTTCCGTTGTTAGAAATTTTTAATAACTTAAATACTTATCATTTATAAAAATTTAATAAAATTGAGTTTTTTTATAATTAAGAACATTTTTTTTATATTTTTGTAAATTTTTTCAATAATACCGGTATATACTGGTATTAATCTTTCGGTATCGGTTATACCGATACCGAAATGATTAAAATACCGTTACCAATACCGAAACAAATAAAAAATCGATACCAATAACGATACCTATACCGTTATTCGTTTCGGTTGCCAACCTTGATTTAAACATTCAAAATGGGAATGATCTACAACGTTTCGGGCAACACCGCTCTCCAATCAAATGAAGCAGTATTGCCAGAAAAAACAAAACAGCAGTCAGCGCCATCTGTTGAATTATAAACCGGTATTGCCATTATTCAGGATCATTTGAGACCCCTGCTAATAATAAGAAATAAAAAACAAATTGCATACATACTAAAGTTTTTTTTTCCAATTAGAAGTTTTTAAAAATGACTCGATACAGTATTTGACAGCTAACAAATATTTAAATTGCAACTACTATAAATATATATGTATATTTTTTCTTTTTAGGATTTATACGAAAATGTCGATTATGGAATACTACTATCAAATACTAAAATAAAAGTTAAGGTAAACCCATCTGGAGTGGTGATGTTAAAAGCTGAAGTTAAATCTCATACAAAACCGAACAATTCATTAAATGATGTTCTTTCATAACGACCGGCAACACTGTTTGTACTTAGCCTAGTATTCCGTTCAGGTTCAATGTAAAATATCTGTTATATAACTTATATTTCAAAATAAAAATTACTTTTTCTTTAATAATTTTATTTGAAAATAGCTCGTCATTTAAACCCAGCAAAATATTGGTAATGACACCTCATTACTATTAGCATTACCAAAAATGATATATCATTACCTTCTGCATTATTTTATAATATAAAATAATGACATCCTAATAACGGCCTATTGTATTCATTGTTTCTAAATATAAAATACTTACTCGTAATATTTTAAATAAATACTTTTTACACAGTTAAATTTTATACATTTTTATTTATTATATGTAAATATGTTTTATGTTTAAATTTTTATGACGAGTCCTAAAATAACACATTAGAAAAAACTTAAATTATTCTGAATGTATTTTCTTAAGCTAATAGTATTTGCTTAACTCCTTATTTTTAAGAATCAAGTAAGCAATCGGATAACCACTTATAATTCAACTTTTTGTAAGCATGTGTGTAACCACTTATTATTCAAAATCTCATAACTACTTATTTCTCATTTTTTTCGTAAGCGAGCGGGTAAGCATGACTACTTATAAAAACGACCACGCCAAACAAAAATAATGAGCTTAGACGCCAAAAAATAAGTTGTGCGGAGCTATGAATTTCTATTATATAACCACTTATTTGGTAATGAAAGATTTTGCTGGGAATGTGTAAGATATATAAAGTAGAATTAAAGATGATTGAAATAAGTTAATATTAAAAGAAAAACTACATCCCAGCATAAAAAATTTGAAGTAATGTTTTAAAAATTACTTCTTTCACTGCTTCACAAGTATCCGTTAGTGTATTCTTACTGCTTTTTTGGAAGTAATTCTGAACAACTTCAAAAACTAGCTTCTTTCATTGCTTCCAAAATATCATTGCTTCTAAAATGTCTAAACAGATGATCGCTATTAATTTTTCAAACTAGTTATATACCCGAGTAAAAAAAATTGATCTCGCGCAATATCTAATTATATCCAATTTGATATTGTTTAAGATCTGCTGTAATACCTAGCTGATCCAATTAGATCTCAAAATTGGGTGTATCCAATCATATCGTATTAGATCCCATTGTATATATGGGGATAAACTAAGATCAAGTTATATCTCAAAATTGGGAGGTCCAGTGATATCTTTGGGGATAAACCTAGATCTATTTTGATCCGAAAATTGGCGGATCCAGCTATATATTTGCGGATATTTTTAGATCTAATTTGATCCGAAAAATGGCGGATCCAATTAGATCCAGCTATATATTTGGGGATAAACTTAGATCTAATTTGATCTCAATTTTGGCAGATCAAATTAGATCCGGCAATATATTTGTGGATAAACGTATATCTAATTTGATCCGAAAAAGTGGCAGATCGAATTAGATCTAGCTATATATTTGGGGATAAACTTAATTTGATCCGAAAAATGACACATCGAATTAGATCCAGCAATATATTTGTGGATAAACTTAGATATAAATTGATCTGAAAAATGGCAGATCAAATTAGATCCAGCAATATATTTGGGGATAAACTTGGATCTAAATTTATCAGAAAAATGGCAGATCCAATTAGATCCAGCAATTTATTTCGGTATTAAAATGGCAGATCGAATTAGAAACAGCAATATATTTGGGGATTGACATCTAAAAGTATCCATAAAAATGACAGATAAAATTAGATGCCGCATTGGCGAAAATTGGCGGATCCAGCTATATATTTGCGGATATTTTTAGATCTAATTTGATCCGAAAAATGGCGGATCCAATTAGATCCAGCTATATATTTGGGGATAAACTTAGATCTAATTTGATCTCAATTTTGGCAGATCAAATTAGATCCCGCAATATATTTGTGGATACACGTATATCTAATTTGATCCGAAAAAGTGGCAGATCGAATTAGATGTAGCTATATATTTGGGGATAAACTTAGATCTAATTTGATCCAAAAAATGGCACATCGAATTAGATCCAGCAATATATTTGTGGATAAACTTAGATCTAATTTGATCCGAAAAATGGAAGATCGAATTAGATCCAGCAATATATTTGGGGATTAAGTAAGATCTAAATTTATCCAAAAAATTACAGATAAAATTAGATCCAGTAATATACTTCGGGATTGCGTAAGATCTTAACTTTTCCGATAAATTGCAGATCGAATTAAATCCAGTGATATATTTGGGGATTTGGTAGGATCTTAATTTATCCCATAAATTGCAGATCGAATTAGAAACAGCAATATATTTGGAGATTGACATCTAAAACTATCCAGAAAAATGACAGCTAAAATTAGATCCCGCATTATATTTGGGTACTACGTAAGATCTCCATTTATTTGGGATTAAATAAGATCCCAGACAGATATTGACAATAGTTCAAAAAATAATACACTGGAAGAGCACTGATTTTATAAAAATTAAAATATTTTGTTAAAATAAGGTTTAAAATCAGAAGGTCTCGAGTTCGATACCTTTCACGGCTATGCATTTTTTTTATAAAAATGCGCATTCTCCTTGCTGGTCTTATCGAAATTTTTTCAATAATTTTTATTCTTTGTAATTTACTTCTAAAAATTGTATCATCTTTCTGTGATTTGAAAATAATTTAAACAGAAAGTGATATTAATTTATGATCTTGAGTCAAACTAAAATAACATTCATTTACTTAAAAATAACAGATCAACTAAAAACATTTCCCCCATTCAAAAGAATTTCTTTTTATAAAATTATAATTTTATTTTCTATAAATGTTTTTATAAAATTATATTTTTTTTATTAAATTGAATTTTTTTTTTTAAATAATTTTATTTACATATTTTTAACGCTCTACACCATTTCCAATTGTATCAATTGTTTTTAAGATTTATCAATTGTATTTCAGAAATAATCAATTGAATTTCAGTTTTATCAATTGTATTTCAGAACTTATCAATTATTTTTCAGATTTATAAATTGTATTTCAGAACTAGTCAATTGAATTTCAGTTTTATCCATTGTATTTCAGAAATTATTAATTGTATTTCCGAAATTCACAACTGTATTTCAGAAATTATCAAACTGTATTTCAGAAATTATCAATTGTATTTCAGAAATTATGAAATGTAATTTAGAAATTTTTCTCTATTAACTATGATAAACCATCAACAAGTTCTGAAATAGATTTGATTATTTCTGAAATTCAATTAATACATTTCTGAAATACATTCCATAATTTCTAAAATACATTTAACATTTCTGAAATACAATTAATAGCTTCTGAAATACAGTTAATATTGTAGTTGCTGATGAGTTACCATATATGATGGCACCACATATGACAATATATTGTTTAAATGGCACCAATATGGAGCTTTAATATATAACTTAGATTCATCCATATACCATTTGATCCGAAAAATGGCCCGATAAAATTGTATCAGTTCTTATTTGTATCAGTTGTTATCTAATTGCATCAGTTTAGATCGGACCTGATTAAATTATGTGTTAATCAGATGAAATTGTATCAGATTTTTGACCTGATACAACTTTATTGGTTTATATTACATGGTATCAGTTTAGGTCCAAATAGATATATTTGTATACAAAATTATATATTTATATCCCAATTTTGACCTGATATCAGTTTAAAACTTTGATACAATTGTATAAGGTAAATGTCGGAAACAATTATATTTTATTTATATAAAATTGAACCAATTACGATCAAACCGATAAAATTGTATCAGGTCAAAAATCTGATACAATTTCATCTGATTAACACATAATTTAATCAGGTCAGATCTAAACTGATACATTTAGATAAAAATTGATAAACAATTGATAAAAATATATCGGGCCATTCTTCGGATGAAACTGTATATTTATACACCCGAGTAAAAACAGTTACATATATTCGTTTAAAATGCGATTAAGTTCTATCTGTATAAATATACCGTTTCATCCGAAAAATGGCCCGATGTAATTGTATCAGTTGTTTATCAGTTTTTATCTAATTGTATTAGTTTAGATCTCAAGTAATAAAATTATACATTATTCAGATGAAATTATATCCAATTTTTGACCTGATACAATTTTAGCGGTTTATATCTAATGGTATCTGTTTAGCTCGTGGTTGATACAATTTTATATAAATAAAATATATTTGTATACGACATTTGCCTTATATAATTGTATCAAAGTTTTAAAGCAGATCTAATTGCATCAGATCAAAATTCAGATATAACTATATAAGTTTGTATAGTAATGTATCAATTTGGATCTAAACTAATACCATGCGACATAAACCCATAAAATTGTATCAGCCCGAGTAAAAAAAATTGATCTCGCGCAATATCTAATTATATCCAATTTGATATTGTTTAAGATCTGCTGTAATATCTAGCTGATCCAATTAGATCTCAAAATTGGGTGTATCCAATCATATCGTATTAGATCCCATTGTATATATGGGGATAAACTAAGATCAAGTTATATCTCAAAATTGGGAGGTCCAGTGATATCTTTGGGGATAAACCTAGATCTATTTTGATCCGAAAATTGGCGGATCCAGCTATATATTTGCGGATATTTTTGGCAGATCAAATTAGATCCGGCAATATATTTGTGGATAAACGTATATCTAATTTGATCCGAAAAAGTGGCAGATCGAATTAGATCTAGCTATATATTTGGGGATAAACTTAATTTGATCCGAAAAATGACACATCGAATTAGATCCAGCAATATATTTGTGGATAAACTTAGATATAAATTGATCTGAAAAATGGCAGATCAAATTAGATCCAGCAATATATTTGGGGATAAACTTGGATCTAAATTTATCAGAAAAATGGCAGATCCAATTAGATCCAGCAATTTATTTCGGTATTAAAATGGCAGATCGAATTAGAAACAGCAATATATTTGGGGATTGACATCTAAAAGTATCCATAAAAATGACAGATAAAATTAGATGCCGCATTATATTTGGGTACTACGTAAGATCTCCATTTATTTGGGATTAAATAAGATCCCAGACATATATTGCCAACTGTTCAAAAAATAATAGACTGGCAGAGCACTGATTGTATAAAAATTACAATGTTTTGTTAAAATAAGGTTTAAACTCAGAAGGTAACGAGTTCAATATGCATTTCTTTTACAAAATGAATTTCTTTTTATAAAATTAAAATTTTTTTTTCTATAAATTTTTTTATAAAATTATATATTTATTTTTTTATTAAATTGAAATCTTTGAATAAAATAATTTTATTTACATCTTTTTGACGCTCTACACCATTTCCAATTGTATTTATCAATTGTATTTCAGAAATAATCAATTGAATTTCAGTTTTATCAATTGTGTTTCAGAACCCATCAATTATTTTTCACATTTATGAATTGTATTTCAGAACTAGTCAATTGAAGTTCAGTTTTATCAATTGTGTTTCAGAAATTATTAATTGTATTTCCGAAATTCACAACTGTATTTCAGAAATTATCAAACTGTATTTCAGAAATTATCAATCGTATTTCCGAAATTATGAAATGTATTTGAGAAATTTTTCTCTATTAGCTATGAAATTCTGAAATAGATTTCATTATTTCTGGACACAACTAAATAAATAAATAATTAAATTTGCGTAATATTGTAGTTTCTGAAGTGCAAATAATATTTTGTGATATACAATTAAAATTTTATAAAATACATTTAATAATTTCTGGAATACCTTTTTTCGATGCTTATAAGTTAGCTCGAAATGCTTTTATCATTCATTTAATTTGTAGCTATCACACATCTATAACAAGTCTCGTTAGATTAGAGTGTAGAGCAGAGAAACAAGCCAGCCGCCGTAAGCCGTTTAAGCCGCCGCCGCCGGTCATTTTTGCCTCAGCCGCCGCCGCCGATTTTTTTCGGCTCATTTCGGCTGGAAGTATCAATTTTCCAAAATTAAAAATTTAAAAGCAAATGTCATTTTTAAAACAAATTTTCTACTTCATCATTTCCTGAACCATCAAGAGTATTTTTTTTTAGTTCAAAAAAAATAAAAGAACCAGTTTTATAGTCAGAGCTAAGAAGGATTTTTGTCATAAATATTTCTTAAGTTGGAAGTTTTGCTTGAAAACTTCTGACAGATTTCGCTGAAATTTGGATATGCAATAGAGGAGAGAATCCAAATGAACAATATACATATATACTTTTCAAATGACCAAGTGTAGATTGTAGGCAGAGCTTCGAAAGAATTAATTCAATTTTAGGTTAATTCGCATAAAACCGAATTCAGCTTTAGAAATTGAATATATATCATTCCATCAAAACATTCCTTTATAATTAATTCATAGGTTTCATTCCCAAATTTTAATATTAAATAGAATGCATTCTTATGTTGAATACATTCCTTATAGAATTACAACCAATTTAAATAATTAATTTTTTCATTAATTCTAATCTTTTACAAAATGGCTTATCAAAATTGTCATTTTATTAAATCAGTAAAAGATCTAAGGGATGAATATACTAATGATTCTGACAACACTTTAGTTTATAATTACAAATTAAATAAAAATGTGTCTTATTTTAGGGATTTAATATTGATATCATATACACAACCCATAAAAATAATTAAAAACGCAACATTTGTTTTAAACTTTTACAAACCGAATGAAACGTGAAAGATCATTATAAAAAGAATGAATTCATGAAAGAATTCATTCATTATGCATGAAAATTAAAAGAATGAAGCCAGTGAATGAATTCATAAGGAATGGTATAATCGTAAGATATATTAGTAAATTTTAATTAAAAGTCCAAAAGTGAATTAAAGAATTAATTCATTCGAATTTATGGTGGTAGGTTTGGTTAAGTAGATCACATCACATTTTTCAGAAATTTCAGTACACCTGAAATTATTATCAAAAGACACATTTTTATGACATTGCGGACGAAGATATTTACAATAATCGACGCTGTTCTGAGTTCCGCATCCACATAAAAAATTCGAAAGTGAAACATTCCGAATTTTTTTGCAGTTCTGTGATCCACATCCGAATTATTTTCTTCGTTTTATTTCGTGTTGGAAAAGCTTGGTGAAAGTAAAAGGAATATTTTGTTGCAAAAATTAATATGTTAAAATTTATTTTAAAATTTGTTGAAACAGTCAATTTCCGACATTTTGAATTTTGTGTGATTTTACAAAACCACTCTAATTAAAAAGTTTCGGAATTCAGAACAGGGGTGATAGTGTCAAAACTCTGTTTATGAGCGACTTCAAGCACTTAACAATTTGAAATTCAACAATTTTTCAACCGATTTTGAATATTGTAACGTTTTTGGAAATATAAAAAATTTAGCTTTCCAAATATATATAGAATTATTTATTTGTAACTGAAATATGTTGACAGTTTTTTTTTTAAATATTAAAATTAATTTTTTTTTAATTTGTATACTTTGACGGCTTTTTTACAGTATTAAACAATTCTTTACTATTGTAATTCATGGGTTTAGTTCTTAGTAAAATCTTTTGTTTAAATTAATTGAAAATTGAAAAAGTTATCGTAATTTTTCTAAACATTTAATTTCAGCAACTCGAGGTTCTTGTTTGCACAATCATTAAGTTTAATATTTTCAATTTTCTTATAAATGCAGAGATTCCATGTTTAAAAAAAAATTTATAACTTTGACAATTTTAAAGCGATTAAAATAGAACTTCATTTTGCCCTGAATAAAGAATAAATTACATAAAAATTAGAATAAATTACATCGCCGCCGCCGATTATTTTGATCGGCTTGTTTCCCTGGTGTAGAGGTCTTGGCTGACAATCTGGTGGACTGGGTTAAATTTCATGTTTTTAAAAGCAAATATTAAAAAAAGTTTTCTCAATTATTTCAAAAATGTTTTTTGAAATCTATTTTTTTGCCAAGATAGTTAATGCAACGTTTTGCCAACGCATAACCGACCATCGCCAACGGTTTGCCAGCATTGTGCCGATTATATTTTTCTGTCTGGGATGTTAAACTTAATCCTATTGTATATTAACATTAATTAACACTATATTTTTATTTTTAGGAAATACATTTTTATTTTATTATAAGTTAACATTAAATTAAATTTTAGATAATGGCACCAATTTGTAGTTGTAATTATTATATATTAAATCGTATATTCATAAACATTCTATACAGTTAGACGAGGTTTATGGAACTATTTAACTTTATAAAGTGTTTATAAATTATAACTTAAATGTACATATGTATGTATATATATGTTAAATGTACGTGAACAAGTTGTTGATATGGACCCACAAATTGTATCTCAACTGATATTGGAATTATTGTACCATTACCATACATCAATATATATTGAATGATATACATATATTACAATATATGACACTGTATTATAAATATTGTTAATGAAGTAACATATCTGATAATATTTTTTATAGCGCCATACAGTTTTACATTATTCATATTAAACCATATATGGAATTGTATTCAAAATGTTGATGTGGTACCAAATTTTACCATATATTGTTTAAATTGTGCCATATATCACAATATATTGTTTAAATGATACCATATATGTCTATATATTAATATTGTTTAAATGACACCATATATCAATATATATGGGACTATATATGGTAGCATATATTATCATATCTGCATCTGTATTAAAAATGTCGTTCATCAGGTACCATATATGAGCATATATTGTTGAAATGGCACCATATATGACAATATATGGTTTAAATGGCACCATATATGGTAATATATTGCTTAAATAACACCATATATAAATATATATGGCACTATATATGGTAGCATATATTATCATATGTGGAACTGTATTAAAAATATTGTTCATGAGGTACCATATATGGGCATATATTGTTGAAATTGCACCATATATGATAATATATGGTTTGAATGGCACCATATATGATAATATATGGTTTGAATGACACCATATATGATAATATATAGCTTAAATAACACCATATATAAATATATATCGCACTATATATAGTACCATATATTATCATATCTGGAACTGAAATAAAAATTTGGTTTATGAGGTACCATATATGACCATATATTGTTTAAATGGCACCATATATGATATTTATTTATTATATTTCTATATTTATTTATTTATTTATTTATTTATTTATTTATTTATTTATTTATTTATTTATTTATTTATTTATTTATTTATTTATTTATTCATTTATTTATTTATTTATTTATTTATTTATTTATTTATTTATTTATTTATTTATTTATTTATTTATTTATTTATTTATTTATTTATTTATTTATTTATTTATTTATTTATTTATTTATTTATTTATTTATTTATTTATTTATTTATTTATTTATTTATTTATTTATTTATTTATTTATTTATTTATTTATTTATTTATTTATTTATTTATTTATTTATTTATTTATTTATTTATTTATTTATTTATTTATTTATTTATTTATTTATTTATTTATTTATTTATTTATTTATTTATTTATTTATTTATTTATTTATTTATTTATTTATTTATTTATTTATTTATTTATTTATTTATTTATTTATTTATTTATTTATTTGTCATTCCATACACAAGACTTAATTAAGTCTTATATTACAGTATGGAACTGAGTATGCGTAAAAACAATAATTTAGTAAATACTTATAAATATAATTACAATTACATTAATGACATAGAATAGATAAATATTTTTGAACGAAACAATTTTAAAATTACTGTAAACTAAACAATTTTAGAATTTAATGTAACATAAACATAATTCAAAATTATTAACAAATAAAAATTCAAAATTAAAAATTCGAAATTAGAATCAAACATTAGAATCAAAACACACACTCAAAAAAGTTCACCGGTAGAAACCTATTGCAAATAGCAGGTAAAACAAAAGGCCACAAAATAAAATAACAACAAAAAAAAAGTAGTTATTTTTAATTGCTGAAAGAGAAAAAAAAAAAAAAAATATAAAAAAAATATAAAAAAAATATAACTAACAAATGCATCGAAAATTACTAAGAATGTAAAATTGTCAGTTAAGTTTGCTAAAAATATTTTTAAATAATTGACAAAACAGGCAAAAAGTACTGCTATTTTCAGTTAATTAACTCTCATAATAGTTGTTTTGTATTTTTATATAAAAAACAACTATATATACAATTAAAACAATAACTATGGATTACTACACTGTCAAACTTTTTTGAGTGTATATTATTCAATTGGAGAAATAACTAATAATGTTTTTTCTGAATTGTTGTGCGTTACTAATAATTTGAGTGCTATGTGGAATTCTGTTCCAGAGACCTATTGCATTAATATAGAATTGGTATTTCGAAATCTGAGTACGATGATTAAAAGTTAATAGTCTTTTGCCTCTATCAAGTGTTGAGAATTTTAATCGCAAATGTAGATGTTCAGGTTGGCGGGTATATATTATTTTATGCATAAAAATTAAAATCCTTGTTTTAACATAATCATCAAAACTAATGCCATAAAGTAGATTTGCAAACGATGAAATATGATCAAATCTTTTCAGGCCATATACATAGCGGACAATACTATTAAAAGCTACGTTCAGTTTTCTTTTGCTTTCGTTGTCACAGCTGGCAAAAAGTTCGATACCATATAATAAGATCGGCATCAAATAAGTTTTGGCAAGAAGGATTCTAATCTTAGTTGGAGTACAATACTGAGTTTGCCAAAGATTTCTTAACATTGAGAATGATCTACCGCAAGCATAATTAATATGGTTCGACCAAGTGAGAGTATTATTGAAGTAAATACCAAGATTTTTAGCATACTCAACGATTTCTATGGATTGATTTTCAAGAGTTATAGTAGGTACATGATCAAATTTTAGTAATCTTTTTTTAATAATAAGGCGTTTGGACTTGCTAGGATTTATTCCAAGACCATTAGCGGTAGCCCACTCATAAATTCGATGCAACTCCTGGTTCAGGGTTCTGACGCATTCTTCAATCGCTGTAACTTTGCAACTTATGTAAAGTTGGACATCATCAGCATACATTCTAGCCTTGCAGTTTTCTAGTTTGTTTGGAAGATCATTTGCGTATAATGAGAAAAGAAATGGGCCTACGATCGATCCTTGAGGAACACCTCGGATTACAGGCAAAAAGTTAGATTTTGTGGTTGTTGTTTCAACATACTGATATCTCTCTGTTAGATATGATGATATCAGATGTGTTGCGGTTGATGAAAAATTAAACATATGTTTTAATTTATAACATAAAATGTTATAATGTTAATTCAGTAAGGAATTAATTCAGTAAAGTGAATTAATTCAGTAAGGAATTAATTCACTTTTTTCCATTTGATTTATAAAGTTTAACGCGTTCACCGGTGAATTAATTCATTTGATTTAATAAAAAGAACTATTGCAATTGAATTAATTCTTTGAATTTGTTGTTTGATGAACGCATTCAGTTGAATGAATTCAGTGAATTACTTAAGAAAAGGAATTCATTCAATTCTAGAGAAAATTGAATTCGATTGGTAGGGAATTCATTCAAAAAGGAATTAATTCTTCAAAGCTCTGGTTTTTTTATTAAGTGATCAGAGATTTTACCCATTTATTGTTTGGATCAACATAAAATAACATTTTTATGACTGGTCCATCTTTTTTAATAATTTTGGGTATTTTGATAATAAATATAAAATAGCATGATCGGATCTCGAGATTTGGGACACAATGCTCGAAAAGTATCCTCTTTTTTGGCCACACAAAGTTCGAAAAGTATCCCACTTTATATTTTTTGTTGTATTAAAAAAATATTTGAGAATAAAATTAAATACCTAATAGTTTTTTTGTAAAAGTTTTGAAAAATATTTTATACACTGTGCCACAAAAGTATATATAAAAAATGTAATTGAATATAACTTAATACATTAATGTTCAGTAAATATTGTACAAAATTAAATTGCGTGCTTGGATTTAGAATTTTGTAACACAACGTTCGAAAAGTATACCCTTTTTTGTCCACACAATATTCGAAAAGTATTCTACTTTATATTTTTTGTTGTAGTAAGAGAATATTTTAGAATAAAATTAAACACTTAATAGTTTCTTTGTAAAAGTTTTGAAAAATTTTTATACACTGTGCCACAAAAGTATATACATATACAAAAATGTAATTATTTATAACTTAATACATTAGTTTTTAGTAAATATCATAAAAATTAAATTGCGTGCTTGGATTCAAAATTTTGTAAAACAATGTTCGTAAAGTATCCTATTTTTTATCCACACAATGTTCGAAATGTTTTTTACTTATACTTTTGTGGCACAGTGTATAAAAAATTTTACAAAACTTTTACAAAGAAACTAGTAAGTGTTTAATTTTATTCTAAAATATTCACAATATATAAAAATTGTGTTACAAAATTCTAAATCCAAGCACGCAATTTAATTTTGTACAATATTTACTGAACATTAATGTATTAAGTTATATTCAATTACATTTTTATACCCTACACCACTTTGTGGTCAGGGTATTAGAAGTTTGTGCTGATGTTTGTAACACCAAAAAATATCGGCTCAGAATTTTTTTTATTTCGATTTAACCATGTCCGTCTGTCCATAAATTCTTGTGCGCACTCTACAGGTCGCAAATATTAAGATATTTTGATGAAACTTGGTACACCGACTTATGTCGGCCCAAGGACGACGCCTATTGATTTTGGTGAAGATCGGTCCATGTTTAGACCTAGTGCCCATATAAGCGTCCTACCAAAATTATATTGTTTATACGCTGTAGGTCGCAAATATTAAGATATTTTGATGAAATTTGGTACACCGACCTATGTCGGCCCAAGGACGAAGCCAATTGATTTTAGTTAATGCCGGTCCATGTTTAGACCTAGTGCCCATATAAGGGTCCCCCCAAAATTGTCTTGGTTACAAACTGCAGGTCGCAAATATTAAGATATTTTAATGAAATTTGGTTCGCTGACTCACATTATAGAAAATTTTGACACAAGTCCAATTTAACCCATTCGAATTTCGGATCCAAACATTAGTTGGCTTTTAACCAGACTGGTTATACCCTACACCACTATGTGGTCAGGGTATTATAAGTTTGTGCTGATGTTTGTAACACCAAAAAATATTGGTCCTAGACCCACCTTATAGTATACCGATCGGCTCAGAATTTTTTATTATTTCGATTTAACGATGTCCGTCTGTCTGTCCATGCATTTTTGTGCGCACTCTACAGGTCGCAAATATTAAGATATTTTGATGAAACTTGGTACACCTACTTATGTCGGCCTAAGGACGACGCCTATTGATTTTGGTTAAAGTCGGTCCATGTTTAGACCTAGTGCCCATATAAGGGTCCTACCAAAATTATATTGTTTATACGCTGCAGGTCGCAAATATTAAGATATTTTGATGAAATTTGGTACACGGACCTATGTCAGCCCAAGGACGAAGCCTATTGATTTTGGTTAACAGCGTTCCATGTTTAGACCTAGTGCCCATATAAGGGTCCCCCAAAATTATATTGTTTATACGCTGCAGGTCGCAAATATTAAGATATTTTGATGAAATTTGGTACACAGACCTATGTTGGCCCAAGGACGAAGCCTATTGATTTTGGTATACATCGGTCTATGTTTAGACCTAGTGCCCATATAAGGGTCCCCCCAAAATTATATTGTTTATACGCTGCAGGTCACAAATATTAAGATATTTTGACGAAATTTGGTAGACAGACCTATTTTGGCCAAAGGACGAAGCCTATTGATTTTGGTGAACATCGGTCCATGTTTAGACCTAGTGCCCATACAAGGGTCCCCCCAAAATTGGCTTGGGTACAAACTGCAGATCGCAAATATTAAGATATTTTAATGAAATTTGGTGCGCTGACTCACATTATAGAAAATTTTGATACAAGCCCCATTTTAACCCATTCGAATTTCGGATCCAAACATTAGTTGGCTTTTACCCAGACTGGTGTAGGGTATTGTATAGTCGGCATGCCCGACTTTAACCTTTTTACTCGTTTATATATACTTTTGTGGCACAGTGTATAAAATATTTTTCAAAACTTTTACAAAAAAAACTATTATGTATTTAATTTTATTCTCAAATATTCTTTTAATACAACAAAAAATATAAAGTGGGATACTTTTCGAACATTGTGTGGCCAAAAAAGAGGATACTTTTCGAGCATTGTGTCCCAAATCTCAAAATCCGATAATGCTATTTTATATTTATTATCAAAATACCTAAAATTATTAAAAAAGATGGACCAGTCATAAAAATGTTATTTTATGTTGATCCAAAACAATAAATGGGTAAAATCTCTGATCACTTAATAAAAAAACAGTGATCACAAAAAACAATCACTTTTGACTGTGAAAATTTTTACAACTTTTGCCGCAGCGTCCTTGGAATACCCTTCAACATTTTTAAACTTTTTTACACTCAAATGAAAGACAATTTTATATACGTAGATAGTAGATTTGAAAATGAAAAAAATCAATTTCCTTTTTAGACTAACTTTTTGAAGGCTCGACTGAAAAATGAAAAAACGTGTTTTTCAGCAAAATTCAAGTAGCAATATTTCAGAACCCCTTCGGCCGATTAAAAATTTTTTATTTTTTTTGATTCAGCGAACTAAAATTTGTTAGAAATAATATATCACAACAACAAATATTTTTTAACAAAATTTAAGGATTTTTTTTAAACTTTCCGACCTTGAACGCGAACCGATTTTCAAAATTTTTATTTTTTACAGGTTAGTGGACAACATACACAACTTTTCCGCACCCCCCGTTTTTGAAATTCGCAATTCGGCAAAGTTCGGCCCACTCTTATACACACGTATATTGCAATTTGTAATGGATTCATTAATAACAATCCACTTTCATGAGAAAAAGTGATCAAATATTTATTTATTTTAAACCCATTGTTGTGTCAGAATTATTTATTTGTGGTGGCTGGGTGAAGGCTTTTATTATAAAAACTGTACTTTAAATAAACAAAGCGAATTTACCCACCCAACCACGAATACGACCTATTTACGCAGATGGCTTTAACAACAGACAATTAGTTGTTACATGCTCACGTGTTGGAATACTAAATGATTTATTTATATAAAAATGAAGAGGCAAAAAATAGTATTTGTACTTAAACATTACAATAAATTTACCTTTTATCTTAACAACAAATATTGTGTTTTATTTTATCTAAAAGAAATGTAATTCTAAACTTTACGGCACGCTAACAACGTAGCGGGCTTCGCCCGCTATCTTTAATATTATAAATCGCTTACGAACCCTGCTTTAAATGTTTTTTTATTTTCATTCAAAACACAAATGAACAAAACTATTTACGGGTACATCTACCTATGTGCGCACTTTACCCAATTATCTTGACATACACACGTATATTGTCAAGAATTATTGTTGTGTCAGAATTATTTATTTGTGGTGGCTGGGAGTGAAGGTTTTTATTATAAAAAACTGTATTTAAAAAAAGCAAATTCTAAGAAAATCAGAGGGGGGGGGGGGCTACGCCCCCCCATCACCCACGAATACGACTTATCTATAATAATTTTACCTTACCAACTATTTTACCTTAGCAACAAATATTTTGTTTTATTTTATATAAAAGAAATTTTATTCTAACCTTTAAGGCACGCTAACAACGTAGCGGGCTGCGCCCGCTAGTATACATATACATATATATATATATATATATATCGATTTATCGATTTATTTTTCATCAATTTCCCTACGATTTCCGGGTTCTATGGGTTATTCCATGAAAATTTGCCAAAGGAACCATACCTCTATCGTTAAAATCGAGTCCCCTACTTTTTGTTGGTAGATTTTTTCCCAAATTGACGTTCGTATGAAATATTACCTACACGTTCACATCCATAACTCAAAAACTATCGATCGGGTTTAATCGCCAGTAGCCGCGTTGGAAAGGTGAGCTCATTTTGATCAATTTACAAAAAAAAATCTCCAACATTGGTCCAACGGTTCAAAAGTTACGGGCATTTTTGTCCAAATTTTGGAGCATTTTTCCATAAGGGACATAAGAAATAACTTTTTCCTATAACACTGTTTCTATAATGATGTAACCAGCACCATCTAGACACTTCTGGCAACACTACTTAATTGTGTTTACTTTAATAAATTTTGTGTTTAAATAAAGTTAAAGTAAATCAATTTCAAGGACTTATTTTAACAATATTTTAACAGCGATTATAAAAGGATAATCGTAACAATATTTAATTCTTTTAGTGACGGTTTAAAAAATGGATTCAGAGCCTGGTTCATCGCAAAATCCAACAGATACCCAACGCAGTAGTTTGCAACATTTGGTCTCTCATGATGTTTTTTCTTTTGGCGTGGCCTGTGAATTACCTGATATTAATCTGTCAACTAAACGAGATATATTGAAGTTCTATTTTTTCTTGGCCGAACGTTCAAAAGCCCAAAGCAAAATGTTTTCGTATAAAAGATTTACTCCCCAAGTAGCAGACAGATTGTTAGAAATTTGGAATCAACTTAATATTGAACTTATACTCAAAGGTAGCATCATTAGAAAATTGAATAATATGCTTGACGCATATAGTAATGCAGATAAACAACGAGTAAAACGCGCAACAGAATTCAAAAAATTCGTAGAATCAACAAACCAATTATTCATCATTGGAAAATGTAAATGCAACTTGAAAGAAAACGACTGCTCATGTGGATCTATCCCAGAAAACTTAAAAGATTTCATGCGCGATCAATATAATGACAGAATACAAACGATACCGGAACACGATAATGGAAGTGAAGAGACGATACCAACGGCTATACCAACAATCTCAGTGAGCAACGATCCTACATACGAACCACATTATGACGAAATGGAAGTTGATGTGAGAGGAGGTTCAGAATTAGTTCTACCACCACAAACATACACTCCCAGATACAATACTAAAAACTATGCAATGATGTGTGACAGATTTGGTGTGCATGATAGGATGGGATCAGCATTGGCAACAGCTCTGATGGAAGACCTGGGCGTAAAAGATGGTCATGACAATCTTGTCATCATGGATAAAAGTAAACTTCGTAGAGAAAAATGGAGACAAGACGCACTTCGTAAGCGGTATGATGGCTCGAATTTGATATCATTTTCATTCGACGGCAGGAAAAATGATGCTCTAACTGTAGAAAAAATTGATGAGAAATTGCATCCAAGGATGGTTAAAGAACCTCATCTAGTTGTTTTGAGGGAACCAAAATCTCAATTGATAGGCTACACAAAACTAGAAAGTGAAACTGCGGCAAGCAAAGTCAACAAATTGATCGAATTCTTCCAAGAAAAACAATTGTCTCTAGATTCATTAATTGCCATATGCGCTGATGGTGAACCAACAAATACTGGCGTACACGGTGGAATTTTGCGACTATTCGACTATTCAGTTAAAGAGACCACTGCACTGGTTTGTGTGTCTTCTGCACTTTAACGAGCTGCCGTTTAGACATTTGTTTGACACTTTAGACAAATCAACCACCACTGGACCACGATCAACTACCGGAAAGTTGAGCTCAAAAATTGCTGATTGTGAAAATCTTCCGGTATGTAATTTTTATAGCTGATTCTTTACCATTTTTTATTCTATTTTTTAGCTTTTATGTTTTCTTTTCAGGTGGTAACCGATTTTGAGGAAATCGCTTTGGAAAATATGCCTCCTGGTGATTTAAATCCAGAAGAATTATCTACTGATTCGAGGTACTTGATGTTAATGGCCAATGCAATTTCTAATGGTGTGGTTCCTGCGGATTTGTCTCACATAAAACCAGGGCCAATTGCACATTCTCGTTGGCTCACCAAAGCCAATAGATTATTACGGTTGTATGTGACAACTAATAATCCAACTGAAAATTTAAAAATTCTGGCTAACTATATAATAAAAGTATACACGCCAATGTATTTCAATGTTAAGTATTATAGCTCTGCCGCATACGGTAGTACATTACTTTTTAAATTTATTACTTGGACACGATTTTTACCACCGAATTTACTTGGAGTTGTAAATACAGTAATTCAAGATAATCCATATTTTGCACACTCAGAAAATATCTTGCTATCTATGTTATTTGATGATAGAATGGAAAAATGAAACATTGCTATAAAGAAGATTTTACATTACCGAAGAGATATTGTCGACCCAACGGAACTTAGAGTTTATAAAAAATCTCTTATAAACTTTAATTGTACGGAATATACAAATATGATTGATTTAAATGACGATACCATTTTATTCGAACCACCGTTTACGCAAAGTTATTCGTATGAACATTTGGAGGGATATTTAAATTACGAAGTGCCACCGTTCGATGATCCACAAATTCCTTTACACATTCAAGGAACGGAAAGACATGTCCAATTGCTGGCTGCCACTGCTAAACGAGTTGCAGGAAAGAATGTAGAAGGCGCTATGGCGACGACATTAGAGAGCCGTACGAAAACACCCAGACTTGTAAGCAAACAAGACTTTCAGAAAAAATAATGGTTTTTTTCACATTTTGTCTTTTACTACACTCAAACTGAATATTTTTTTTGATAATAGGTTGATAGATACTTTATTATCTCTTAATTTGAATTTTTGTACAAAAAAAAAAAACAAAAATTTGGTTTTATGTGTTATTTTGTTTTAGCAATATCGCATGAATTAATCAACCGAATTCGATAAATTTGGGCTTAAACTCTTCGTTTTGAATTGTAAATTGAATAAAATAATGGATTGAGGCAAAAAAATGGCCATGAAAGTAATATTCTTGGACAAAATCATGAAAAAATGGAAAAATGCTTCAAAATTTGGACAAAAATGCCCGTAACTTTTGAACCGTTGGACCAATGTTGGAGATTTTTTTGTTGTAAATTGATCAAAATGAGCTCACCTTTCCAACGCGCCTACTGGCGATTAAACCCGATCGATAGTTTTTGAGTTATGGATGTGAACGTGTAGGTAATATTTCATACGAACGTCAATTTGGGAAAAAATCTACCAACAAAAAGTAGGGGAATCGATTTTAACGATAGAGGTATGGTTCCTTCGGCAAATTTTCATGGAATAACCCATAGAATACGGAAATCATAGGGAAATTGGTGAATTTTTTCACTCCCTACAAATCGACCCGCTCTAAGTGAAGGTTTTTATTAAAAAAACTGTATTTAAAAAAAGCTAATTTTAAGAAAATCAGGGGGGGGGCTGAGCCCCCCATCAACCACGAATACGACTTATCTATAATAAATTTACCTTAACAATTATTTTACCTTAGTAACAAATATTTTGTTTTATTTTATATAAAAGAAATTAAATTCTAACCTTTAAGGCACGCGAACAACGTAGCGGGCTGTGCCCGCTAGTATATACATATATATATATATATTTGGAGAAATTGTTAAACCATTACAAAGAAGTTGTACACCTTGCGTGCTGCATTACTTTTCATGTGTGGAGAGGCGATTGCAATACAATCAAATGCATAAGGCATGATTTGATGGTTGAATAGCAAGATATGAAAAAGAATTCAATCTATAATGCATTACAGATAATACAAGAAGAAATGTCTACTTCTTTTTGCATTATTTTCTACATTATGGTACTATAAAAAATCTTTGGGTATTGTTTAGAGATGCCCCTAAACTAATGCCCATTAGTGTACCCCTAAACTAATGAGCCGCAGTGTAATCAACAGTATTGCTGAATTGGTTTTTACATATTGTTATTGTTGTTAGAAAGAATGCGTAACAACCACTGTAGTTTCGATCGGTGAACAATAAATAACAAAACATAAAAACTCTAGTTTCGATCGGTGAAGAAGAAACAAACAATTAAACTCTAGTTTCGACAACCAATGTGAACAAAACAAACAAGCAAACATACAGTGAACAGTAAAAACAACATAAACAAATTGTATACAAAATAATCAAACATCCAAACAAATATAAAAACATTGAGTAAATTAAAACTAACTACTAACAATAAACAAAATAAACAAAAACCATTAAATATTAAAATTAAAAATAAAGTGTTTTAATTGGACCCAAATAACAATTTTTAAAGGTTTGTCGACAAACAGGTATATTAAAAAAACTTATTATCTTGTTCTTTAAATTTTCTCTTGAAATCGTTGTATAAGACAACTAAAAAAAAAATAAATTAAATTGTGGAACATTTTCAAACGGAAAGAAAAAGTTCAAAAACTTGTTATAGTGTGTTTTCACCAATTTTTTTATAACAGAAAAAAAATAATAATTTCCAACTAATTTAAAGTATTAGGAGTGTAAAAAAATTGTGTATTAAACAAATTTTGACAAATGTGCAGTTTATCGGGCGTTCCTAAAAAAATTACCCCCTCGGGAATTAAAAAGCAGCATTTTTTCTACCTTTTTCTAAGGCCGCCGGAACTCTGAGGCCCAAAAACCGGAACGCGTAGTAACATGTAATTGTGGGTACTACAATGAAAGGAAATTTCCTCAGGATTGCAAAACAGATTTCTTTTATTATTCATATTCATAATTTATGTCATAAAATTTGGATAAAATATGGTGACTTTTTCAAAGTGAGTTCCGATCGCGATATCGCGCGATACTCGCGATATCGCGCGATTTAAAAAAACCTAAATTTTTGTGTACGTAAACTTTTTAGTTTTTTTTTTTGTACACTGATAGAATTTTCGTTCATACTATTAATGAATCGATTTCATTAATCTGAATTCATTGAGTTAATGAAAAAATGTTCATTGAATTAATGAAAAATTCATTAATTACATGAATTTTCTTATTATATATTTTCAACTAACCCGTAAGATATGCTATAATTTTTATAAGGGTTTTGAATTTGCTAATTACTAAAGTAGATATATGTTCCAGTAATGAACGCTAGGGTTGCAAACTGAAATTATTTAAATATAAAAGTCCAAATAATTACATCATTTTATTTTGGCTATTTAGATGAATCGGTAACACGGTAATGTTTACATTCTGGTGATTGCGGGTTCAAGTCGAGTTCAGGGAGATGTCAAAAACGTTATAAAAACAAAAAAGAAATATATGTACAAATAAAAAGAAAAATAAATAAAATAAAAATAAACAAATAAAAAAGTAACACAAAAAAAATATATTTATTTCAGTTAGTTTTCATTAAATGAATACGTTTCATTGATTTAATGAACGCGTTCTTTGGGGACTTTTCAATGAAAAAAATCATTGGATTAATGAACAAATTCATTAATACTATGCACAAAATTCTATCAGTGTAGTGTTTGAGTAAAAAATTTATACAGTAGCACCGCAGGAAAATTTTTTTTGGATATTTAGAAATTTACTCCGTGGAAAAAATGTTTTTTGAAAATCACGCGATATTTTATTTTTAGCCTTGTTTGATAAAAAAATTAAAATTTGTAAATGTATTCGAAAGTACCGTCGAAGGGAAAAAATTGTTTTAATTCCTTCCCCTGTATTTGAAAAAGAAGCTCATATTTGTAATCGTAAGCAAATTTCATTTAATATTTAAATGGATGTAGATGAAGCAACATATCATATGTATATCATGGAAAATGAATTTTGGAATACTGAGAAAATTTCCTTTCATTTGAGTACCCACACTTACATATATGTTTAAAGATTTATGTCTAAAAGAATTTATTTAAGTCCATTTGAGTTTATGCTTTTTTCTTTTATGTTTTAAGACTGTTATATATTCTAAAAGTAATTTTTTATTTGCTTTTTATATAATATTTTTCTTAAAATTTATTTTATATTTCACTAATATTACTTATAAAGTGTAAAAATAATATAGGCGATAGATAAAAAAGTTTTAATTAAAATTAAATTATTATATAAGTTAAGGAAACAAATATTAATTTTTGTAATTACAAATTCCCAAATTGCGAAACCAAATTTCGCTAACTAGACATTTATGATTTCTTGACCTAAATTCAGTCCAACTAAATAATTGCTAAATAAGCAAGTGTTTTATTTGGCACAATATGATTGCGACATAAATTTAGTTCAATAACATAAGTGCTTAGTTTACGGAAGTTAGTTTAAATAAAAAACAATTTATTGTAAAAAAAAAGAAAATATAGCAATAAGCAAAATTTGTAATTATTTAAACTTATTAAGAAATAAATCAGTTTGTAATTGAAACTCGTATAAAACAGACGCATAGCGTCTTAATAATAAAATTAAATTTAATAAATAAAGTGAAAAAAAATTAAATAAAAAAAACTTTGTTTTTTTTATGTTAAATAAAACTAACATAAATTAACTGGCGCCCGAGCAAAAGTGACAAGTGCTAAAGTGAAACGCGCTTAAGGAAAAAAGCCCGAACAAAAGTGTCAAAAGTGAAACGCGCTTAAGGAAAAAAAGCCCGAACAAAGTGACAAGTGCAAAAGTGAAACGCGCTTAAGGAAAAAAGCCCGAACAGAAGTGTGTAAGCGGAGACAGCAGTGCCTTAGTAGCCGACGCAAAGAGGACTTTGCTGCGTCGCCCATCATTATCCCGATGTTAATGTAAGCCTTAGATTTTAAGAATAATTATACAGTAATTAAATTTAAAAGGAAAATACCTAAATATTAAAAATTTAAATATAAAAGGTCAAATATAGTAAATTTATCCAGAAATTGGAAAAAGTAAATAACTAAATTTTAAAAAGATTAAAAACACGAAAAAATCAAAATATTTAAAATTTATTCGGAAAATTTCTTAACGAACGAAAAAGAAAAGAAAATCATATAGCAATTTAGATTAAAATATCCCTTTTTATTTTTGACAATTAAAAAGTTTAATACATTGATTAAAAATTTTCCTATAATAATTTAAAAATGTCCAATCCAAACAATATCATAAGACCCGCGGTCCTAAATAACAATCCTCCTCCTCCTCCTCTTCCTAATCCTCCAGTACAGGGAACAATAGAATTGGAAAGTCTTGTGACAAGAATTGTCACTGACGTTCTGACCCGGAACAGCCGACATGCCAGCGGCAACGCTAATGACATGTTGGATCAGACAATCAATCTTAACGATGGTGGAAATTTGTCGGACCTGGACAAAATTCCCGATGTCGTTCGATCCATACGGGAGTTTTCGGGAACTCCTGGCGAATTTAATTCGTGGAAAAAAAGTGTGGATAGAATTATGAAGGTGTATGAACCAATAAAGGGTTCACCCAAATACTACGCATCCTAAGTACGATCCGGAATAAAATTACCGGTCACGCGGACACAGCACTGGAATCTTATATCACCCCTTTGAACTGGACCGCTATGGCAAGATGCCTTTCCATTCATTATTCTGATAAGCGGGATCTTACAACTCTCGAGTACCAGATGACAACTATGGTTCAAGGGAATAATTCGGTGCAAGAATTTTACCACGACGTTTATTCTCATTTATCCCACATTTTGGATAAACTCGCCTGCATGGATGTAGGGGCGGAACCTATGGAACTGCTTACTAAAACATACAGGGATAAAGCCCTAGATACCTTTATCAGGGGTTTAAAAGGTTATCTCCCAAGATTACTTGCGATGAGAGAACCCACCGAATTGCCACAAGCCCTACATTTGTGCCTGAAACTCGAAAACCAGCACTTCCGTTCATACCACGCAAACCAAAACCATCAGACAAGAAATCACAATGGCGCTCAAACTACGCACCAAAAAGGACAAGTCCAAAATCCAAGAGGTTTTAAACAGCCGTTTTATCCTCAACTTTCCTTTACACCACAATTTAGGCCAAATGGCCCCTATGTGAATATACCGCAGGTCAATCTGCAAGTACAGTATGCACAATATCCTAACAATAATGGCCCTTTCCCAAGACCTTTACCTCCAAGACCTTTACCCCCGAAACCTCAACCAAGACCAGAACCGATGGATATTGATCAGAGCATGCGAACTGGGAACGTCAACTATATGAACCGGCCGGCTCAAAATTCACTCTTTGGAAAAAGGCCACCGGAACAGTATAATCAGAACCCTACTAAACATCAACGAAACTTCAACATCGAGGAAACTGATCAACCATACTATAATCAGGATCTAGAAGACTCGGCGGAAAATTATGAAAGCGGTCACCAAGGCGAATATTCAAATGAACACTATGAGGACCAACAACTCCAAGTAGAATATGAGTATACCGAACATAGTGATGTCCATTTTTTAATCTAGACCACTCTTCGTTACCATTCATCGAGTGTAAAATGAAGGGTGGACGGCTATTTAAATTTTTAATCGATACTGGTTCAGGAAAAAATTACATCCGTCCCGATATTGTGAAAAAATCGATACCCAATAAGAAGAACTTTTTGGCGAAATCAGTTGGGGGCGATGTTCGCATTACAGACCATACTCTTATTGGTCTCTTTGATATGCATATCCCAATTAAATTATTTCTTCTTCCAGCATTAAAAACATTTGATGCAATTATAGGGCATAATACTCTAAAAGATCTTTCCGCTGTAATTTACACTGCGGAAAATTACATGACAATTCAAAATAGATTAAAAATTCCACTGAAACAACTACCACTTCCCGACGTAAATTTTTTGAATATAAAAAGCGATAACGTGAGTTTGGACCGAGAGAAAAAAACTAATTTCTTAGTGGAAAAATTTCCAAAACTGTTCGCTGATCCGGACGAGAAACTACCGTACACCACAAGAGTAATTGGCGAAATTAGAACTTCAACTGATAAACCAATATACTCAAAATCCTACCCATATCCGTTGTCATTGAGGGACGAGCTTGAGGATCAAATAGGAAAAATGCTGGATGACGGTATTATACGTCCCTCTAGGTCACCCTATAACTCTCCAGTATGTGTTGTGTCGAAAAAACCTGATTCTCAGGGAAACAAACAATACAGAGTAGTTATAGATTATCGCAAGCTGAATCTTGTAACAATTTCTGAGACATATCCAATTCCGGACATAAACGTTGTTTTGTCTCATCTGGGACAGAATAAAATTTTCTCCGTTTTGGACCTAAAAAGCGGATTTCACCAAATACCGTTGAAGACGTCTGACATCGAAAAAACAGCATTTTCCATTTGTAACGGAAAGTTTGAATTTACAAGACTGCCTTTTGGATTGAAAAATGCTCCATCGATTTTCCAGCGTGCGTTAGACGATATACTACATGAGTATATTGGGAAAATTTGCTTCGTCTATATTGACGATATTATAATTTTTAGTAGGTCTGAAGAGGAACATTTACTGCATCTGGAGCAGGTTTTTAAAACCTTAGAGGATGCAAACATGAAATTCCAGCTAGATAAATGTAAATTTTTCCAGGCTGAGGTCGAGTTTTTGGGATTTATAGTTTCGTCGGCGGGAATTAAGACTAACCCAAAGAAAGTTGAGGCAATACTCAATTTTCCAATTCCTGGAACGTTAAGGGAACTCAGATCATTTCTGGGACTTTCGGGTTATTACCGTCGTTTTATTAGGGACTACGCCAGACTGGCAAAACCCCTAACGTCTCTCTTAAGAGGGGAGGGGGGTCGCATTTCCAAAAGACAATCGGCTAAACACGATATTACTTTGGATGAGAATGCTTTGGAATCTTTTAGGAAATTGAAAAACTCCTTGGTCTCCCAGGATATTATCCTGGCATATCCGGATTTTGGGAAACCCTTCGAGTTGACCACGGATGCATCCAATTTCGCCCTTGGTGCAGTATTGTCACAATCCGATCGACCAATTGCGTTTATCTCAAGAACCTTAAGCAAAACAGAAGAACACTACGCGACTAATGAAAAGGAAATGTTGGCCATAATATGGTCACTAAATTCCTTTAGAAATTATTTGTATGGTAAATCAAAGGTAATAATTCGTACTGACCATCAACCGCTAACTTATGCTATGAGTAATAAAAATAATAATGGGAAGATGAAACGATGGAAAGCTGTTTTGGAAGAATATAACTATGAGATGGAGTACAAACCGGGAAAAACTAACATCGTTGCTGATGCACTTTCTAGGAAACCGGAAGTAACCGAAATCAATTCCCGAACAGTAAGCCAACACAGCGACGAAAGCTCTGGTGAAAACTTAATTCCAAGTGTGGAATACCCAATTAACGTGTTTAAAAATCAACTATTTTTACATATTAATCCAACCCCATCTTACCAATTCCAAATCATATTCCCAACCTATCATCGCCACGTAATATCCGAACCAGAATATAATGAGGAAAATCTGATATCCATTTTAAAAAAATATTTAAACCCATCAGTAATTAATGGTATCAAGACTCCCGAACCAATTATGGGTAAGATACAATCAATATACCCTTTGCATTTCTCCACCTATAAAGTAAGGTTTACACAGAACCAAGTCAATGACATTGTTAACGAACAGGACCAAGAACAAATCATCTTGGAAACGCATAAACGCGCACACAGGAACCATAAGAAAAACATTATTTCCCAAAGATGAGCAAGAAAATAAAGGATTTAGTAACTCAATGTGCTGTCTGCAAGGAGAATAAATATGATAGACATCCCATAAAACCAGACATTCAGGAAACTCCTATTCCGCAGTATCCTGGCCATATTGTTCATATCGACATATACCACACGGAGGGGAAACACATACTTACGGCTGTTGACAAATTTTCTAAATATTCTCAGGCAAAGATTATAAAATCAAAAGCTGTCGAAGACATCAAAGAACCCCTTAGGAAACTCCTACTTATATTTCGAGTCCCAAAGGAAATTGTTATAGATAATGAAAAGTCCCTGAACTCCGCCTCTATCACTTTTATGCTAGAAGATCAATTGGGTATTCGAGTTTATAAAACACCCCCATATAAAAGCTCTGTAAATGGACAAGTAGAGAGGTTCCATTCAACGTTAACCGAAATAATGAGATGTACGAAGGCAGACGGAATAAACAGATCATTCACAGCACTACTAGACAGATCTGTCAATGAGTACAACTATTCTATACATTCAACCACGAATAAAAAACTGTTGAAGCCTTTTTTGGTCGAACAGTAAGCTCCGATCCTGAAAAACTAGAAGATGCTCGGCAAGAAACAATTTCAAGGTTAAAGGAAAAACAACAATACGACATAAGCACCCATAACAAAAAAAGGACTCCGATAAGAAATTACGATACTGGTAACACCATATACGTAAAAATAGATAAGAGACTAGGAACCAAGATAACACCCAAATACAGGAAGGAAATGGTAAAAGAGGATAGATCAACTACCGTGTTGACAGAATCGGGAAAAATCGTACATAAGAGTAACATCAAGAGCTAAAACTTACATTTTACTTCTCTTTTTTTTATAGATTAATATTCATCTTGTCGGCCCATGCCGACATTCAGCTATATAACTATACATCGTCGCAAATAGCGACAATAGACAATGGAATTGCGAAAATTCAAAGTGGCGTTTTCCGATTCATACACCAAATTGACATCGACAGATACGAACATTCCTTGAACGACATCCAACATTTTATTGATACCTTTGAGACATCCCAAAACCCTTTATTTCCCATCCTAAAAGAAGAATTAAAAAGAACATACCAACTATTAGAAAGTATACATTTATTAAAAATTGTCAGAAATAAGAGGTCAATAAATATTCTGGGTACTGCCTGGAAATATTTAGCTGGTTCTCCGGACCATGACGATCTAGAAAAGATAATAAATAATTTTGAAAATCTAAATAATAATAATAATGAACAATTTGTCATTAACAATTCATTCGAAACTAGACTCAATAATATTACACGGATAACCAACCTTTTGACTAACAATATAAAAAAAACTAGTATATTAAGCGAACAGCTTATAATACTAAATCAAAATCGATTACGTCTCATAAAGGAGGATATCCTCAATATCAAATATGCTATCCAATGGTATAGAATCGGAATGATAAATTCTTTTTTTTTAAACGAATTAGAAATAAAATTAGCAATTGAAAAAATCAAAAATGAGAATATACCATTTGAAAGCCCAGAAGAGGCATTAGAATTTACAAATATTAAAGTAATGCATAATTCAACGCTGATGCTCTATATAGTAGAAATTCCGTTGACCTCAACTATTGTTTATGAAAAATTGTTAATTAAACCAATAAAGAATAATAATCTAATTGTAAAACTAGAATTTAATGAAATATTAACTTTTGAGAAACAAATTTATAGGATAAGAACAAAATGTAGACGGCTTGCAAGGTTGGAAATTTGTAATTTAGATAATCTGGTAAACTTGTCTACTGACAATTGCCTACCAAAAATCCTACACTCTCTCCCATCATCATGTTATACAACAAATGCTCATCACATTCCCCAAATTGAAGAAATTTCGACAGGAACTATACTGCTTAATGAATTTTCTGGAACTCTCAGAGTAAATGAAGAACCTCAGAACCTCACTGGAAGTTATATTATATCCTATACCAATGCCACCATCCACATTAATGACCGTATTTACGAAAATATCGAAGCCACTCCCATGAACATTTTAACACCATTTTAACAACCCACTCCAAGCGAAATAGAACAACTTCAAACCCTATCACTTGAAAGTTTACAAGAACTCCACATAAATAATACAAAGCTAATTGCTAACTTTAGCAAATCAACGGAAATAAGAGAATTGTCTCTAGCAATTATAATTTTGATGATTACAATTCCACTGGCTACACTTATAATTCTGCGTAAGAACAAACCGAAGACTATATTTGTAAATGAAATACCACAGCCTATTGAAACCGGTAACACTACTTCCTGCCAACCCAAAATAGAGCAAACCTCACTAACATACCAAGGCATCAAATTAAACGATATACCAATTTTCTACTCGATTGAGGACAATCGATTTTAAGAGGGGAAGAGTTAAGGAAACAAATATTAATTTTTGTAATTACAAATTCCCAAATTGCGAAACCAAATTTCGCTAACTAGACATTTATGATTTCTTGACCTAAATTCAGTCCAACTAAATAATTGCTAAATAAGCAAGTGTTTCATTTGGCACAATATGATTGCGACATAAATTTAGTTCAATAACATAAGTGCTTAGTTTACGGAAGTTAGTTTAAATAAAAAACAATTTATTGTAAAAAAAAGAAAATATAGCAATAAGCAAAATTTGTAATTATTTAAACTTATTAAGAAATAAATCAGTTTGTAATTGAAACTCGTATAAAACAGACGCATAGCGTCTTAATAATAAAATTAAATTTAATAAATAAAGTGAAAAAAAATTAAATAAAAAAAACTTTGTTTTTTTTATGTTAAATAAAACTAACATAAATTAACTTATAAAAGACAAAGAAAAATTACGAATGGCCCTAATTAAGAGTATTAACCAAACCTGGGTAAATATTACTTTACTTGGAGATTTTTAAGTAAATATCCAAATCCTTGTATTTAAATACTTGAATCAAATTAAGCAAAATAATGAAATAATTTTAAGTACTTGAAAGTTCTAAATAAAAATATTTTTTTCAATTAAATACAAAAAAAATTTTTACTTAAAGTATTTATTGGAAAGTTGAAGTATATGAATTTTCAATTTTTATTTGAAGGAACTTTTTCCAATATTAATACATACATGTCCAAGTATATTTAACTAAAATGATCAATTATTTTTAAATTACTTAAAAAAAATTATAAGTATTTTGAAAAAAATTTTGATATAAATTTCTGGTATTTTCGAGTAAAATATGTGAATATTTTCTCAAACATCTTCGCGTATAAAAATGTACAATTAAGGTGCTTTTACAATGATAGAGTACTGCAATCTGTAGCAAATTTATTTCTTTTCTCTTTCTTACTAATACATTTTTGTATTTTGCAATCTTTTTTTATTCCACTCCAGAGTCAAAGTTGTTTGAATCTGGAGTACATCACTAATTTGTTCACATCTCTAATTGTCAACAAATTATAAAAAAATATTGAAAAATATAAACAAAGAGTATCGTTTTGGAATAAAATATAAAATAAAAAATTATTTTATAATAACAGCAGTGAAAGCCGTGGCAAGATATTCGCAAAAACTGCGTAAGTATTGAAACGTCAAATTTTTTTTGAAGTAAATTTACTCTGCATTTTGAACAGTTAACATTTCAATCTGTTCTGCAGAGTAGAGTCACTCTAACATTGTGAAAGCACCTTTACTTCAGAATAATTTAAAAGACATTACTGCAAACATGTTCGCTGCAAAAAGATCTTTTTAGCGTTAGTTTTGAAAAACGGAAAATTAAGGCCGAATATTTTATTAAATAAAAATGTCTACATAAGTATTTTTTTTATTTGAAAAAAGCTGTGCTTTCGACTAAACTTAGAAGAACTCATAGTTAGGGATGCCAAACGGGAAATATCGAATCCCGGGATTTTCGTGACTGACAAAATCCCGAATCCCGGGATTATTTCTCAAAAATCCAGGGATTTTCTAATTTATTAATATTAATATGAAAGCAAATAAACAAAGTGAGCAATTTTAGATTACCGACGTTTTTTCTTGAATTTTCTCATATTTACAAGAAATTGATGCCAAGATATGGTAAACATAGAAATTAAGTAGATTATTCGAGTAAACTATGCAAAGACCCTGCTGAAAAATTTGAAAATTTGGTAAACATTAAGTTTTTGAGTAATTCATGCGAAAAATCAAGTCTGTTTGTTATTTTACCGGATTATTCTTCCAAGCGAAATTCGACTCCTGAAACCTATTTTTGGCTGGGACTGTAAGTTTGAATTCTTACATGTAAACTAGAGATGGGCGCGTGAGTGAATTTTGACTCACGCTCACGCACGCTCACGAAAGAAAAATAATAATCACGCACGACTCACGCACGAACATAATTCGAATCACGCTCACGAAGTACTCACGCTCACGAAAAATATGAAATTTGTTTTTATTCATGGATAGTAACCGAAACTATGCGTTTATCGGTAAGGGTAACGCTATTATAGATTATTTCGGTAATGGTATTTTAAGGGTAACGCTATTTCATTTATTTCGGTATCGGTATTTTAAGGATAACGGTTTTTTAGTTATTTCGGTAACGGTATTTTAATGATAACGGTTTTTTGATTATTTCGGTAACGGTATTAAGGTTAGCGGTATTTCGGTAATGGTATTTTAAGGATAACGGTAGTCAGTTTTTCCGATGCACCCTTCAATTTTTTTGAAGAAAAACAAACGAGATTAAAAACAGAACCTACCCAGCAAAACTTTCTATTACCTGGTAATAAGGTTTGTGAGAAGAACCCAGCAAAACCTTGGTAATATGTTGGTATTACAGAATACATTACCTGGTAATACCATACCCCTTACCATTGCATTATTTCATAACTAAAATGTAATGTCTTACGTATAATGTGCTGCATAACTACTGGGTAGTAATATCAACTTATTACCAATGATATATTTAAACACCTCAAAGAAAAGAGTTACTTGTAATGCACAACATGAGTTTTAAATAATAGCAGCGACTTATTACAGATGGGATATTTTAAAATCGTAAAATAAGGAGTTACTTTTAATGTGATACGTGATCACTTAATAGAAATAGCCACTTATTACCAATGGTGTATTCAAATACCTCAAAATAAGGAGTTATTTGTAATGCGATCAGTGTTGCCAAAACTTATTTAGGAAAAAATGCTAGATTTGTTTGATAAAAATGCTAAAAAATGCTAAAAACTAAAAAAATATGCTAGAAAAAATATGCTAAAAAAATTTTATAAAAAAATGTTTCAATTTGTTAAAAAAAAAAAAAGTATTTTAGTGACTTTTACAATTAAACTGAAAATAAGTCATCTATAATTATGAATTCAGTTCATTTTATTAACTAAAATTATATAAAAGGTAAATTAAGAAGAACTCAAAAGTTGATTCTTGTAAAAAAATTCAAAAATCCTTTAAAATAAGTTTATTATCATTTGATCTTGCAACTGTTTCATTGAAAATATATTATCTCAAAAAGTTACAGGCGGATAAACAAAAGTACCCCAAAATGTTTTATTTCTAAAATAGGAGGGAATGTGGAATACTTTGGCGGGTAATATGAATTTCCCATTCTGCCTTAATTTATCTACTCCAAATTAATTTAATGGTTTTTATTGCATACTCTGTTTCTCGTTTTCAAATTTCTGCATCTTTGGGCTTATCTGCGATTTTCGCGATTTAAAATTTCAAATTAAAGTATCATAATTCGATATTTTTTATACTTTTGGGATCATTTTTGATTTTCTATCAATCCAATTCTGTTAAATACAATTTTTGTTTTTTTTCGAAACGAATTTTTTTTTTAACTTTATTGAATATTTTTCTATTGAATATATACAAAATAAAATCAGGCGGTATTCGTCGCTCTCTTTCGAAGATTGACAATTTATATCCAAAATGATAGCCTTTGCAGACGTTCGTAATTCTTATGGCTGAATTTTCGATATACATAAATTAAGAAGAGAGGGATTTAACAGAGGTAGGGAGAGTTGGATAGTCCTTTATTTATATAGCCGTTGATAATATTGTACTTTTTATATGCCGAAAAAATATTTTTGAGAAAAAAAAAATTTCGCGAAAAAATAATCGCAAAAAAAATTTTTACAAAAAAAAATTATAGCTTCCTTAATGTTATACATATTTAATCAAATTTGATAAATTTAAAATTAAAAATGATCCCAGAAATATAAAAATAAAATTAGCGTCAAAATTTTTAATTGCGAATATCGCGAATACAAGCGTTAACTTTGGAAGACGGACCAGTAGGGTGCCCAGCTTGTTGAAGTGTGCGACTAGTACAGTGTAATTAATGTGTACGTATAAAAATAGTTCCTAGTACTTACTCTAGAAGTAAAAGAAATATGTATTTATTTTTCATATTTGGTTACATTGAAGGTGCTTTCACAATTATAGAGTGACTCTACTCTGCAGCACATATTAAAATGTTAACTGGTCACAATGCAGAGTAGAGTTACTTCAAAAAATATTTGACACTTAAATACTTACATTTTGTTTCGCGAATTTCTAGGCTTTATTTCCACTGCCTAAATTTTAAAATAATTTTTTATTTATTTATAGAATCCCAAACACAAATATTTTGTGCTGGTTTTACGTTTTGTAATATTTTTGTTTTTAATTAGAGATGTGAGCTTATTAGTGATGTGTTTTTAAGGTATATTTGTCATGTTACGTAGCTAACAGATCACTGTTAACTCTAGAGTGCAACGAATCCGTACTCCAGAGTCAAACAACTTTGACTCTGGAGTGGAATAAAAAAAGATAGCAAAATACAAAAATGTATTAGTAAGAAACAGAAAAGAACTAAATTTGCTACAGATTGGAGTACTCCATCATTGTAAACGCACCTTTAAACTTAAATTGTAGAATAACATAATTATTCAAAAACTAGGGTTAGAATAAAGATTATTCATGAGGGTAAAAATAAACTATAATTTTGAAACTGGTAATAGTGATTTTTAAATGCTTATATTTCAATATAAATAATAAAATTTGGTGTTAATTTAAGTATATAAAGTAGAGAATATAATAAACAACACAAAGAAAACGTAAAATTTAATTAAAATAGTTTAAAAATATAAAAATAATTAAAAGTACCACTTTTGACATGTTATTACAAAACTATAAAAATCCTAGTTCAGTTCTTAAACGAGAACCGTGGAAAAAGGTTGATTTAATATTCTTTGTTGCGTTTTTGTATCGGAAACAAAATCAAAATAATATTTTTATAGCAAAAATTCAAATTAATGCAAATTATTCTAAAAACACAAAATAAAACTGTAAAAAATGCTAAAAATATGCTAAATTTTTTTGGAAAAATGCTGAAAAAAATGCTATATGCTAGATACATTTTTTTCATGCTAAATGATTTAAAAAAATGCTAAATCTAGCATTAAATATGCTAAATTGGCAACACTGAATGCGATACATGAGTGTTATTTTCTATTTAAAATATTTGATACAAATAATTTATATGTATTATACATATTGACTGAAATATCTTTTATGTTTTTTGTTAACTTTATATTAATCTGAGTAAATATTAATTAAATATGAATATGCTTCGTTTTAGCATTTATAAAAAACCAACACGATAACGTCTTATTTTAATTTTTTTTGTAAGAAGTAAGTATATATTTTTATACAGTAAGTAAGCGCATAATTTTAATGTGTTATTTCAGACCTGTTTGTAACACATTTTTTTGGCCTTACTTTAAGCTGTTATGTAAGTAGTATTGTGCTCATTATCGGTTATGTAAGTGGTTATGTAACTCCTAACATGTAACATTAAAGTAACAAGAGGGCTAGGTAACTTATGTTGTTACCTAGCCCTCTTTTGGAAAGTACGTACCTCCAATGACATGCCCTTGTTAAAATAATAGCTGTTGGAATAGCAAAGTAAGAGGTTACATACCTTAATTTCTTCTTACAAACCTTATTACCAGGTAATAGAAAGTTTTGCTGGGAAATTAAGGTATGTAACCTCTTACTTTGCTATTCCAACAGCTATTATTTTAACAAGGGCATGTCATTGGAGGTATGTACTTTCCAAAAGAGGGCTAGGTAACAACATAAGAACATGTTACTTTAATGTTACATGTTAGGAGTTACGTAACCACTTACATAACCGATACTGAGCACAATACTACTTACATAACAGCTTAAAGTAAGGCCAAAAAAATGTGTTACAAACAGGTCTGAAATATCCATTAAAATTATGCGCTTACTTACTGTATAAAAATATATACTTACTTCTTACAAAAAAAATTAAAATAAGATGTTATCGTGTTGGTTTTTTATAAATGCTAAAACGAAGCATATTCATATTTAATTAATATTCACTCAGATTAATATAAAGTTAACAAAAAACTTAAAAGATATTTCAGTCAATATGTATAAAACATATAAATTATTTCTATCGAATATTTTAAATAGAAAATAACACTCATGTATCGCATTACAAATAACTCCTTATTTTGAGGTATTTAAATACACCATCGGTAATAAGTGGCTATTTCTATTAAGTGATCACGTATCACATTAAAAGTAACTCCTTATTTTACGGTTTTAAAATATCCCATCTGTAATAAGTCGCTGCTATTATTTAGAACTCATGTTGTGTATTACAAGTAACTCTTTTCTTTGAGGTGTTTAAATATATCATTGGTAATAAGTTGCTATTACTACCCAGTAGTTCTGCAGCACATTATACGTAAGACATTACAATTTAGTTATGAAATAATGCAATGGTAAGGGGTATGGTATTACCAGGTAATGTGTTCTGTAATACCAACATACCTCCAATGACATGCCCTTGTTAAAATAATAGCTGTTGGAATAGCAAAGTAAGAGGTTACATACCTTAATTTCTTCTTACAAACCTTATTACCAGGTAATAGAAAGTTTTGCTGGGAAATTAAGGTATGTAACCTCTTACTTTGCTATTCCAACAGCTATTATTTTAACAAGGGCATGTCATTGGAGGTATGTACTTTCCAAAAGAGGGCTAGGTAACAACATAAGAACATGTTACTTTAATGTTACATGTTAGGAGTTACGTAACCACTTACATAACCGATACTGAGCACAATACTACTTACATAACAGCTTAAAGTAAGGCCAAAAAAATGTGTTACAAACAGGTCTGAAATATCCATTAAAATTATGCGCTTACTTACTGTATAAAAATATATACTTACTTCTTACAAAAAAAATTAAAATAAGATGTTATCGTGTTGGTTTTTTATAAATGCTAAAACGAAGCATATTCATATTTAATTAATATTCACTCAGATTAATATAAAGTTAACAAAAAACTTAAAAGATATTTCAGTCAATATGTATAAAACATATAAATTATTTCTATCGAATATTTTAAATAGAAAATAACACTCATGTATCGCATTACAAATAACTCCTTATTTTGAGGTATTTAAATACACCATCGGTAATAAGTGGCTATTTCTATTAAGTGATCACGTATCACATTAAAAGTAACTCCTTATTTTACGGTTTTAAAATATCCCATCTGTAATAAGTCGCTGCTATTATTTAGAACTCATGTTGTGTATTACAAGTAACTCTTTTCTTTGAGGTGTTTAAATATATCATTGGTAATAAGTTGCTATTACTACCCAGTAGTTCTGCAGCACATTATACGTAAGACATTACAATTTAGTTATGAAATAATGCAATGGTAAGGGGTATGGTATTACCAGGTAATGTGTTCTGTAATACCAACATATTACCAAGGTTTTGCTGGGTATTTACCAACTTAATGTACGAAAAATACACAATAATCCATTGCAATTGCCAAAAACAGAAAATTAAAAATATCGGTAACGGTATTTTAGGGGTAACGGTATTTCTTTTATATCGGTAAGGGGATTTTAAGGGTATCGATATTTAATTTATTTCGGTATCGGTATTTTAAGGGTAACGGTATTTCAGTCATTTCGGTAACGGTATTTTAAAGATAACGGTATTTCGGTAACGGTATTTTAGGGGTACCGGTTGTCAGTTGAAAGGGTTTTGAATCGAAAAAGGTATTTTAGCGGTATTGCCTGCCAACCCTGTTTTTATCTTAATTATTTAAGCAGGGTTGGCAGGCAATACCGTTATCGATTCAAAACCCTTTCAACTGACTACCGTTACCCCTAAAATACTATTACCGAACTAACTGAAATACCGTTATCCCTAAAATACCGTTACCGAAATAACTGAAATACCGTTATCCTTAAAATACCGATACCGAAATATATGAAATATCGATACCCTTAAAATACCGTTACCGAAATTAATGAAATACCGTTACCCCTAAAATACCGTTACCGTTATTTTTCATTTTCTGCTTTTGGTAAGTGCACGTGGTTATTCAGTTTTTTTGTGCATTAAGTTGGTAAATTGGTTCTGTTTTTAATCACGTTTGTTTTTTGTAAAAAAATTGCGACATGAACCAAATTAACTGACTACCGTTATCCTTAAAAAATCGTTACCGAAATAAATGAAATACCGTTAACCTTAAAATACCGTTACCGAAATAATCAGAAAACCGTTATCCTTAAAATACCGTTACCGAAATAACTGATAAACCGTTATTAAAATACCGATACAGAAATAAATGAAATAGCGTTACCCTTAAAATACCGTTACCGAAATCTCAAATAGCGTTACCCTTACCGATAACCGCATCGTTTCGGTAACCATCCATGTATTTAAGGAAACTTTCTTTATTGAATATAAGTTTTATTTATTTAGGGCCATTAACAATAAACAAATTAACCTAAAGTTTGAGGTAACTTAGAGTTACAGATATCAAATTCCATACAAATTTTAATTTTTTAACTTTCAGTTTGTGTTAACTTCAGGTTATTTGTTTATTGTTAATGGGGGTTAGAATTAAAATTAGCTTAACTATAAAAAAATTTTGTTAAAAACTTAACTAATATTCAAGTGCTTGTGCAAATATAAACTTTAGAAAAACTTTTATTTTCTATTGTTGATTATAATTGAATGGATGTCACTACATTGCTAGATCTGTCAAAACAACAGAGTAGTATATTGGAAGATGACAAAGCAAATTGTGGTATTGTTTTTTGTTTTTCTTTGATATTTTAAATGTTTAGAAACGCTCCTAGACGAGAAGAAGAAATTCTCATTGAGTTTGCACTTTAACTTAACAAATATTTCTAGAAATACTTAAAACGTCGCCCCCTGACGATTGCCTTATTCAAGAATAAAATGTGAATAACAGATTATTTTTCATAATTTGTTAATTAGGTTTTGGCATTTTAGTGCATTTAATTCCTTTAATTTCCCGGTGAAAAATGCTCATATACGTTCGAACATGTTCATATATGGTTTATCTATGGACACATATGAACAAATATGGATTTTTTATGAACATATATGGATTTTATATGAACATATATGGAAGTATATGTGATTCCATATATGGAAAAAGATTTCATATACAGACATATTTGGATGCATCTGTTATTTCATATATGGAAATGGCACTCATATATGGACAAATATGGAAGTATATGTTATTCAATTTATGCAAAAGGGACTTGTATATGAACATATTTGGAAGAACACATTTTTCCATATGTGTAAAAGGAACTCATATTTGGTAAATATGGAATTATATTTAATGCAATGATTAAAAAAAGGAACATATGTAGCGACTAATTTGAATGTCATATATAAATTTATATCTATAGTACAACCTTATAATAAAGAACAGCAACGTTCGCATATATTCGCATATATTTAATAAATGTATATGTTCATATATGTCCATATATTAACATATACTTAGGTGTTACCTCATTTTTCGGATCCAAACATATATGGTTGAACCATAAATGTTCATATATGGACATTTTTCACCGGGTTAATTTTATATTTAAAATTTTTAAATATAAAATTAACCCGGTGACTTCAATAAATAAGCAACAACTATAACGTAGAGAAAAAGTAGCTTTGTTAAAAAAAACATGTGGCTTTCGTTAGTTATAATCAGGGCAAGGACTTTCATGCAAATGCATGTTTGAAGTCAGTTGATTTTGACCAAATACTTTTCCGAGTCAAAGAATTTGCAAAAAAAATGGCATCGATTTGTTGTTGCATATTTTGCTTTTAAGTGCATATTTTGCTTTTAAGTGCATATTTTATGATTTTTTTTATATTTGCATATTTTGCACATTATTGCATATGTTTTTATATTTTTAAATATGAAATTCGATTAAAGAATTCATACTTTAAAACTAAAAAAAATTCTAAAGAATTAATTATTTGGAAGCTCTGTTGGTAATATAACACTACACTAGAAAGAGAAACACATAGTATACAATATGTTGTCATCCACTAACACATTTTTTATAGATGTAATTTTAAATTAACGTTTTCGGGTGTGTTATTGCCAGAGAAGACAAAATTGCTGTTTTTGCTTTTTATGCTTTTTATTGCTTGTTTTACTCATATTTGCCTCTTTTTGCTTTTTTGGATTTTCCGTTTTTTAGCTTTAAAATAGCTTTTTATTAAGATTTTTGAGCTTTGAATTGCTCTTTTTTAAGACTTTTTGCCCAAAAATACTCTTTTTGCTCACAAAAAACTTTTTTCTGTCAACTTTGAATTTTTTTTCAAAAAAAACTGTTTTTTTCTAAGTTTTTTTATTTTTGCTTTTTTTACAGTATTTTTTTGCTTTAAACACATCGGATTTTGCTTTTTTCTGTCTTCTGTGGTTATTGCTCACAAACAGAAAGTTGAACAATTTTATAAAAAGGAAAACTTGTCCCCAAAAATTAATTTCTGCCACATTTTTCTATGAGTTAATAAAGTGAGTACGATTTTATAGTACACATATTTAAGTTCTATTTTATAATAAAGTTTTTTTCAGGTAAAATGCCACACACAAATATATATTTACCTACTACAAGTTACTACTTTTACTGCAGCTGGAAAAATTCAATACAAAAAGTAAACAAAACTTTCCAATTGTAGTAAAAGTAGTAAGAATTTCGAGTAAACGAACACACTGTATGTGTATTTGAAGACATATTCAGTGAGTTCGTTTACTCGAAATTCTTACTACTCTTACTACAATTGGAAAGTTTTGTTTACTTTTTGTATTGCATTTTTCCAGCTGTAGTAAAAGTAGTAACTTGTAGTAGGTAAACGAACACGCTTATTCAGTGTGTTCGTTTACTCGAATTTCTTAATACTTTTACTACAATTGCGATGTTTTGTTTACTTTTTGTATTGAATTTTTCCAGCTGTAGTAAATATAGTAACTTGTAGTTAGGGTTGCCATTTTGATTTTGAGAATAAGAGGACGTCAACCTCAAAAAATGAGGACATTTGTCTTAAAAAAGAGGACAATTTTTTTTAATAAATTTATTTTACAAAAATCAACGGCCCTATGCTCCTTGCAGGAGTAAAAGGAACAAATATATATAACAACGCTATCAAATAAAAATTTATTTTATAAATAAAACAGTTTTTATTTCCACTAAAAAAAAATCACCAAAAAAAAGAAATCATTCTGAACTTTAAATTAGTGTTACATAAATAAACAAAAAAGATATAACGATTAACCAATTCATTGCATACATTTTCAGGAATGTACAGTTCTGTAATTTATTGATATTATTTATCAAGATTGTTTACGTGCAAAGTGCATCGAACGCACCTATTGTTGGCTTAACGAAACAATTTCGCGCTCTTTGGCATTTACTCGTAGCCTTAGAGCTCTTGTTTTGTTAAGCCAACAATTTAATACTCTTGTATCAACCCGAGCGTAAGGTACGTTTCAACCCCCGTTTTTGTTTATTAAATAAACAAGTTATTTTTATAACGTTTATAGAAAAAATTCTAACCCGCATTTTTATTTATTTTCCATAATTTTCTGAAATTATTTTACGAGAAAAACATTGGTCCTTCGAACCGGATAATTTAGAACCCGAAATCGTAAAATAATTTCAGAAAATTAACCCGAATTTTCTTGGATTCGCTGCTGAGGATTAAGTATAAACCCCAATAAAATTATTACCCCATAAAACCCCCTTAAAATAAAGGTACGTAATTTGAAATTAAATAGTGTTCAAATTAAGTGTAACAATATAAAATAAAAATATATACAGTGAACCCGCGTTAAAATAAAATAAATCCTACCAACAAATTAAGTGGAAAAAAACGCCTTCCATTTGTTTATTTATATGTTTGCTTTTATTTAAAAGAACAATAATAGAGAAAACCTCAGATTTCGTTCTTTTAACTCTTAAAATTCAAAGCAGTTTTTGTGTTTGTTTAATTCTCTTTTTTTTTATTGCAAAATAAGTGTTTACCCCCCGTAAGTGCATACAAATTGAAAGAAATTAAAGAGAATAGTGATTTAATATTATTAATTTATTTTTTATTTTTTCCCGTGAAAATAAATTAAATCAAATAACTCGTGTGATAAAGTGAATGAAAGAATAAAACATTTTAATAAAATATACTCCAATTGTTCATATGTTTGTTGTGAGTACAAGTGGTTCTTTTTTTGTATTGTTTTTTGTTGGTAGTTTACTTTGTTTATATTGTTACACACATTACATTAGTGTTGCACCATTTGAATCGAACGAATAATCGGATAAAAAGTGTTATTTTGTGAAAAGTGCTAGAAAATCAAATTTTTTCCCGTGATTCATAGTGAAACAAAAAACACAATCGATTATCTTGAATTATTATTCGATTATTTCTCGTTAATTTGTATTTTTCGTTTTTTGAAGAAAATTAATTTACCCGTGACGAGTACCCGAAGTGATTTATTGCAACTCTATTGTAAATTGAGCTTTTTTAAACCTTTTTTTGCAATCAAATAATATTACACTGAGCGAAGTATTTGTTTTGAATTAATTTAAGGTTGAGATTTAGAATAAAAACCGAAAATTTACCCGAGTTTTTCAAATTTTTTAACGAATAATCGCTTATCAGTGTAAAATTGTTTGAATATTATTGAATATTTTTATATATTTTGATACATTTTTGCACGTTTGATAAATTTTTCCGATTTTTATCGACTTTTAGCGAAAGTTTTTAAATTTATTTGAAATTCATAAATTTTTACCCATTTTTTATTTTTTTTTGTGAAATTTTACCCCAATTTTGAGAATTTTTCTTCCATTTCTTAATTGTTTTTGAAGATTTAATTCGATCTTCATAAATTTTTACCCGTTTTTGGAAATATTTTTGAAAATTTACCCTGATTTTTAAATTTCTTATCCGTTTTTTTGATTTTTTTGCTTTACCCTGATTTTTAGATTTTTTATCCGTTTTTTTGATTTTTTTGAGGATTTAACTCGATCTTTATATCTCTTACCCATTTTTCTTCGAAAAAAGAGTGACTTATATCCACGAATATGTCTGATATTTCCGAATTAGTGAAAAATTGTAACCGTTTGAATGATTTTGAATCATTTATAACCGCTCTCCCTCCTGCGGATCATAAAATCGGTTCACTAAGCGCCCATGAGAAGGAATCGAATCGTTTATGGATATCTATTCGGGCATCTTACGATTCTTTACACCTTGAATCTGATCCGAACAAAAATATGCTTAAGGAAATAAAACATAGGTATATGTCTTCGTACACTACACCGAAAATATTTCTCGGTTACTGGCTACTAAATTTTCAACTGAGTCTCAGGTGAAATACCCCTTACTGAGCTTCAGTTGATTGATTAAGTTGAAGTTAACTAATAATTTTTAAAATTTAATTAAACTGCGCCTTTAGTTAAAATGAATCAAAATTGTAAATTAACTAACAACCATTTCGACATTTTAAAATAACATGTCAATAAATAAAACCAAATTCACTTTTCTAATACTTTTTTTTATAAATTTTTTTAGATAAAATAAAAATAACACATTATTATCCCATTAATGAATGTATTCCAGTTCCATTTTCGGGTTTCCTCTCTTGTCAGCATACAGATTTTACATATATGTACATATATGTATGTATAAGCGTTTATTACATCTTTGACCAATAAATTACCTACAATCAATTAAAAGAATTGAATGTAATTAAAATTAATTTAATTTCCACGAAAAAAACAAAAACTTACCACAAATATTAGAATTTGTTATTGTTTTTCCCTTAAGTGCGGCTTTTGTTTTCAATAGTGTCTGTAAATTTATTCAAATTTATTGACAATGAAAGAATTTGAGATCTACAAGCTGAATCAAAAAACTTATTTATGAATTAAACATTAGTTGCTCAGTTATTTGTATTTATTTTAAATCAAGTGAGGATTTCCTTAACTGAGCAACTGAGGAATATTTTCGGTGTACCTATACTCGCAGTGTTTCCTTTGTTACCGAAATCTTAGAGCGTTTAAGAACAGAAAAGGCCAGAGAGTTAAACCCGCTTCCCGCCTCTACCATTAATCTTCCGCCTTGTAAAATGGATTCATTTGATGGCACTTATACAAGTTGGCCTACGTTTCGTGATTTGTTCACGGCTATGTACATTAATACCCGTATAAGCCCCGTTGAAAAGTTACTTCATCTTCGTAGTTTGGTAAAAGACGAGGCTTATTGTGTCATAAGCAAGTGCCCCTTGACTAATGAGGGGTTCGATCTTGCTTGGAAGAATTTAATGGACAGATATGAGAACAAAAAGAGTCTCATAAATGCTCAAATGGGAATTCTTTTCAGTATTCCTTCAATAGAGCGGGAAACTGGCCCTAATATTAAAAGGTTGCAACGCACCATAAATGATATAATTGCAAATCTTTCTTTATTGAAAGTTACCCCGGAAATGTTATACAATGTTATTTTTGTGTACGTTTGTTCTATTAAATTACCGGAACACACTTTAGGTCTTTGGGAAGAATCTGTGAAACGTAATCCCGATTTACCCGAATGGGATGAAATGGATAAATTTTTATCCTCTCGGTATCAAACACTTGAATCCGTGACCGATATAAGGCGTGCACAGTTAAGTCCCACACAAAATCAATCTCGGAACTCGATTCCCGTTAACCCGAGGAAATCTTTGAATGATTCGAAGAGAATAAATACTTTTGTGGCTAGGACAAACACGACCCAAACCGTGAGTAGATGTGCTCTTTGCCAAGGACGACATCCACTTAGATTGTGTCCAACATTTTTGGGACAAAATGTTGATCAGCGATTATCAACAGTAAAACGACTAAAGTGTTGTACCAATTGCCTTGCTACCTCCCATGAATTTAAGGCTTGTAGGAGCATTCACGTTTGCTTTTTGTGTAAGCAAAAGCATCACTCGCTTCTTCACAGAGGAAATCAGCCTGCAAGATCGAGTTCTGATAATTTTTCTAAGCATAACTCTTCTGATACTACTGGGAACTCGAATGTATCTCCCCATAATCCCGCTCAGGTCTCATTAAATAACGATGATGGACCGTCTATGTCTACAGGCATAAGATCTTATCAGACTTATACTGCGCAGGTTGATTGTGCTCCGAATTCTACCGTGCTTTTAGGAAATGCGATTTGTGAAGTTGGTACAAAGGATATTTTGAGTTCAGCCCGGGCATTAATAGACCCCTGTTCTCAAGTAACTTTTATTTCGAAACGGTTGCAAAAGAGACTTTGTATCCCTACTTTTTCGACTCCAATGGCTGAAATTTCCGGCATTCATGAGACCGTTACTGCGATTTCATCGGATAGATATTTACTTTTAATTGGTTCTCCAATTGAGCCTAGTTTTAAAATTCAAACTGAGGCAAATGTTGTTGACAAATTGACTGGTAGTTTACCCTCGTGTTCACTTGTTAACACAATTAATCATAGTTTTCCCGATATTACTATGCTTCTCGGCGGAGACATTTATCCCCATATATTATTGCCAGATGTCAGAAAACACCCGAAGGGCAATCTTATTGCCCAGAAGACAGTCTTCGGTTGGATTATAACCGGTAAAGTAGGTCAACCCGAACCCTTGAAATCGGTTACGTCATTTTTCAACCACGTTCAACTGAACAATCAACTTTCTCGTTTTTGGGAACTCGAAGTGGTTCCCCCAGTTTCCCGGATAACTGAAACCGAAGACTATTGTGAAAAACTTTATCGATCTACCACTTATAGGAATTCAGATGGTCGATATGTAGTTCCTTTACCCTTTAAACCCGATTTTCCTACTAATTTGTCTTTGGGAAACTCTCGTAATATAGCTCTTTCTCAATTTATGAGAAATGAGGCAAGGCTTCAGAGGAACCCTGAACTGAAGTCGCAGTATGATGAGGTAATTAACGAATATATGGTTTTAGGACATGGTAGCGAGGTAAACCCCCCTTTTACTGAATCGTCCAGCTATTACATGCCCCATCATGCCATTATAAAGCCCGTTAGCGTTACTACCAAGCTTCGAGTGGTTTTTAAAGCATCAAATTCATCGTCAAATGGCGTGAGTTTGAACGATGTTCTTTACCCCGGTCCTATCCTACAGGCTGACCTCACGGTCTTAATTCTCCGTTGGCGATTTTATCGTTATGTTTTTAATGCGGACATTGAAAAGATGTACCGTCAGATACTCGTACACCCCAATCAACCACATTTCAAAGGATTCTTTCCCGTCGTAATCCTAATGAGAATATAAAGGACTTTGAGCTAAAAACTGTAACGTTTGGAGTAAATTGTGCCCCTTATCTCGCTATACGGACACTACTTCAACTGGCCCGTGAGTGTAAGGCTCAATGTCCTGCTGCATCTGAAATTTTGAAAAACCATATGTATGTTGATGACGTGCTAGCTGTCTCGCATGAGTTAGAAGATGGTTGTAGAAGACGTAATGAACTTATTAAAGATCTTGAGTCGGCGGGTTTTATTCTCCGAAAATGGACCGCGAATCATATACGTCTTCTCGAAACTTTACCCGACAAGAATCTGCTTGGAACAGATTTCTTGAAAATTTCAGATGCGAGCTCTACTAAAACCCTAGGCTTGCGGTGGAATGCTGTAAAAGACAGCTTCTATTTTAAACTCGTTTCGCAGCCGGGTAGAAATGTGGTCACCAAACGTGCAGTCTTGTCTGAAATTGCTAAATTATTTGATCCCGCCGGTTGGCTGTCCCCAAAAATTATAGTTGCGAAAATGATCATGCAACAAATATGGAAGGACAAGACAGATTGGGATGAGTGCTTGAATTCTACCACGTTGATTCAATGGCACTCTTTTCTCGATGATTACCCGTACATTGAGAAGATTTTTTCCCGTGATTCATAGTGAAACAAAAAACACAATCGATTATCTTGAATTATTATTCGATTATTTCTCGTTAATTTGTATTTTTCGTTTTTTGAAGAAAATTAATTTACCCGTGACGAGTACCCGAAGTGATTTATTGCAACTCTATTGTAAATTGAGCTTTTTTAAACCTTTTTTTGCAATCAAATAATATTACACTGAGCGAAGTATTTGTTTTGAATTAATTTAAGGTTGAGATTTAGAATAAAAACCGAAAATTTACCCGAGTTTTTCAAATTTTTTAACGAATAATCGCTTATCAGTGTAAAATTGTTTGAATATTATTGAATATTTTTATATATTTTGATACATTTTTGCACGTTTGATAAATTTTTCCGATTTTTATCGACTTTTAGCGAAAGTTTTTAAATTTATTTGAAATTCATAAATTTTTACCCATTTTTTATTTTTTTTTGTGAAATTTTACCCCAATTTTGAGAATTTTTCTTCCATTTCTTAATTGTTTTTGAAGATTTAATTCGATCTTCATAAATTTTTACCCGTTTTTGGAAATATTTTTGAAAATTTACCCTGATTTTTAAATTTCTTATCCGTTTTTTTGATTTTTTTGCTTTACCCTGATTTTTAGATTTTTTATCCGTTTTTTTGATTTTTTTGAGGATTTAACTCGATCTTTATATCTCTTACCCATTTTTCTTCGAAAAAAGAGTGACTTATATCCACGAATATGTCTGATATTTCCGAATTAGTGAAAAATTGTAACCGTTTGAATGATTTTGAATCATTTATAACCGCTCTCCCTCCTGCGGATCATAAAATCGGTTCACTAAGCGCCCATGAGAAGGAATCGAATCGTTTATGGATATCTATTCGGGCATCTTACGATTCTTTACACCTTGAATCTGATCCGAACAAAAATATGCTTAAGGAAATAAAACATAGGTATATGTCTTCGTACACTACACCGAAAATATTTCTCGGTTACTGGCTACTAAATTTTCAACTGAGTCTCAGGTGAAATACCCCTTACTGAGCTTCAGTTGATTGATTAAGTTGAAGTTAACTAATAATTTTTAAAATTTAATTAAACTGCGCCTTTAGTTAAAATGAATCAAAATTGTAAATTAACTAACAACCATTTCGACATTTTAAAATAACATGTCAATAAATAAAACCAAATTCACTTTTCTAATACTTTTTTTTATAATTTTTTTTAGATAAAATAAAAATAACACATTATTATCCCATTAATGAATGTATTCCAGTTCCATTTTCGGGTTTCCTCTCTTGTCAGCATACAGATTTTACATGTATGTACATATATGTATGTATAAGCGTTTATTACATCTTTGACCAATAAATTACCTACAATCAATTAAAAGAATTGAATGTAATTAAAATTAATTTAATTTCCACGAAAAAAACAAAAACTTACCACAAATATTAGAATTTGTTATTGTTTTTCCCTTAAGTGCGGCTTTTGTTTTCAATAGTGTCTGTAAATTTATTCAAATTTATTGACAATGAAAGAATTTGAGATCTACAAGCTGAATCAAAAAACTTATTTATGAATTAAACATTAGTTGCTCAGTTATTTGTATTTATTTTAAATCAAGTGAGGATTTCCTTAACTGAGCAACTGAGGAATATTTTCGGTGTACCTATACTCGCAGTGTTTCCTTTGTTACCGAAATCTTAGAGCGTTTAAGAACAGAAAAGGCCAGAGAGTTAAACCCGCTTCCCGCCTCTACCATTAATCTTCCGCCTTGTAAAATGGATTCATTTGATGGCACTTATACAAGTTGGCCTACGTTTCGTGATTTGTTCACGGCTATGTACATTAATACCCGTATAAGCCCCGTTGAAAAGTTACTTCATCTTCGTAGTTTGGTAAAAGACGAGGCTTATAGTGTCATAAGCAAGTGCCCCTTGACTAATGAGGGGTTCGATCTTGCTTGGAAGAATTTAATGGACAGATATGAGAACAAAAAGAGTCTCATAAATGCTCAAATGGGAATTCTTTTCAGTATTCCTTCAATAGAGCGGGAAACTGGCCCTAATATTAAAAGGTTGCAACGCACCATAAATGATATAATTGCAAATCTTTCTTTATTGAAAGTTACCCCGGAAATGTTATACAATGTTATTTTTGTGTACGTTTGTTCTATTAAATTACCGGAACACACTTTAGGTCTTTGGGAAGAATCTGTGAAACGTAATCCCGATTTACCCGAATGGGATGAAATGGATAAATTTTTATCCTCTCGGTATCAAACACTTGAATCCGTGACCGATATAAGGCGTGCACAGTTAAATCCCACACAAAATCAATCTCGGAACTCGATTCCCGTTAACCCGAGGAAATCTTTGAATGATTTGAAGAGAATAAATACTTTTGTGGCTAGGACAAACACGACCCAAACCGTGAGTAGATGTGCTCTTTGCCAAGGACGACATCCACTTAGATTGTGTCCAACATTTTTGGGACAAAATGTTGATCAGCGATTATCAACAGTAAAACGACTAAAGTGTTGTACCAATTGCCTTGCTACCTCCCATGAATTTAAGGCTTGTAGGAGCATTCACGTTTGCTTTTTGTGTAAGCAAAAGCATCACTCGCTTCTTCACAGAGGAAATCAGCCTGCAAGATCGAGTTCTGATAATTTTTCTAAGCATAACTCTTCTGATACTACTGGGAACTCGAATGTATCTCCCCATAATCCCGCTCAGGTCTCATTAAATAACGATGATGGACCGTCTATGTCTACAGGCATAAGATCTTATCAGACTTATACTGCGCAGGTAGATTGTGCTCCGAATTCTACCGTGCTTTTAGGAAATGCGATTTGTGAAGTTGGTACAAAGGATATTTTGAGTTCAGCCCGGGCATTAATAGACCCCTGTTCTCAAGCAACTTTTATTTCGAAACGGTTGCAAAAGAGACTTTGTATCCCTACTTTTTCGACTCCAATGGCTGAAATTTCCGGCATTCATGAGACCGTTACTGCGATTTCATCGGATAGATATTTACTTTTAATTGGTTCTCCAATTGAGCCTAGTTTTAAAATTCAAACTGAGGCATATGTTGTTGACAAATTGACTGGTAGTTTACCCTCGTGTTCACTTGTTAACACAATTAATCATAGTTTTCCCGATATTACTATGCTTCTCGGCGGAGACATTTATCCCCATATATTATTGCCAGATGTCAGAAAACACCCGAAGGGCAATCTTATTGCCCAGAAGACAGTCTTCGGTTGGATTATAACCGGTAAAGTAGGTCAACCCGAACCCTTGAAATCGGTTACGTCATTTTTCAACCACGTTCAACTGAACAATCAACTTTCTCGTTTTTGGGAACTCGAAGTGGTTCCCCCAGTTTCCCGGATAACTGAAACCGAAGACTATTGTGAAAAACTTTATCGATCTACCACTTATAGCAATTCAGATGGTCGATATGTAGTTCCTTTACCCTTTAAACCCGATTTTCCTACTAATTTGTCTTTGGGAAACTCTCGTAATATAGCTCTTTCTCAATTTATGAGAACTGAGGCAAGGCTTCAGAGGAACCCTGAACTGAAGTCGCAGTATGATGAGGTAATTAACGAATATATGGTTTTAGGACATGGTAGCGAGGTAAACCCCCCTTTTAATGAATCGTCCAGCTATTACATGCCCCATCATGCCATTATAAAGCCCGTTAGCGTTACTACCAAGCTTCGAGTGGTTTTTAAAGCATCAAATTCATCGTCAAATGGCGTGAGTTTGAACGATGTTCTTTACCCCGGTCCTATCCTACAGGCTGACCTCACGGTCTTAATTCTCCGTTGGCGATTTTATCGTTATGTTTTTAATGCGGACATTGAAAAGATGTACCGTCAGATACTCGTACACCCCAATCAACCACATTTCAAAGGATTCTTTCCCGTCGTAATCCTAATGAGAATATAAAGGACTTTGAGCTAAAAACTGTAACGTTTGGAGTAAATTGTGCCCCTTATCTCGCTATACGGACACTACTTCAACTGGCCCGTGAGTGTAAGGCTCAATGTCCTGCTGCATCTGAAATTTTGAAAAACCATATGTATGTTGATGACGTGCTAGCTGTCTCGCATGAGTTAGAAGATGGTTGTAGAAGACGTAATGAACTTATTAAAGATCTTGAGTCGGCGGGTTTTATTCTCCGAAAATGGACCGCGAATCATATACGTCTTCTCGAAACTTTACCCGACAAGAATCAGCTTGGAACAGATTTCTTGAAAATTTCAGATGCGAGCTCTACTAAAACCCTAGGCTTGCGGTGGAATGCTGTAAAAGACAGCTTCTATTTTAAACTCGTTTCGCAGCCGGGTAGAAATGTGGTCACCAAACGTGCAGTCTTGTCTGAAATTGCTAAATTATTTGATCCCGCCGGTTGGCTGTCCCCAAAAATTATAGTTGCGAAAATGATCATGCAACAAATATGGAAGGACAAGACAGATTGGGATGAGTGCTTGAATTCTACCACGTTGATTCAATGGCACTCTTTTCTCGATGATTACCCGTACATTGAGAAGATTGAAATACCCCGATGGATTAATTATCACCCCGATAATGATTATGAGATCCATAGATTTTGTGATGCTTCCGAAAAAGCATACGCTGCAACACTCTACGTTCGCACCATCTCTTCCCCGTTTGATGCATTTGCTTGCATCCAAAACAAAAGTAGCTCCAGTAAAATATGAGACGTTACCCCGTTTAGAGCTCTGTGGAGCGGCATTAATGGCAAACATGGTTGAATCATTGTGTGGCCAATTAAATCTTCCTAAGGAAAAGATTTACCTGTGGACAGATTTATTTTTTTATTTATTTATTTATTTTGTTGTTCCACACACAAGACTTAAAGTCTTATATTGCAGTGAAGAACTGATTATTCGTTAAATAAACTTTTTATAATTTAATAACTTAAGAACTAATTATGAAGAAAAAAAATAAAGTAATCAAACATACATATATATAATATGGTACCTATGCATAATAATTTCAAAACCTTGTAACACGTTTTTAAAATGAAATATTCGATTTATAAGCCATTTATAAGTTCAAAAAGTTGTCTATGTTTATAATAGCAAAGGCACAAATAATAATAATAATAATAATAAAAAAAAATAAAAATAAAATAATAATTTTTTTTTTTGTTTTTTGACTTACAATTAAAAACTAACAATTTGAAAAATTATAAACATAATACAAAAGAAAATAATTTAATTTAATCAAATACGTTTGAAAAATAGGTAATTATGGTTTTTTTGAACCGCAGTGCGTTACTTAAGATTTGATAACAATAAGGAATTGAGTTCCAGAGATGGATGGCATTGATATAGAATTGCCAAGTTGATATAAGGCTTTTATATTTAAATGCTTTCAGTCTTTTACCCCTACAAATAGGGTCTGAAAAAGTTAGTTTCTCATAAAGATGTACAGGTTGATGCAAATAAATGATTTTATGTAAGAAAGTCAAAATTCGAGTTTTCAGTAAATCGTTGAGACTGAGGCCATATAATTTTTTGGAAAACGCAGATACTCGTGCACGTCTTTTTAAACCATATACATAGCGAACGATATTATTGAAAACGACGTTTAATTTATTTTCACTTATTGAGTCACAACTGGCAAAGAGTTCACACCCGTACAACAAAATTGGAATAAGGTAAGTTTTAGCAAGCAGTATTCTAATTTTTAATGGTGTACAGTGTTGGGTTCGCCAGAGTGTTCTCATCATGGAGAAAGTTCGACCACATGCATATTTAATATGATCAGACCAGGTAAGGGTATTATTAAAAAAGATTCCTAGATTCTTAGCGGTACTTACAATTTCAATACGTTGATTATTTATTGAAATGTTGGGAATAATTATTTTCTTCGCTAATCGTTTTTGTATAATAAGACACTTAGATTTTTTAGGGTTAATCCCCAGACCATTAGCCGTTGCCCACACATGAATGCGATCAAGTTCCAAATTCAAAGTTCTTACACACTGATCAAGCAAGGTTTCATTGCAACTAATGTAAAGTTGAACATCATCAGCATACATTCTAACTTTACAGTATGTTAGAATATCCGGGAGATCATTAGAGTATAATGAAAACAAGAGCGGGCCTAATATAGATCCTTGCGGAACGCCTCTTGTAACAGCTAGTGACACAGATTTTCCGGTTGAGGTTTCAACGTACTGATATCTGTTACTAAGATAAGACGACAAAAGACGTGTTGCAGTTGAAGAAAAATTGAACATATTTTGTAATTTGTAGCATAAGATGCCGTGGTCAACAGTATCAAAAGCTTTCGAATGATCTAATAGAATTAAAAAAGTTACTTTACCATCATAAACTTCTTTTCTTATCTCCTCCGCAACATCAACTAGCGCTGTTATGCAGCTGTGTTTCCTTCGAAACCCAGATTGACGAGATGAAAGCAAATTATTATTATCTAAGAAGGTAATCATTTGATTGTGCATCAGCCTTTCGAAGACTTTAGACAGAAACGGTAAAATAGCTATGGGTCTGTAATCAGTGCCTGATTTAGGTATTGGTACGATTTTCGCATTTTTCCAATTAGTAGGAAAGCAACCAGTTGTAAATATTTTATTAAAGAAGAATGTTATACGAGGAAGTAGTTGAGGTAATAGTATTTTTAGAAATTTCGGATGAATTCCATCAACTCCAACAGCATTAGATTTTATCGATAAGAAACTTGATAAAACGTCACACTCAGTTATGCCAGTAAAGAAGAACCTATTGTTTTCTGAAACATAAATTGGGTGTATGTTTCTATAATAGTTACAATCAGCTTCTACCATTGGTATATTTAAAAAAGTTTTATTTGCAATGTCGGCATCAATTGGACAAGGATCTTGCGTACCAGATTTGCCAATTCCAATTTCGCGAATCGTCTGCCATGTCTTCTTGGATCCTAAAGCATTCGAGAATTTTTCGGCATAGAATTCAGATTTGGCCTTTTTTATCAGCTTATTTGTTTCTTTTTTAGCAGTACGATATTCTTCTTGTAGCTGTGTAGTTTTAAAACGTTTCCACCTAGAAAATGCAAAATCTCTTCGATATATTGATTCTTTAATGGTGGAAGAAAACCAGGGTTTTTTCTTTTCGCTAACAATTTTAGTTTTTAAAGGTACTGTTTGATTAAACAGATAACTTATGTTCTCCTCTAGAAATAAAAGCTGATCATCCACTGCGATAATGTGGTTTAAATAATCCCAGTCTATTTTAAAAAACTCATCTTCCAAGGCCACGAAGTCGATATTCTTAAAGTCACGGTAAGTGATAAATTGTTCAGTTGCCAACAATTCAAATTTATATGTCATGAAAATAAGATCGTGTCTTGAAAAGCATGAAGCTGAAAGTTGGTCATAAAGTTGGATATTTGACTGATTACTAACCAAAAACAGATCTAATAGTGTACTATTTGTCGCAGTAAAGTGCGTAGGTATAGTTGTATTTGGTATAAAAAGTCCGAGTGAAACCATGTTATCAGAAAGACCATTATCTACCAATAAATTAGAATTAAAATCACCCGCTATTATGACATCTTCATATAAAACCGTAAAAGTCTCCAGAGTTGTAATGAAGCGATTAGTCGGTATATTTCTATTTGGCCTATATACGCTTCCCACAAGTAATTTCTTTCCTAAACTATTAATCTCAATAAAAAGGTACTCTACAAAGTTTTGCGGAAGTGATTCCTCCAAACTATCAGCATCTTTGGAGGTGCATTTAACACTAAATATAATACCTTTTTTTATATAAATTGCCACGCCACCGTAGCCATCATCTCTATCAACTCTACGTATATTGTAACCATCCAAAGAAATGGATAAATCTGTTGTATTCGAGTCAAACCAAGTTTCAGAAACGCATATGAAATCCATACCAGAATTTTCAAATATATATCTGAATTCATCAATTTTGCCCTGTAAACTTTGCGCATTTATATGACAGATTTTAATACCTGATCTCTGTTTAGCCAAGATATTAACCATACTAGCAATTCCATCTCTAGAACGAATTCTATTGTTATTGGTCATTAAAAAAAACAATTAAATATATAAATGTAACGCACCAATCAATAGTAAATAAAATCGATAAAAAGTTAAGTATTAAAACAATTAATTTCTGTAATATTTTAAAAACGACAATGATTTTACATGTTGCATAAAATATAAAAAAAATAAATTTGAAAAATAAAATTTTAAAAAATGTGAACAATAATCGTAAAATTTTTAAAAATGTGAAAAATAAACGTAATTTAAAGATGCGTATAAAAGTTACATTAAGAAGCATCAGCATGGTCCTCAACGACATCGGAAAATGGTGCATGAAATAACTCGTTCAGTTCCTTTAATTCATCAATTTGCAGAGGGTTGTCATTGGCATTCCTTTTTACGTAAACCAATCCACGCATACTGAATGCACTGTGGATTCGATTATCCTTTCTTAGACGTATTGCGGCACGCAAAATATTGAAGTTTGTTGCAGTGAGGTTTTCATTTACGAAAAATTTATTATCGGAATTTTCTCCTATATGACTTAGGCGAAAACAAAAACCTTTATTTATTTTTCGAAAATTGGCGAATGATTTCAAGAAAAAGTTTTTGTCATATGGGGACCACATTTTAACAATAATCACCGCATCTTTAGAATTCGATTTATTTTTATTGTTTTGATTTTGTAATCGATAAATTGTTTTAATTGCAGGAACAGATATTTTAATAGTGTAGCAAATTTTTTCAAAAATTTCAAACAAATTCTCGTTTATATTAAAAGGAATTTCATTTATACGTAATTCACAAGACACATTTTTGTTTTCTTGACGGCCATTTTTTCAACCATTGTTTTGACTTGGCTTCGGAAACCCCCGTGCCATTTGCCAACTTTTGTAGCGAATAGAGTAGCAGTAATTGAGATAAAGGTTGGAACTGAGAATTGGTCTCACGTTGCTTCCAAGGACAACCCCGCCGATTTAGCAAGCCGTGGATCTCTTGCTCGTGATTTGATTGAAAACCCCTTATGGTGGCATGGACCAAAATGGTTGTCTCAACCAAGAGATAAATGGCCACGGAAATCGATAAATATTTATTCCCATTTAGAATGTGTTCTTTCCCATAACACCCCGAAGAAAATATTTGATATTCTCGAATTATTTTCTGATTTACCTCCGAACAAAATTAACACATTTATTTTTCTTTTTCTCTCCCGCAGGTTAGAAATGTCGTCAGCCAGCCGCCGCCTTGAGGTCCACCGACAGGAGGGTACCGAAAAACCCGAACAAACTCCTCTGGAAAAACGGACCTCGGTCCATCTTGCAAACTCTGTAAGATGGACCATCCATTGCGAAAATGTTTCCGTTTTAAGCGCATGTCGGTGGACCAAAGGATTCAAACAGTAAAACGCCTTAAATATTGTTTTAACTGTTTGGCGACATCGCATTTGTTGCGAAACTGCAACAGTCGGGAATGGTGCCTCGAGTGCCTGGAAAAGCACCACACCCTTCTCCACCGCCACCCAAGAACGTCACAGGATGTCCCCCGAAAACCCAGAAACCGTGCCAATAAAAAAGGCAAGCAACAACATCGTCAACAAGGACAACAACAACAACAACATCGTCAACAAGGACAACAACAACAACATCAACAACAACTGCACCAGTGCCAGTGTGGCAGCCGTAGTGGCAATAAAGCCCAGGTGAATTATGGTGGAAGCGGTAGCCAACCGGCTACCATAGTTATTAACGTCCACTCTGGACAACATTTTTAATTTTTTTATAAAATAGTTTTTTTTTCTCTTTTTTTTAACCCATTGGAGTTGCCTAAATTTTTAATTTTTTTTATGAATTTTTTAATTTATTGTATTTGTTTTTTCTTTTTTTTCTTCTAATTTAAATTCAGTTTTCCCTGAATTATAAAAATTGTTAATTAGTTATAAGGTTTTGAATTATAAATATATACCCGTTTTTAAATTTAACGTACCTCGCACTCACTCTTTAGCTCCTCTTGTTGCACCCGTGCAAGGCGGGCGGGATGTTTTATTTTCCATAATTTTCGGAAATTATTTTACGAGAAAAACAAAGAGTTTCATGAATAGTTTTCAACGCTTCCAATTTGAATCAATATCCCAGTTGGAAATATCATAAAGACGTCTTCAAGGCGGCTTAATGAAATGTTGCTGTCACTGCTGAGTTGCTGATCCGGTCTCATACAAAAACCTTAAGACACCTGATGACATTTTCGTACAAATGTAAAAATGTCATCACGACAAATCATCAAAATTAAATGATGACATATCCTTAAGACGTCTTGAGGAATTGTTTTCACAAAAAGCGGATGATATATTTAATTTGGCAAAGTATGTTTGTACACTTTTAAAATCCTGTACTATAATTATAAGACTTAGTCTTGTTGTGCAGGAAATCAATAAATAAATAAATACCTCGTGACTAGACGTCTTTAAGATATTTCCTATAAACGTCTGTTTGACATGGCAGCATTTTGTAGTAAAAAATACAAAAATCCTAAAAATATTCCTTAGTAAAAAAAATTTATAATTTTTAATAATTTATTGCAATAAATTAATGTCTTACTTTGGTTGTCCGGTTCTAACAAGTCTGCAGTTAGTCTGAGTTTTTAAAAACAGAATACAAATTGCTGACATGTCGTTAAGACATCTTAAGTAAAATGTCTTTAGCTGATGACTTGTATATAATTAGTCGCTGATGAAATTGTCTTTAAGACGCAATTTCCGGCTAATATATTGTTACGAAAATGGCTTGGCCTAGTATAGAAAACTCTGGACTTTTCTATAAGAAAATAGCCCAAGAGATGGGATGAGAAAAATACATCAATCTGGCAACATAGTACTACATTTAATTATACACCTAACAATATGCTATGATTAATTACGCAGTAGAATTGTATAGTTGGTTGAATATAAGTGTTTGTATGTGTGTATAGTCTTTAAGCGTAATGTAAGAGTTTGTGTATATGTATAATGTCAAGCCTAATGTTGATAATAAGAGTTTGTTTGTGTGTATGTATAATGTCAAGCCTAAAGTAAAGTAATATTGTATAGTTGGTTAATTATAAGTGTTTATTATAACAGTTTGTGTTTGTGTATAGTGTTAAGACTAATGTAGAGTAATACTGTATGTATAAATGGTTGTATGTATAGTCTGTAAGCGTATGTAGAGTTAAGTATAGCATGCTAGAATTATCCAGTGTGTTGTAGAAGTATGGCTGTTACTATATAAGGCACGCGTTAACATTAGTGGGAAAGAAGTTGATTATTAACATTTGTGTTGTTAAGACCGCGAGTTAGTATCGTGTTAAAGTTAGTAGCGCTCTAGTAATGGTCATAATAGAGAGAGTTTGTAAATAAGTAATAGTGTGTAAATAAATACGAGTTTCTAAGCTATTTCAAACTTAAGTGTGTTCGTGTTTTGGTTATTGGCTAATTGGTTGTTATTATCGCTGTGACAGCACCAGGACTGTTTATCTAAGGGAGATCAACGAACGTTTTGTAAGGTAAAACGTAATAATTGGTGTCAGCGTTGGAACTGGTTATTTTGATTGCAATAGAAAAGAATCCGGTTTATTTAAGGGAAATAAACCAACGTTTTTAAAAAGTAAAAACGTAACAATATATTACTGTCGCATTTCTTCAAATATTCATAAAACTCTTGACAATTCATATCAAAATTATATTTGACTAACAATATCAGAAATTGTTTCTGGATTAAATTTTTTCTTGATTAAAGAAAATATACGTTCTACGTTGGCATTATGTGCAGGTAAGAAAAAATATAACTCAACAAGTTTTCTCATTTCATAGCAAACATTACTTTGAAACTTGTTTTCAGTCATGTTAATTGAATTTAAGTTGTTTACATAATTTCTCAGGATAAGTCAATGTTAATTTTTTTTTTAACTCAGCATTTGGCTCACTGCTGATAAGCTTCAAATTAGGCAATCAAAGTAAGTGATGCCAAGTCAATTGTAATAACAGCAACAAAACAGCGATGCTAACAATTCAAAAGTTTAGAAGCAATAAAAAAAGTTATGGAGAAAAGTGCAAAAAGTAGGACAACCCAGGACACTTACTGAAAAAGAAGGAGGACTGCGCCGGACGCCCTAAAAAAGAGGACGGTGTCCGGGGAAAAGAGGACGGATGGCAAGCCTACTTGTAGTAAGTAAACGAATAAGCTTATTGTAACCGATACCTGAATTTTTACTTTTATGTTAGTTTTTAATAAATATAATTAAAAAAACATTTATTTTTAATTGCATTTTTTTTTTGGTTTTTAGTGCATATTTCGTTATAAGTGCATATTTTCCATTTTATAGTGCATATTTTAAGCGCATATTTTCGATTTTTTAGTGCATGAAAGTCGTTTCCCTGGTAATAGTAATATTAAATGTGTTAGAAAATATTACTCTTTGTGGTAACTCTGCATATTTTTTTTTGCAAATTCCTTTTTGTATAACATTCTTTAACTACATTCTTAAAAAATGTCATTAGTCATTGTAAAATACCATTTTGTAAATTGAATTTGAGTTCTTAACAAACATTTGAATTAACAAGTTATGGGCCCAGTCCTCACGTGTCTCGGTTTTTAGAGTATAAGTTGCGTTTGTCGCTAAATTTATTAATTATGAATTCGTCTCTTTATCAAATTGATAAACTTGCAGAGGATAATTATGACACTTGGTGTGTCCAGATGCAGTGTATTTTAAGACACTCAGAATTGTGGCCTATTGTATGTGAAAAAATGTTGAGGCCGACCGTAGCTGCAGAGGCAAATAAATGGGAGCAACTCAACGAGAAAGCACTGACCACCATTATGCTGTGCGTTAAGCCATATCAGTTAAATTATGTTAAAAAGTATGTAACAGCATCTGAAGCATGGAAGAAACTAAAAGAAGTTTATAAACCTAGCGGACCACTCCGTAAAGTCAGCCTATATAGGAAATTGTTAGCACTTCGTTTGTCTGATACAATTACAATGATGCAGTATCTAAATACGTTCATAGAAACAGCAAGTAATTTAAACGAAGTTGGCATTTTATTAAGTGATGAGTTGCTTGTGATCATATTATTATCAAGTTTACCGAAAGAATTCGAAAACTTTGTGATAGCGATGGAAACCCGGGATACATTGCCCACCCTTGAGGTTCTTAAAGTAAAACTGATTGAGGAAAGCGAACGTCGTGCTCAACAAGATGAAAAAGATGATGTTGTAGCCAACGAGCAAGCTTTTGCAGCGCGTTCTAATAGTCAACCAAAAAATAGGAGTTACAACAACAACAATAAAAATAAATTTAAGTGCTATAATTGTGGAAAACGCGGGCACTATGCAAAAAATTGTAGAAGCGCGACAATAAGGAATAATGAAAAAGAACAAAATCGATCATTTGCTATGGTAGCTGCCTATAAGAATAACGGACTTAATAAGACTACATGGTGCGTTGACAGCGGCGCGTCCTCGCATATTTACTGCGAACGTCAGAAAAATAAATGCAAAAGAAAGCAGTATAACCTTAAAAGACGTACTTTACGTGCCTGAAATGACTGGCAATTTTATTTCTGTATCAAGAGCTACAGATAGTGGGTTTACCGCAAAATTCAAGAGGGAAATTGCTATAATAGAAGACAATAGGGGTAAAACTATTTTAACAGCACAAAAGAATATAAATTTGTATATATTTTCAGAGAATTTGCACTGGCACAACCGCTATGGCCATCTGAATTATAAATCTCTTGGTGATTTAGCTCGCAAGAGTGTGGTTGATGGTATTGCTAAGGACATAAAAATGAAGTGTTTAACAAATTTAAGATCTTTAAACAATTTGTTGAAAATCAGACTGGCAGAAAAATAAAAGCCATAAGGAGTGATAACGGTACCGAATACGTAAACAAACAATTTGACAAATTCTTACAAGAGTGTGGCATCCAACGTCAGCTTACTGTTCCATATACGCCGCAACAGAACGGCGTAGCCGAACGTGCAAATAGAACCATTGTTAAAATGGCACGGAGTATGATGTTGCACGCTGAAACTAGTGAAGCTTTATGGGCAGAAGCAGTAAACACGGCGGTATACGTAAGAAATAGAGCCATTACTAAAATTTTAGGAGACAAAACTCCTTATGAGATTTTTTATGGAAAAAAGCCGAACGTTAACCATTTTCGTGTATTTGGATCACCAGCAGTTGCTTTAGATAAAACCCAAAAGAACAAATTTTCTGCTAAAGGTAAAGAATACACTTTGTTGGGTACTCAAGTTTTCAAAACTGTAGTACAGAAAGTGATGAGGATAATACTCAGCAACCCGAAGCGGCAATAAGAACCCGTGGTAGACCACGTATAGTTCGTACAGGTGGAGCAGGTCGTCCTAGAAAAAGTTATCAGAAACTTAATTTTGCAACAAACGAAAATATTTCAATTCCACAAACTGTCGATGAAGCGTATGCTAGTAAGTACTGTAATTATTGGAAAGAGGCGATGACAACTGAATATGATGCTCTTGAGAGTAAAGAGACATGGTCAATAGTAAAACCATCCCCTAACCAAAAGGTAATCGGAAGTAAATGGGTATTCAGTATAAAGAGAGACGAGCATGGAAATATTCAGAGATTTAAGGCACGCCTTGTAGCTAAAGGCTGTAGCCAACTAGGCGTACTTAATTAGCCATTTGGAGGAAGAGGTGTTTATGAAGCTACCCGAAGGCTTTTCGAATCAGCAAAACACCAATCACGTTCTTAAACTAAAAAAAGCCATATATGGTCTCAAGCAGTCAGGACGGGTCTGGAATTCAACACTCGATGCAGCCTTTATTGAAATTGGTTTTACCCCATGTAATAATGAACCTTGTCTTTATAAGGCCAATACCGAAAATAAAATTAACCTCATTGCTGTTTACGTTGACGATATTATGATCGCATGTTCAGATAAAAGAGACCTGGAATCAATTAAACACAAAATTTCAAAAAAGTTTAAGGTTATAGATGGCGGTAGTGTAAAGCATTTTCTAGGTATGGAGATCGAACGAGAAAATGATCTTGGTGCAATATCTATTGGCCATAGGCAATACCTTAAGAATCTTTTGCAGCAGTATGGTATGGTAACTTGCCGGCCTGTGTCAACACCACTTGATCCTGGCATCCAGATATTATGCAACAAAAACGATTGTGAATTAAGTGATCCCAGGTAGTACCAGTCATTAATAGGTGCACTGATTTACCTCGCTATTTCTACTCGACCAGACATAGTGCACTCGGTAGGAAAGTTGGCTCAAAAGAATAAAGAACCCCACGTCGAGAAAGCAGAAAAACATATATTAAGGTACCTATCCGCTACTATCAATTTAAAGTTAATTTATTCCAAAACAGGCAAACCACCAGAGGCATATGTTGATGCAGATTGGGCAAGTTGCTCAAATGATAGGAAGTCCTATACTGGGTTCACATTTATTCTGGCAGGAAGCTCTTTTAGTTGGGAAAGCAAAAAACAACCATCCATTGCTTTAAGTAGTACAGAAGCGAAATTTGTCGCATTGTCAGCGGCTGCAAGAGAAGCTGTTTATTTAAAAAGATTGCTGTGTGAGATAAACTGTTACAAGCAAAATGTGCCTATGTATGGTGACAATTTGGGTGCTCAAAGTATGTCGAAAAATCCAGTACTACATTCCAGAAGTAAACATATTGATGTCAAACACATGTTGTGAAAGCAAACGAGATTGAGCTGCGCTATATTCCAACAGAGGACAACATAGCCGACGTTTTAACGAAAACCCTTTGTAAAGCAAAACATGATCTTACAAAAGATCTTGGCCTTCAGTAATATTGTTTTGAAATATCTATTTTTAAATTAGTTATTGTTTTTTTTTTGGAAAGAATATACAGGATTGAGAAGGAGTGTTAGAAAATATTACTCTTTGTGGCAACCCTGCATATTTTTCTTTGCAAATTCCTTTTTGTATAACATTCTTTAACTACATTCTTAACAAATGTCATTAGTCATTGTCAAATACCATTTTGTAAATTGAATTTGAGTTCTTAATAAACATTTGAATTAACAAAATGGATAAGTAAAAATCTTTGAATTTACTTGTCAAATACTTTTCATTGAAATTGAACGTATATATATAAAAAAACTAAAGTCTACATTATAGCCTAGAGAGAACCCCATAAAGACAATCTGATGATAGTGGATTTTGGAAACACTTGAAAATGCATTAATTGTCAACCATTGGTTCTAGGAAAGTTTTTTATCTATTGGTTGTAAAATAAAAATTGTAAATTCTATTTGGAATTTGTAATATTTGATCTTAAACCGAACACAAATAACACTCATTGTAACAATATTCAGATCAACTAAAAATCTACAATAAAATTTTTAACCCCCTGTTTTTATAAAGCGAGCGCAATAATTCCGCCTGAGGAATGTGTGTAATTTTTTATTGTAACAAAAACAAAATACACACAGTTCCTCTGGAGTAATAATTCAGTTCGCTTTATAAAAATAGGGGGTAAGTAACTTAAAAAATTCACTGTAAATCTTTAAATGTTATTCAAAATTTTTGTGGAGGAACAAAATTTTTCAATGTTTTGCACAAGAAGTCGGTTTAAAAGTTATGAAACAAATTGTTAAACAAAAAATAAAAAATTGGTTAAAAAAATTAAAAAAAAAAAAAAAAATCTGGAAAAAATCGAAAACTGCAAAAAGTATTTAATTTTATTTATTTGTAGTGAAGCTAGATATCATGTGAATTAAAGCAGATATGGATGATGAAAATCGATGCATGCTTTACGTTTTTATTTACAATTAATTGAAGGTATTGCATATTGACAAGCACTGTAGAAAATGGTATAATGAAAATGCAGAACATAGAAACACAGGTGCATTTTACGACACGGATTTTGGCAAACCCCCTTTACATGTAGCAAATTGTTTGGAAAAAACCTTTAAACCATTTTTTTGATTCTCAGAATTAAAACAATACGATTGCGGTAGCAAAGTAATAAACGCTTATAAAAGTGTGTGCACGCTGAATTGCTTTTTTTCCGTTTGCTACCTGTAACGGATGATTTTTTTTATAAAATCCTTAATGTTTTTTATGATTCTTGGGAATAAGAAAAATTTTTGCTATACCCACATAAAGGGTTATCCCAAATTATAGTATCAGTATTTATAAGAGCTCCTTGAGCCATTTTATTTTATTCAAGAAGTGTTTGCGAACATCATTTTATCCCCATTTTATCCCCATAAAAGAGTCATTCAGCTTACAAGTTAAAAACAATTTACAAGTGTTAATAAAAATGAGCAAGAAAGCCAGAACATTCTTATGTAAAAACAATCCGGATTCATTTTGTTATGTGTGCGGCGAATATATCACCGAGAAAAAACGGAACTGCTTCTTAACTTCATTGCAAAAGTCATATGACGATTGCTGTAATATATATCCGCACAATTTTAACCAGCATTGGACACCGAGTACTATATGCATTTCATGTCGATTGAATTTATCTATGAGGTCTTCTAATGTAAAGTAAGTATAGGTTAATACATTTGGAATATTTTATACTTAAAGTATTTCTTAATTAAATTTTGAATTCTTCATATTCGTTATTTCAATTTTTTTTAATTTTACAGACGATACTTGCAAATTTCGAAGCCTATGCTATGGAGAGAAACAGCGAGCCACGAATCCGATTTTTATTTTTGTTTAAGTACAAAAACCGGCTTCGGAAAACATAAGCGATGGTCTTACCCCACGAGGTCGGCTGATGGGTTTATACTTGCAGTTCTACATTCACCAGAAATTTAATTTGCTCAAGGTCGGGGTCCAAGGACAAGGTCAAGTGCTTTCATCTTCACCAGGACACTCAGCCTCAAGTATGTGTTACCAATCAGATATTTCACATCCAGCACTACCATCTACATCTGAAAATGACGAGTTCATCCCCATTTCTCGGCAAGACCATGGAATCAAGACCAGCTTAATGATGTAATTAGAGACCTTGGATTGTCGAAAAGATCTTCGGAATTACTTGCGTCCCGGATGAAAGAAACAGATCTCATAACTAAAGTTTCGTATTACCGTACTCGAGAAGAAGGCTTACTTCATTATTTTGTTGAAGAGGATGATTTTGTGTACTGCACAGATATTTTTGGTTTGATGACTGCCATGGGCTTACGATTCAAACGAATGGCGTTTATTTATCAACTCATCAAAACGCAGCTTGAAGTGTATCCTTTTGCATAATGGAAATAAATTTCACTCTTTGCCGATCGCACATTCAACCAAAGTAAAAGAAGACTACTCTGTATTTGCATTGGTCATAAAGAAGATAAAGTATGCTGAACATAACTGGTTAATTTGTGTTGATCTTAAGATGGTAAATTTCCTCTTAGGTCAACAAAGTGGCTTTACAAAATATCCTTGCTTTTTATGTTTATGTGATGATTACGTTGTGCACGTTGAAGAGATGTTAACTCACTTCCAGAATCTTGGATGCAACATGAGACTTGAGTGAGGAACAGGGCAAATGATTCCACCAAGATATCCGGACAATGGAGGAACGATACCAGGTTCGCTGGGATGCACACATGATGGCTGATTTTTGCTGGAGTATTCAGAGTAACACTTCGTTATTCAACAAATCGAATAAAAGAAAATTCCAGAGTTTGTAGTTTATAATAATTATTTTTTTATTTTCTTATTTTATTTCTTATAATAAATTTAAATAATAAAATATAAATTTTCTACTGTCTAATACATTTAAACTCATCCAATTCAAATGTTTTTCCGAAGAATAGAATCAGTATTGTAGGTAGCGGTTTGCCAAAAAATACAGAAATGTTACTATGTAATGAATTTAAGATCTGAAAACTTTTACATAGCATGTGGAAAATGTTTTCAAAATTCAATAAATCGAAAGAAGAACATTAACTACTCAATTTTATGTATATCAAACAATAAACTAAAATTTTGTGAAAATGAGGGAATTCACTTAATTGTGAATAAATTGGAAAAGAATCAATAGATTTTTATGATCGATATTTCATTTTGTTGCTATTACATGTGATTTGCGATAAAGCAATAAATCTGAACAATTTTTGTCGTTTTCGATTTTTCATGATTTTTTTAAAACAAAAAATTTGCTATTTTAACGTAAAAAATATATTTTTTGCTTAAAACTACTGAGCCGATTGAAACGCAATATATAAACGGAATAAAGGTTATGTAAATCTCAATTTTTCTAAGTTTATTTTAATTAGATCGGACTAACCCTTTTTGAGTTATCATTAATTATGTGGAGAAACTTCTAAAAAAATTTATAATTTTACTAAAAAATTGTTTAAAAAAACCTCTCCATAGAATTTTAAATTTGGACCATATTTGTACTACTGGAACCACAACACACCAAAATTGTATAGTGGTTTTTAAAGCCTTTAAAATTTTTCGATTTTGTTGCCTTGTGTCATTTGAAGGAGGGGAAGATCTCTGGAATTTTTCCAAAATTGTAAATTATCGCAATCTGCTTTAATATAATCACGCAAACTCACGCACAAAAATTTACTCACGCACGAACTTTTTTTTAACTCAGGCCCACGCACGACTCACGTGAGTGCTATCATTTAATCTCTAATGTAAACATTTGATAACTTTGTTGCTGTAATTACTCGATTCTGCTTACAAAATACTGGGCGCAAGTGTACTTAAGTGCAGGTCTTCATATTATCGCAGTCAGAAAAATACAAACGGGAAAGCGATGGCAATGTACTTTAGCAGGTGGTACAAGTACTGGCAAAAATTGCTTTCCCATTTCCAAAATGATAACGTCATTAGACAAAAGGACCGGCTCACAGTGGGTTCGATGACACCCAAACTGGCGATTAATTCAATGAAGAGGTTAATTGACGATATTATTTTTTTTGATTAACTATGTGTAGGTTAGTTTTAAAAAATAAACTTTTATATTTTACGTTGAGAACTTTTTTTATTTAAAAAAAAAGAAAAAAAATTTTTTTTAAGTATTAGAGAATAAATGAAAAAAGGCGCAGCAGTTGGATTTATCGATTCCGATTTTAATGAAATTCACAATTAATATTACAAGATATCAGAGTTCATAAGATCAGAAACTTTCCGATCCGAAATCATTTCGGTTTTTAAAATATCACGTTTTGAAAATTGGATAAACATAAAAAATTTAAAAAGTGTTTTTACAAAGTCACTCATAATTATTAAATTTTATATCTGAAAACTTTAATTTTGGTTCTACTTTAAAGACGACAATATTATCTTCAAAAATATGCATATCTTGAAATATATAGAATGAAACTAAGAAAAATGAGCACAAAAACTAAATTTTAGACTCGACCCTTTTTAATTGTTTTAAAACTTTTTTAATGTATTCTCCTAAATAATTTTGCTTCTATGAAAATGCTTAGAGCTTCTTCTGCAGTCAATTGTTGTGGTTTAACATGCTTAAAGATTTTTCTGTACCTTGTTGGTGTCGACGTTGTTATTTCTTTAACCACCCTACAGGAAATTTTGACAAACTGTCACCGAACTGGCCGCTTTATATGAAATAGACTGGTCACTTTTACATGGCGTTGTCATAGGATGGGCAAATTGACCCCTTGTGACATGTCACAAGACAAATCCCGGGACAGGTTCCTGAACTTTGTTTTTTATGAGAGTTCAGTAACCTGTCCTAGGGTTTGTCTTGTGACATGTCACATGGGGTCAATTTCCCCCTCCTATGACAACGCCATGTAAAAGTGACCAGTCTATTTCATATAAAGGGGCCAGTTCGGTGACAGTTAGTTAAAATTTCCTGTAGGGCAGTTTTGACGATTCGATTTTTCCGGAAGCTCTTAAACACATTTGTGTGGCATGAGCTAATAAAGTTAATGGAGTATATCTCTTATGCTATTACTCTTCTTTGCTTTGGTTTTCTCATTACTTTCTACAAATTAAAGTTCTTTACGTCCGCGATTTTTTAGTGGGGGGACAAACGAGATAGAAGCATCTCACCATTCTTTATTAACACTCAAAAAACATCCTCCGACTTTTATTATAAGGAAATTCGCTAATAAATGTTCTAAATCTTTTTTCAAAATCATTTATATTGGACGGGATAATGCGTTTAATGAATTTCATTTTTAAAATACTGATTTTATCTTTCCATTCATTTACATCAGTATTTTTCTTGAAATTATAAAGTTCTCGTCGAGGGATAAAAACTGTGTTGGGGCTTGTTCCTGAAAAGAGTATACATATTTTTTTAACGAAACGAATACTAAATACTTCATTTAATAATTTACACATTTTAAAAACACTTTTAAAACAACAAACAATAGGGGAATTCATATAACGCGTAATACTGCTTGGTAAACTGTGTATAAATACACAATGTGTAAATGTATAAACATCCGTAATATATTTTAAAATTGTTGGCGTAACAATATTCCAATTGTTCTTCCGGTTCTTCCTAAATTCCTCAGTACTTTCTTTTAGAAAATATATTATTTAACAAATATAATATTTATTCAATAAACAATCACAACAAATTACAAATATTTTTTTTATTTTGATTATTTTGATATTTTTCAAATGTTTAAACAAAAATAATAGGGGTTTTCATATAAACTCGTAAATTTCTTGTAAACATTTATTTTTATTTATTTCTTGATTTCCAACACAACAAGACACAAAATCTTATAATTAAAGTATTGGATTTTTGAAATGTACATATATATTTATAATTAACGCACAATTTTGAGAAATTAAATAACTTAATAATAAATATAAATATTGTACAATTTTTCAACAAATCTAAAATATTATTAACATAACATATTTAAGACAAAACTAAAAAACTAAAAAGTGGTCAAATTTTTATCAGAAATGTTAACAAAACATTTTAACTATTAATTTCAAACAATTTTTTCATAAATGTATTGCGTTGCTTATAGATTGAATGGTTGTTGGTAGCGAATTCCAAAGACGTATTGATTCGACATAAAATTGCCATTTCGATACTAAACATTCGTACCAAATATGTCTTATGTCATGTGTTCTTTCAGTTCGCGAAAACACAAGTCTATCATACAGATATTTTGGTTGACGAATATATATTACCTTATGTAAGAATAACAAAGTTTTTATTCTCAGTACGTTCCCAAATGTTACTCCATAGAGCTTTTTTGCGTAAAACGAAACAGAATCAAATCTGTGTATATTAAAGACATATCTTAAGATTGCATTGTAAGTACCCTAGCTGTTTACTACTTTTGGAATCAGTGCATGCATATATTTCGCACCCATATAGAAGAGTGGGCATAAGATATATGTTTGCGAGTAATATGCGTACATTAAGTGGAGTGAGATGTTGAGTACTCCATAGTGACCTTAACATTCCGAAAACTTTTCCAGTTGCAGCATTTATGTGGTCAGACCATGTTAAAGTGTTATTGAAAATAACGCCGAGTTTTTGGCTGATGATACAATTTCTATTTTCTGGTTGTTTAGCATTATTATCGGTTCAAAAGGTAGTTTTTTCATAGTTCTCTTTGCTATGATCAGACATTTTGATTTCGAGGGATTAAGGCATAAACCATTTGTATTCGCCCAAATATGAATACGTTCCAGATCCATATTCAGTTTTTTAACACAATCATTTAAATTTCCGATGTCACTACTGATATATAACTGCACGTCATCAGCGTACATGTGTATTTTACAATACGATAATTGTTGCTCTAGATCATTTACGTAAATTGTAAATAGTAAAGGCCCGAGTATTGATCCTTGCAGTACGCCTTTTACGACTGGTAACATGCATGAGGTTTTATTATCTACAGTAACTGACTGACTACGATCCAACAAATACGACGTTGGCAATCGAGTAGGCGAAGGTGAGAAGTTAAACATTCTACGTAACTTTAAACAGAGGACATCATGATCAACTATGTCGAAAGCTTTAGAGTGGTCAAGTAGCACAAAGAAAGAAATTTTACTATCATCAATACTTTCACGAATTTCCTCAGAGACATCTATTAGAGCTGTTACACAGCTGTGTTTGGGCCGGAACCCCGATTGGCTATTTGCCAATAAATTATTTTCACCAACATATCGAGACACTATATTCAATACTCTATATCTGCAATTTTGGCCAAAATGAGTTTTTGATGGCAAACTCATTGTTGATATTATATCCATCTATGCTATCAATTTGGAAGCAAAATACCCATTCTTTGCCACTTTTTTGAACATTTTACATTTTCCCATATCTACAAACAAATTTATTTTCAAATACAGAAGTCTATATCTGCATATAAATTTAAATTATTTGAATTCTATAAAGTACACATAAAAGCTTTTTGAGAATATCTTTTTTCGGAAATATTTTTTTTTTGCAACTACCCAAGTAAAAAAAAATGATATGGAGCCATATAAAGTTATATTTAATTATATATAATCTTCTATGTAATTAGATATAATTATATCCGAAAAATGAGAACGTCTTAATGTATCATATTGTATCGAATTGTACACAATTGTATACAATTTGGTACAATTTGATACAATATGATACAATATGATACAATTGTATCCGAATTTTGTCCTCATCCAATTACATAAAATTATATCTTTTTGTATAAAATTATATAAAATGTTATAAAAGTGGACATAGTTTGATACAATTATACCTAAATATTAACCCTATATTTTTACCATAATATATATGACCATATCTAACAATATACAAAATTATATTTTTAAATAAAAAAAGATATACAATATCTGGAGATCAGACCTGAGGGATTTCAATTACAATTACTTGTAATTTGTAATTGAAATTACAAGTAATTGTAATTGAAAATTTTCAATTACAAATTACTAGTAATTGTAATTGAAAGTGATTTCAATTACAAATTTCAATTACATTTAGAATTAAAGTGTTTTTTGTTAAAATTTTGTAGAAAAATCTGACTGGGATAGGTTGCATAGGCATGGATGCGTATAAAAAGAATACGTCATGTTGGGATTACCCCTAACTTGTGCTTTTTGTCATTATTTATTTTCCCAAAAAATGTAATTGACATTTTTCAAATTACAAATTACTTGTAATTGTTCTTTTTTGAATTACAATTACAAATAATTTGTAATTGTAATTGAGTTTTTTTCAATTACAATTACATGTAATTGTGTAAATGAATGTGTAATTAATTACAAAACGTAATGATTAACCCCCAGGTCTACTGGATATCCTATAATTTCGATAAATCTTCCATTACTTTTATCCAGATTTACCATTACAGTGCATTAAACACGAACAAATTTTTCTTTGTTTTTAGTAATTTTAAAATAAGGTTAACAACACAGAAATTTTTAACTTAATAGGATTGTGATATACAACCAAGATATAAGAGATCAGTCAAGTGTGCGTTATAGTATAGAGAATTCCATATTAAAGCTTCAGTATTGTTAATTTTATGGGCGCGTTAGCCATTTTGACTCACGCTCCTAAACAAAATCAAATTACTCACGCACGAGCATTTCGTGTCTTACTCACGCAGACATGAGTATATTAAAAACTTACTCACAATCAGAAAATTCTCACGCAAAACAGTAAAAATTACTAAAAACATATGATGCAAAAAATAAACTCACACACGAATCATGCACGGGTTATATATTCTTACTCACGCTCACGTACGAATTATATATTCTCACGCTCACGGGCGAATTACTTTGGTATAGTAATTATTACTCACGATCACTTGTGAATAACTTCACTCACGATCGTGTCATGCGCCAATCCCTAGTAATTACAAAATATAAAACTAGTTCAAAATCATTTTCAATATGGAACCACATTTAATACAATACGGTTTTAAAAGGACCTTATACATACATATATTTTTATATAAAATCACTTTGAAAAAATTGCTAATGTGGGATGATATATAATTATAGATGATTTTATAAAGAACGTTATATCGTTATATATAAAAGAAATCATGAAATATTGTAGATATGAAACCATACTAAGTTATATATGCGTCAATATATAATCATATATAACACCTATTATATAATATTTCTTAAATGGCTCCATATATAGTTTTATATTATTATGTATAGTGTCATACTAAATTATATATAAACGTATATGTAATTATATCTTTTATATATTACTTTGTGTACTTATATATAGCACATACACTTATATGTAGGCCAGTATGTAATAATATAAAATCACATATGTCTCAATATTAAAACCTTTGAGGAAAAAATATTTAATGTATGACTATATAAAATTCTATATGCTTCAATTTAAAAGCATATGTGGCCATATCTAACTATAAGTTACTATATGTAATTACATAAAATAATATATGATTATATCAAAACTTTTTTACTCGGGTAACCAAAAAACTTTATTTTAGGAGATGTGCATTATAGTCCCTAGATTATAAATTAAAAAAAAACCGCACTTAAAAAATTACAAAATAATATCGGAACGCTAAAAAAGCTTTTATGGTAGAAAAAAATAATTTAAAAGCTCATCGGCGATTAAGATTCTGCAAACGAATATAATGATGCAATTTTCCTTTTTGCAAAATATTTTCGCGAGTTATTTTTTGCAAACTAAGAACAAAACTTTGGTGTGGAATTGGTATTATATTCCCAAGATTAAAGATTTAAAAAAACCACACTTAAAAAATTGCAAAATAATCGCGGAAAAGGGCGAAAAAGGCTTTATGGCACAAAAAATTAATTAAAAAAATTAATCAGCGATATACATTCTGCCAACAAATATATTGATGGAAAAATTTTGCTTTTTGCAATTTAATTTTTCGCGATTTTTTCTTTTTTGCAACTAACTACCAAACTTTGTTTTATGAAATGTGTATTATAGTCCCTAGATTATAAATTTAAAAAAAGCGCACTCGAAAATTTGCAAAATAATAGCGGAACGCGAAAAAAGTCTTTATGGTACAAATATTGTATTAAAAGTCTTAGTCAGTGATTTACATTCTGTAAAGAAATATACACCCTAAAAATTTCATAGTTGCTGATCACTATATTTTCAACTATATCATAGGTGAAATAACCCTCACTATAGCATAGTGAATACGAAGTAGTGAATAATAACTACATGTGTTTTAAGCGAACAATATAACTATGGAAGAAGTTACTCCCAATGATGTTGTAGTAAAAAAACGGAAACTTCTGAAAATAGTAAATATCCACTATATTTAATTTAAAAATTGGTGATAGATGCTACAAATTCATTTAAAAAATCACGGTTTTAATTAGAAATATTATTTAATGGGGAATTTTTTTTTTATTTACGATAAGGTACATTACAAAATTTTTTTAACTAAAATTTGGTCCATCAACAATTTCATCGACCTTCTTTTTTATAACTTAGCTTTTCTTCAAATTTGGGGTGAAATTAGCTTTGCTGCTTGTAATGTTCTCTATTTCCTGTAAGAAAGGGATGTTTCATTATTTTTCGTAAAATACTTGAAATCAAACATTTTTGTCTTACCATACAAATTACAGATTCTTCCACGCTATATGCATATAGCCATACTAGTGTCAATTCTGTTTTCCATTGACTTGTAGTCTATTGATTTATTATAGAGCATTTTTTCTTTTGACGTTGATATTTTGGGAAAGTAATAAAAAGTTGGTGTAAATTTTAAATTATTCAAAATATCATTTACAGGGTAGCTTGAAAATAGCTTTTGTTGGTTCAAGACATAGTTATTAATGATTAACTATAGTTATTTAAAAGTAATTTAAATTGAACTACGTGATTTGTTCACTATGTGACTAGGGAATTTTAAGGGTGTATTAATCCAATTCCTTTTTGTAATTTTTTTCCTGACTTTTTTTTTAAATTTTAAGAATCTCACTTAAAAATTGCTAAATAACGGCGGAATGCGAAAAAGCGTAGAAAATGACTTAGAAGAGCTAAACAACTATTGACATTCTGCAAACGAATATATTGGTGTAAAATTATACTTTTCGAAAAAAAATTTTTTTTTGCAAACTAACCACCAAACTTTCAGCAAGATATGAGTGTAATAGTCTTCGATTATGGATTAAAATACACCACACTGAAAAAATTCAAAATAATGGCGGATTGTAAATAAAAGGATTTATGCCGCAGAAAATGAATTAAGAAACTTAATCAGCTATTAACATTTTAGAAACAAATATAATAATGCAAATTTTTTCGTTTTTTGAAAATTTTTTTCGCAATTTTTTTTCCGAACTAACCATTAATTTTTGGAATAAGATATGGATATAATAGTTCTTGGATTATTAATTTCAATAAAACGAGACCTTTTCCATCCCTGATTAACAATTCTGTGTTCTTTGATGTTTGGAGGAACATACTATTTTGTTGGGATACGTATATAATACTGTTATGCAAAATACTGTTTAGACAAAATACTGGTCAAAAAAATTTTAAAAATCCTGCTTTTCATAATACTGTTTTGCAAAATACTGGATTTCACAATACTGTTTTGCAAAATTCTGTGAAGTAAAAATGCTGGTTTACAAAATTTATTTTATTAAAAATAACTTCAACAAAAGTATATAATTTTCAAAAATTAACAAAAAATTAATTTCAATGCATTTTATAAACTTAAATTAGTACAAGATTTTTTGCAATTCGCTTTAGGTAGCCTGTATGGCTTAATTCACACCATTTTCTTATAACTCTTTTAATGTTTGTGTACGCCTTTCTTTTCTTTGAATTTATGTAACGTCTTTCTCCATTCGCGCGTTTTGAAATGGTATTTACAGCTACCACGACCTCATTACCCAACTGCCTGATAAGGTGGTATAATCCTGACTTTCTACGCCCAACAACAGCTTTCAGTCTTCTATGCCAAGCTTCCACACTATTTTGATTTATTGGGTAGGATTTCTTACTGTCATCGTAAACCGACGAAAAGGTTCCAGAATACTTTGGGTGATATGAGCCCTTGACGTAGTTTTTTTTCAAACCAATCGCACAGTTCAGGGGTATGGCATCACCAAAAACAAAAGTTATAACGACATCGTTATCACTAGATGGCACTTTGCTTAAAAAATTGACAATTTTCTTTTTTTATTTAAATTGAAATAATAACAAACAAAAATGCAAATAAAAACAGGAATTCTCAAATTTTATTATTTGAAGATATTTTGCGCTTGATTTCCTCTTATTTTGCGCAGTTTACAGCAATTTTTGCGATTTTAAATATAGGCTCAGCTGAAACTAAAGTGATACTAAATAGTTGCTCAGGTGATACTAAATTTCAGTGCCCCCTACCGGTGAGTAGTTTAAGTTTTGATTTCTTATCTCTATAATTAATAGTATCTGGCACAGTTTAAGCAAATCTTCATCTTCATATTAAAATTTTTGTAAAAATAAAATTACAAAAATTTTCGCCGCCCAGTAAAACAGGATTTTGCAAAACAGTATTGTGTTATACAGTATTTTGTAAAACAGTATGTATTACGAAAAGCAGGATTTTGAAAACAGGATTTTGTTATACACAGGATTTCGACCCGAACCCACTATTGTTTTCCACAAAAAGTATAGAGAGATTTACATGGTCATTTGTTCCTGATAATGCATATTTTTTATATTTATCAAAACTACATATCTGCTAGTATTAACATAAAATTATATAAAAATTTTATTTCAGAACTCTATATCTGCATTAGCGACGTAAATAACTTCAAAATAAGTATATATAGAAATAAGTTGCCATTTTTAAATAATATTCTAGAAGACAGATTGATTCAAAAGATCTTATAAGTAAGTGAATTAGTTTTGTTGCTCTCCTGAACAATTGTATTTTTGCAGATATAGAGTATTGAATCTATGGTATCGATATTTGTTTATTTGTTGATGAAGCAGTCGTTCAAAAACTTTCGATAAATGCGGTAATATAGCAATTGGACGGTAATCGTTATTCGATTTTGGAGTTGGTATTATTTTAGCATGTTTCCAGCTTTGAGGATAAATACTTTTCGTAATTATATTATTAAATATGTATGTTATAAATGGTAACATTTGTGGTAAAACAATTTTTATAAATTTTGGGTGAATATTGTCAAATCCAACAGCATTTGACTTAACAGGTAAACAACTTGAAAAACGCATTCAAAATAGAAAAAATTGTTGCTAGGGGGCGAACTATGGTTTTGATCATAAAAACTTACATTTGAAGAAACATTAGGTAGGTTTGTAAAAGACTCATTGATTTTGTCTACATCTATGCCATTAGCAACAGAAGATGACGATTTACCAATCCCAATTTCGCGTATAGTTCTCCAAGTTTTCCTTGTTCCTGCAGCAGTTGAAAAACGAGAAGATTAGTACTCAGATTTCGCAGTTTTGATCAGCCTGTTCACATTCCTAAGAGCATTACAATATTCAGTATGCTGATTAGTGATCTTGAATGTTTTCCAACATTTATATGCAAAATCTCTACGTGCAATAGCTGCCTTAATTTCGGAATTGAACCAAGGCTTCTTTTTAGTATTTTGTCGAATAGTTTTAATAGGAACAGATTTATTAAAGACGTACAACAAGTTTTCTTCCAAAAAATTTAGTTGATTATCAACGAACGGCATGAAGTAAATAGAGCTCCAATCAATTCTGGACAGCTCAAAGGACATGCTGGTATAGTCTATATTCATAAAATCATAATATTTTATGTCACTTGAATACTGCAATTTGAAATCAAAAGTCAAGAAAATTAGATCGTGTTTCGAAAAACATGATGCCGACAACTGCTCATATAGCAAAACTTTTTGTGTGTTACTGACAAAAAATATATCCAGTAGCGTACTAGTTGTAGAAGTGAAATGTTTTGGTACAGTTCTATTAGTGGGATCAAGCCCGAAAGATTTCATGTCATTTAGTAAATGATTTTCGGTGAGAATGTTTGAATTAAAATCTCCACATATTATAACGTCATCATATTTTATCAAGGTTGGTTACCGTTATCGCTAAAATACCGTTTCAAATTGAATACCGTTACCGTTATCGATACCTCTAAAAAAAATTATAAATACCGTTATCGTTACCGATACCGTTATTTTTATGGGTAGTTACCGGTATTTTACCGGTATTTATTATTTTATATAAAAATTGCAATTTTTTTTATTTTTTATTTTATAATCTTGAGTGTTTTTTTTTTTTTACAAAAAATTTATAGATAATAATTTTACTTATTAAAACTACCAGTATTGAATTTATAGCTTAAAATCTGTATTTTCAGTACTTAAAATTAAAAATATGCCATATTTTTACTTGTTTTTATATGTTTTTAACATAATTTTTAATACCGGTACGTACCGGTATTGCTGTTTCGATAACGGTATACCGTTACCGAAACAGTCTTAAATACCGTTACCTTTACCGTTACCTGAACAAACGAAATATGATACCGTTACCCTTACCGTTATTCGTTTCGGTAACCAACCTTGTATTTTATGGTAAGATTTTCTACAATATTCATAAAGACATTTGTGTTAACTCTGGAATTAGGTCTGTATACAACTCCTACAAGTAATTTTCGACCAATTGCAACAACCTCAACAAACAAGTGTTCTACTTTCGAATTTGAATTACTATTTAAGTTATCTACAACTTTAGAATTCGTTAACATTTTGCTTAATATTCCCTTTCTTACATACATTGCCACACCACCACAAGGAGTTTCCCTATCACAACGATATATCCGAAAATTATCCAATTCATCTGTCACATCTTTGTTATACCACGTCTCAGAAACGCATATGATGTCCACACCAGAATTCTCAAAGATAAAGCGAAATTCATCAATTTTACGTCTCAAACTCTGGGCATTTATATGACATATAAATGTCTACATAATAATCGAATCATGTCAGAGGTCACATCTTTGGAACTTGGAATAAAGCTATCCGTTAGAGATATCATAACAAATATTTTTAGTATAAGCAACGCAAGTACGAGAAAATAATAATAAAAATTCAAGCACAAGTAAAAAAAGTTAATAAATTTTTTCAAAAAAGTTAAAAAAATATTTTAAAAAGTTAGAAAAATTAAAAAAATCATATTTGAAATTAAAGTATATAAATTTAAAAATATAAAATAAATGCATTACAATAAAATAACGGTTGTTAGTTTTCAGCAGAAAGGCCCAGATTAGGAAAAAAATTTATCAGGTCATCCATGCTGTCAATGCGAATAGGTTGCTCGTCCACATTAAATTTTATGTAGACTATACCCCGCATTGTAAAGACTGACTTTAATTTGCTTGTGTTTTTAATTCGAACTGCAGTCTGGAGAATTTTAAAATTGTTTGATGTTAAATTTTCATTAACAAAGAAAGGACGATCCGAATTTTCTCCAATATGTTCTAACAATAACGGCGTTTTATTACGTTTACGAAAATTCGCAATAGATTTCAAAATAAAATTTTTATCATAAGGAGAAAATAATTTTACCATTATGACAGCATTCGGAGAATTATATTTGTCTTTATTATTGTGGTTTTGTAAACGGTATATGGATTTAACCGCTGGGGTATTTATGCCTAAACAAGCCATACAAATCTTTATCATGATATGGCACACCATTTATTCGAAGATCAGACGCAATCATTGAATTTTCTTGCCGCTGTAATTGTATTTTTAATTTACTAACTTCAGTTTTAAGACTAACAATGTCATCAGCAACCGTTTCCAGAGCAGTTACGCGTTGAGTTATATTCAAAATATCTACTTTCAAATCATTAAAACGTTTATCAAACTCATTTAACATACGCACTTCACTTTCTTGTATAAGTGTTTTCATAACGTCAGCACTTTTTTCAAATTTTCTATCAACAATATTTATCAATTTAAAGGGTGATTCATTTGTCGATAATCGCGGCGTTTTTGAAATATTAGTCATAAAAAGAGAATTTTGCAAAGATTCTAATTTAGTAGGTTTGAGGTTAAGAAAAAGAATAAACCTTCCTCAAAAGTTATAAACACAATAAATTTGCAAATCAGACTAGATCTAGTTTCTGCCTTTTTATGGACAGGCTTCATCAGTGATCTTCCATTAAATTGTATTATTGTTTATATTTTTATTGTCAGATTGTCTCTATATGAATAATTTCAGAAGTGATCAAACAGATATATACAAACATTTTACTTCAGATTTTCTTCCTCTCTTTGGAGCCGAAATTAGGCTTTCTATATTATTGTTGTGGAAGCTCATTTCAGGTGTTTCAGTAGCAGAGACATTTGCTTTGTTATTTTGTGCACTCATATTGTTTTGATGTTTTATATTCTTTTTGTTGTTTTTATTATTTCTTTCACGCTTTACACGCATTGATTTAGAGTTTAACATCAGTTTAAAATTTGTTTGTTATTTTGTTGTTATTTAACTATTGTTTTCTTTGTTTATATATTAATATTTTGCTTTGGTTCTAATTTATAACACAGTATATTTTTCCGGTATTTATTTTGTAATTTTATGTTAAAATGTTTATTATTTTTTAAAATAAATATAATTAAAATAAAAAGATGATATTTCTTTGCTATTTTATCACTTTTAAATCGTGTTTTGAAAAATGTTTTTTTAAATAAAATTTTATATTAGACGGAGCTTACAAAAACACGTCTGACTCCCTTTGAAAAATGTTTTTAGTTTGTATAAATACAAACCATTGTATAAATACAAACCATATTTTTTATGTATGGAGTTTGACATTAAACTCATAAACATACCAGGTTTACACAGTTTACGAGTAGAATACGAGTTTATATGAAAACCCCCAATAATAAATTGTAGAATACATTTATCAGTGTGCGTATATACCCAGGTGGAAATTTAATACGGTACAAAAAACAAAGCGCTGTGAAAGCGTTTGTTGTCAATGGTACAAAAAAAAACGTTTTCACAGCGTTGAAAAACATTATTTTGGATTGCTTTTCGAACTTTCACAAACAGTATTTCAGGAGCGCTTTTCATACAAAATTTACAACCGTTTGTGAAATAAAAACACTGTTAAAACATTGCTTTAAAGCGTTTTTCTAACGTTTGTAAAAAGTACTTTAGCAGTACTTTTAAAGAATATATAACCGATTATTTAAAAAACACTGTCAAAACATTGATTTGCGCCTTAAAAATGTTCGAAAAAGTGCATTCCAATGTCAGAGTCCCCTTTTAAAGTGTTTGATCAAAATGATAAAGTTTTTTTTATATATGTGACCTTCTCCGAGAAAAGGGACCTAGTGTGTCAAAAACCTAGGTCCCTTTTCTCGGAGAAGGTCACATATATATAATTTTAATTATATTTTATTATTTATGTAAAAAGAGTTATAGCAATCATTATTTATGTAAAAGAGTTATAGCAATTGTCTCATTATGAAAATTTGTAAGAATACACTTAACTTGCACTAATTTTATACTAATATTAGCATAATTTTCATTAATTTTTTTTACATTATACAATCCAATTTTTTTTGATGAAAGTGGATACTTAAAAACATCAGTTGTTTCATTATAAATTTGGCCATTTATAACAATTGTGTTTAGAATGTTTGATGCTAAAATTTTCTTTAATTACTAGAATATTTCCATTACTGAGTAGGCATACGTTTTCAGGGTGAGATGAAGTGAATTTAAAAAAAAATTAACAATTTAATTGATAATTTTAAATCCCAGCCAGCAAATTCGGAGCGCTCATATATAAGATTCTTAAATAGCTCATAGAAATGATTATTGTTTTTTTGAAAACACTCTTTTTTTGGCAGAAAATATGAACCCTCAAAAAACAATCCAAAAAGTTGTCTCTACAATCTAAAAAGCTGTCCCAAAATGAGGGTTCATTTTTCGGACTCAAAAAAGATTCCAAAATTATTTATATTTATGAGGAAAATTTCGATTTTATACATTCTTTTTTCTGAGTCATTTCTGATTACACAGGGGGCTCTTTTGGGCGGACCATATTCATAGGAAAAAGTGAAAAAATGTTTATGTTTTTGGAGCTCATTTCTGAGTCATTAATGATCATCTTTGTTTGCTGGGATGTTTAATTTTCTAGTAGTTTCCGCAATTTGGTATAAATATTATTTTACAATATAGTACAATTTATTAATACAATTTCATTGTATTTATAAATTGAGATTTCAAAAGTTAAATGCATCTACATACAACCGATTTGTTTGTTAATATGATAAAATTTTAGTCGAGAATAACCCAACAATACAAGCATTTTTTTCTGTGTAATATTTTAAATAAATCAAAATCCTGAATAAAATACTTTTTATGTTTAAGTTTATCAATTTATATTAAGTGTATTTTTAAGAACTTTACAATTAATTTTAATTCAAATTTAATAAAATATAATTTATTAAAAAATGTTAATATATAAAAATGTTTTAAAAAATGATTCCAATATTTGTATTTAAAACGATGGCAAAGTACTTCATTTGTTTATTTTCTAACGATTTGACAGCGTATGTTGTAATAACGTTTATAGACCGTCGGGATAGTACTTTGAAATTTGTTTTTGGAACGGTTTGACAACGATATAAAATACCACCCTTAGACTGTAAATCATGGTTATCATTTGGGTCGTTTTCACGATGCTCTGAAATTGTAAACCAGAATGTTCTACATACGCTAGTTTGACGGTTGAAAAAGCATTTTAAAGTTTTTTTTCTGCAACGCTTTGAAAACGTTATAAAATACCACCCTCACACCGTAAATCATGGTTATCATTTGGGGCGTTGTCAAAACGCTTTAAACTTGTAAATCGATATATTCTGAAAACGTTTGTACCAACTTTTAAAATGCTTTTAAAACGTTTTTACGATCGTATTTTTCCACCTGGGTACGAGTAGTTTTTGAAATAAATGATATAACTTTACCAGGCTTAAACTATCGTACATTTTATATGAATACCCTAATATCACAGTAATACGAAACAAATAAAAAAACAATTGCAATAGAGATGAGCGCGTGACACAATTTTTTACAAATTAATCTTTGTCGTATAAATAATAAAAAATCAAATATGGTGTATTACTGTCATTTTAAAGATGTGACTAAAATCTTACTGATGTTCCACTTTTATTAGACGTTCGTTAACATGGGTAAACAAATTCGTGGGTGGCCATAGTTTTTAATAACAACAATTTTGGTACGTGGGAGTGCTTAGGTGAGCGTGAGTGAAACATTCATTGTAGTGACTGAAATATAAAATAACCACTTATTTTTTCTGCAAAATGTGAGTAAACATTTTTTTCGGGCGTGTTAAGATTTTTGTACGTGAGCGTGAGTGATTTTTGACCATCTCTTAAAAAAACCAAAATGCACCAACAATAACACCAAAATATAGAAAAAGACAACATAAAAACGAAAAAACAAAAGTTCTATTCAATAATTAGGTATATTAAGACTACACCGATAAAATTTCTCAGTAGTTCAGTTAAAGAATTTATTAGTTAAAATCGAAAAAAATGTAATTAACTGAAATACTCGTTATCAACTAATGTTTCATTTAAACAACACCGATTTTGTTTAGTTACCCTGTAAATACCAATTTCAGTTACTTTTGGATTGTTACTTTATTTTAAAATAAATATAAAAAACAATTTTATATTGAATAATAATAATATAAATAATAATAACATCTTTTTATTAATCACTTGGTACGTGGAAAACATAAACCAATTCATTCTGTTAAATTATATTCCTTAACATTTTATTGTAGTTAAGTGCATACATTTTTTCCACAGCGCGAATGAGAAATCGCCACATTTATCAAGGGAAAAGTACAAATAAATAATAACGTGAAGCCATATGAATCAATGGAATTGGAAAGCCAATGAGCTATTCAAGAATAGGTGTTTTGTTATTCATAATTTTACCTTAAATAAATTTAAATAAAGATGCATGCATTGATGACATTGTTTTTGTTTTTAAATACATACAATAAAGGTACATTTGAATTGAGTTAATATTAACTGAACAGAAAGTTTCATTCATAACAACTACTAATTTCATTGCCTTCAACTGAGAGAACAGGGCTGAATAAATTTCTCAAAACTTAGTTATTTTCAATTAATATTATTAACTGAGGCTCAGTAAGGGGTATTTCACCTGAGACTCAGTTGAAAATTTAGTAGCCAGTAGAAATAGCCTGAGAAATTTTTTCGGTGTAGTGTTTCCAATTATTCGACATAGGCGGTTAATCGGTTAATGCATTATTCGAAAAATCACTAAAATTAATTAACCGGTTATTCGGGTCGGTTAATCGAGAAAATTGGCGATTAATCGATTAATCGTTTAATGCAAAATTAAAGTATTTTCTTAACTTTTTATCAATAAAAACACAACCCTATAAACAATTTCACTGGAATTCAAGTTGACAACAAGTCCAATTCCAGCCCTGTTTTCCAGTTTCAAGGCTTGAATTACATTTTATTTCAATAGCATACTCCAGCAAAAGGGAAACAAAAATTCAAGTTTGAACTATTTTTTTTAAATATACAAATGCTAGAATTTGAAATATACTTTACTTCAAGCAAAATTTAAAGCACTTGAATTTTTAAAACCTATGTGCTTATTGGGAAAGAGCTGATTTATTAACATTAAGAAATAGAATAGCCTTTTACATTGAGCCATCAATATAAAAAATGTTAAGCTCCATTTGAAAATACCAATTTATTCTGCAAATGAATATTAGTAGTCTGCGAATATCATAAATAATTTGTTAAATTCTCAGTCTTTTCATTTTTAAGGGCCATTAACATTAAACAAATTTTAAGGTAATTTACGCAGACAGAATTTAATTGGACGAGTTTTAATGAAAGTTTTCACTAAACTAATGAAGTTTTCTTCACAAAGTTAATGCAAATCAAATTTTACGAAAAAGCTTTTTCATTGGATGTATGTAATTTTCAATAAATAATACGAATTTTTTCATAAAACTGCATCAACTTTTTGAAAAGTTTAGTACAGTGTTGTTTTAACGTAATATAGATAGCTGCAATTAATATTGTAATTAATATGCAATCTTATCAATTTTAAATAGATTTGAGGTTAAGAAAAAGAATAAACCTTTTCCTCTAAAAATTATAAACACATTATAATTTTCGGATCAGACTAGATCTAGTTTCTGCATTTTTTTTATGGATAGGCGTAGTCAGTGGTTTTCCATTAAATTGTAGGTATTAATTACACTATGGAACATTTTTGGGATTATTGTCTGGGGGGTGAGAAATTCCAAGTCAGGGTGATGGTACTAGGTCAGTATAGTAAAACCCTCAAAGGGTTTGGCGTTCGTATGTGTCATTTTTTTTTATGACCTTTTAAATTTTTTCCTTATCTTGATGTTTTTTCGCTTAGTTGTAACTCGAGAACCACTTGTCCGATTTTGATGAAACAAATTTAGAAAAATTTAGAATTACAATTTCTTTAATCCGTTCATATAACATTTTTCTTTATAATCAACAGTTTTGCCGGTAAAAATAAATTTGTGGAGAAAAAAAAATATTTTTTTGCCTAAAAATTAAAATTTTTTATGAATTTAAAAAAAAAAATTTTTAATTTTTAGGCAAAAAAATATTTTTTTTCTCCACAAATTTATTTTTACCGGCAAAACTGTTGATTATAAAGAAAAATGTTATATGAACGGATTAAAGAAATTGTAATTCTAAATTTTTCTAAATTTGTTTCATCAAAATCGGACAAGTGGTTCTCGAGTTACAACTAAGCGAAAAAACATCAAGATAAGGAAAAAATTTAAAAGGTCATAAAAAAAATGACACATACGAACGCCAAACCCTTTGAGGTTTTTACTATACTGACCTAGTACCATCACCCTGACTTGGAATTTCTCACCCCCCAGATTGGCTGTTGTACTGTGTTATTTATATGTTTTTATTGTCATATGATAATTTTTTCAACAACCCGTCTTCCAAGTAAGGCCTTGAATACAATATAACAAACCCCCACCAAATGAGCTTCACCCATTTTGAGAAGATGGCGCTGTTCGCGAAGAATAAAATAGGTAAATTCGAAAATTATCTCATTTCAAGGCACAGCTTTTATCTCATTTCAAGGCATATTCGAAAAAGCTCTTTTTACTTACTCTTGTGTTGCCAGAACTGAAAAATACAATTACAAATTGGAGCGGCAAAAATCGCCATAATTAAAATTTTCTAATCTCGAGTTTAGATGTTAGATTTCACTCGAATTTTCATTCAATAAATTTAGAAGTAAAGTAATGGCTCAAAAGAAGAGTGTGGTATTACTGAAATTGTTTCTTTTGTCACCGAATTTTCTTTCTGACAGTATGCATTTTCAACAACAGCTATTTTTTTTTTAAACAAAAATGTGCCATTTTAACATGATTTCACTTTTTTTAAGAAAATGTAATTGTGTTTAGGTCTTTTAAGATTTTATAATATGCAAATAAAAGTACTAAAAAGTCATTAGAACATATTTTTCTTTACGCAAAAGTCCTTTTAACAAAAATAAATTTCTTATTATACACAATAAAAATTTTAAACAACGTTACCACTAATAATTCGTTTAAAAAAAAGCACAAAGTTGTTTTTGACAAGAAGTTCCTTTATTCAAATTCCTAAAATAAAATAATAAAATTTTAATGTGGCAGCACTGTTTTAATATTGCAGAGCTTTTGGACATTTTGGAAATTTCAAATTCCAGTGGGTGTACACTGTCGCCATCTTGAGATTTCTAAATCAAATTCGATTTTTTCAGCGCCATCAATTGCACGATTCTGCAACTAGATTGGCGCCACTGAATGCTCTATCTTTATTTATTATATATCTTTGAATATAACTAATTCGTTGTTTTCTTTCCTATTCAGCTTTCTGTTATTGTTTTTAGTCAGAAGTGATCAATACAAATACGTACAAATATTCTGTTTTTAGAATTCCAACGAAATTTCATTGAATCAGAATAAAAATTCACAAAAAGCATGTAGAAAATTCCCTTAGTGTGCAGTAACAGATGGCAAATCTCAAACAGATTTGTTTGTTCAAATTTTATCACAGATTTTCGAAAGTGAGAGCAGTTTTTTAGCCTTTCAAAATTCTATGTTTGCAATAATAAAATTTTAAAAATTAATACGCACTGTTTTTGTTAAAATAAATATAAATAAAATCATCGACTAGAGGCTGAAAAAATGCTCTCACTTTGAAAATTAATTTTACACTTTAAAAGAATTAAAACAGAAATGAAAAATTGTCTATTGTATTTCCTAACGCCTGGTCCAGCCAACACATAGTGTTAAAGCATTTTTTTACAAATAGAAACTTTGTTATTTTAGCTGTATTTTGTCCCATGCCTACAACGTTAAGTATTTAAAGCAAATCTGCGTTAAACCGATTGTCGTATAAAAAAATTTTGAACAGGTTATGTTTATAATTTTTCCGTTATAATCGAACATTTTTGAAGAAGTAAAACGAATAAGTTATGTTAGATGTGAAAATGTATAAACGTTGAGTTTTCAACGTTGATAATTATCCGTGTTGAAAGTTACCGTGCATACGAAAACTAATGTGTTAGTTTTCGTCTTAAACGCGTTTTTATGCACTTTCAGTTTTGTATGAGTTAACGAAAACACAGCTTTTGTTAAAAAAAAATTCAAAAATATTTTATTAAAAATTAATTGCCATAATGTAAAACAAATCCGTTTTAAGAGTCTCTTAAAACTCATGACGTGTCTCGCTGGTTCAATGTCGACTTGCTTGGAGTTGCTCAAAAAATGGTATCTAAAGGTTTCTCTTTCAATCGATTTTAAAACAATTTGATCGTATTTTAGTTAGTATTTGTTTTTCTAAGCGTTTCTTGCAATTTTTTAGCCAAAGTTAAGAAAATTATGAAGTTTTGGGAAAAAATAAAGCAAAAAATTACATATTAAAAATTTAACCGGTTAATCGACCTATTTTAATCGATTATTCGGGTCGAATAATTATTTGAGTTTTAAATTATTTGTTTCGACATTAACCGAAATAGAGGCGATTAATCGAGGAATCGGTTAATCGATTAACCGAATTGGAAACACTTATTAAGACAAACAGACCTTTTATACAAAATTAAAAAAAAAATGGAGCAACAAATGCGCAAATTTTTTTTTTAATATACAACCTCAAATGTTCTACTTTTCGGAAATCTACAAATCAGAACCAAGGACTGCCCAGAAAAATAACCCTGGGCCTTTAAATATGAAAAACAACCCAAAATTGGTCAATTTTTAAAAAAATAATTAAAAATAATTACACATAATTATTTTTAACAAAAAGGTATTAACTATATATTTAAATACCTGAAGTTGAAGGTTCCATCACAAAAAATTAATTTTTGAAAGGCTAAATAGAAAAAATTAAGATTTGAATCGTATCAATTTTTGCCACTGTATGCGAAAACACTAATAATTCTCTAACTTTGAGAGCCCACTGTAGAATAAGTAAAAAACATAGACGATTGATTGTGACAACTAGTGATGCAGAATTTTATCTAATTTTACCCGATACCAAAAATTATTTTAAAAAATTGATTCTAAAATTTCAATTAATCGCCACTTTGGCATCATTTGAACCCAATGTGCGGCTGTTCAAAAAGCGCCAGAAAAGTACTGGAGAAACAAAATGTTTAACGTTGGCAAAACGCTTTCAAAACCAATAAATAGGTGGTCTGGAATTATATTTTCCAAAATAAAATTTAAAAGAAGTTCATATGTAGCTTTTTTTGGTCCTGCCGTGATATGAACCCAGGCCGTCATATTGGCAGACGACAGCTCTTCCCACTGAGCTAACTAGACATATAATACTTGGTGGCTAAAAACATAAATGAATGATAACAGCTGGACAACTACTGGCTGTACTAAAATGCTAGCACTCGCAAAAAGTTTTTGGGAAAAAAATTTAAATTTAAAATTTTTACCTTCCCACTACAAACTTTTCTTAACGAAGCGTCATTTTTATAAAATCATTGCTCAACCAGTGAATTGATTTTTGTACCGCTTCAATTTTTGATTCGGTAGTAGCACTGGATAACCACTTGTTGCTAAAGTTGGCATAGCACTCTAATCCCATTCATTGCCAGTGTTTTTTTTTTATAAACCACCGAAATTTTTGTAAAACAAATACTGGCAAAACGCGTTTTGCAAACGCTGACAAAGCATACCAAAAGAGTGTTCTGCCAGTCATTTATTTTTAACACCGCGGTTACTCAGTGGTATGCAGTAGGGATGCCAAACGGGAAATCCCGAATCCCGAAATCCCGGGATTTTCGGGATTGGCAAAATCCCGAATCCCGGGATTATTTCTCAAAAATCCCGGGATTTTCTTATTTTTTAATATTAATATAAACGCAAATAAACAAAGTGAGCAATTTTAGATTACCTACGTTTTTTCTTGAATTTTCTCATATTGACAAGAAATTGATGCCAAGATATTGGTAAAATTATAAATTAAGTAGATTATTCGAGTAAACTATGCAAAGACTTTGCAGAAGAATTTGAAATTTTGGTAAACAATATTAAATTTTTGAGTAATACATGCGAAAAATCAACTTTGTTATTTTACCGATTTATTCTTCCAAGCGAAATTCGATTTCTGAAACTGGGACTGTAAGTTTTGGCTGGGACTGTAAGTTTGAATTCTTCCATGAAAACATTTGATAACGATAACCAAATTACTTTGTTGCTGTAATTACACGATTTAGCGGGCAAGGGATTTTCAAAATCCCGAATCCCGGAATTTTTAAATATCAATCCCTATTGGCATCGCTACTCATAGTACACGAAAACGTGTTTGAGATGAAAACTAACCCATTACTTTTTGTATGCACGTTAACTTGCAACATGGATAATTATCAACGTTGAAAACTCAACGTTTATAGATTTTTGCATATAACACAACTTTTTTGCTTTTTTTTTTGATGGCATACGTTCAATTATTCCGCAACTATTATGATCCCATCAAAAATAAATGGTAGTTATTCTTTGATTATCATTTCTTTCATTGCTTCTTCTAATGAACTTCCAAAAGTATCTAGGCGTATACCTTCTAAATGTACTGAGTTGGATATTAACTTAATACCTTAAAAATTACAAATTTCTTTGTTTCTGAAGTTTAGTTTATTACCTATTTTCTATATATTTAAAAATTATTTAAACCATATACAAAATACCATTTTCTAGTAATTCAAAATATATATCTAACAATAAGTTTTCTCAGACTCATAAATATCAATGAGAAAAGTTTCAAAGAGCTTTTGGTATTTTTTTTGTTTTAAATAAACTTTTTTTATTTCCAATTTTATTTAAAAAAAAATTTTTTATGCGGATTTCAATTTTTGTAGTCCTAAAATTTTGTGCACTTAAAAAAATTTAACAGTTACTGGATGACAGTTGTTTGTGTAGTAATCAGCAATTGTCACTTTAACTGGTTTTACAGATGTTTTTCCATGGAAAAATACAAAACAATTATTATGACTAGGGTTGGCAACCGATTCATAAGGCTAGTGAAGGAGTTTTAAGTTGTTATTAATATTTTTAAAAATTCTTTTTGTTATTATTGATATAATCTTAGTTTGCAAATAAAAATCAGAAAATGTTATTTTTTGTTTATTATACTGAAAAACATTTTTGAGTGAAGCTATAAAAGCTTATTTTAATGAATTCTTATAAACAAACTATTCTTCACAATTTAAATACACTGTTAAAGAATATGTAAACGTTGCATTTTCATTGTTTCCTTAATCTAAAGCATAAGTACTGGAAAGTAGCTATATTTGAATGCTTCCGTCCTCTGAGAACGCAATGTTAAATTCATCGATGAAACCATCAGAAAAGGAGTGATGCCCAGAACTATTTTTGCTGGGAACATTAACTCTATAATTTTTTTATACTTTAATCGGTAAAACATAGATTTCCTTTTAATTCTTAACGTTGATAGTACGAACGAAAATACAGCTAAACATGTTTATTTTTTTCTTATTTTTTATTTATTTTATTTTCCATTTCCTGTACAACAAGATTTAATCTTATATTTAAAGTACAGGAATGCAATATTCAAAAAATTACATTCAAATTAACATTAAAATGAACATATTTATATTAAAACAATTATTCAAGGACATTTTATTTAACCAAAAAACTTTAATAAAAACTGTTTAAAACTATTTGCGTTGCTATTAAGTTGTTGGGTATGTGGAAGAATATTCCAAAGACGTGAAGCATGCAGGTAAAACTGCCATTCAGATACAAGGCAACGGTGTGGAGGGATAATGATTTTTTCCCTCTTTGCGATCTGGCAAAGCGAAGTTTTTCGAAAAGATATTGTGGGGTTTGTGTATAGATAATTTTATGAAGTACACGTATCTTTAGAAAAAATACACGTATCTTAAGAAAATTATCGAACGAAACGCCATAAAGATTTTTGGAAAAATTAGAGACTTCCGCATCCCTTCTTAATCCATAGACATATCTGACAATATTGTTAAATAAAATGTTAAGCCTTCTTTTGCTAATAGAGTCGCAGCTTGCGAAAATCTCACACCCATAAATTATTCCGGGAATTAGATCAAGAAGAATTCTTATTCTTAAAGGGGTGAAGTATTGTGATGACCAGAGGGACCTTAACTTATTGTTAGTCTGACCAACGAGTAGGTTTACATGATTTGTCCATGTTAAATTTTTGTTAAAAATCAACCCAAGGTTTATGACAGAATTTACAATCGGTATTCTTTCTCCATTAATTAAAATATTATTATCTATAGCAGGATTGATTGATTTTTTATGAATTATCATGCACTTAGAATTATGTGGATTAAGACAAAGTCCATTTGCTGTTGTTCAGCGAAAAATTTTGTTCAAATCATCATTTAGTCTAATGATATTATTGGCGACGGATTCTGTTGGACTACTTAGATATAATTGCACATCATGTGAACTTTGCAGTGAGAAATATTTTGTGGTAGATCATTTGCATATATTGAAAACAAGAGTGAAACAAGAATTGACCCTTGAGGCACTCCCCTAATGAGTTTTAATGGATTAGACCACGTGTTATTTATACAAACGCACTGCCAACGATCAATAAGATATGAAGATAAAAGCCTCAGAGAAGAATTAGAAAACTTAAAAAAGTGCATAAGTTTCATGCAGAGAGTACTGTGTTCAACTGTATCAAAGGCCTTTGAATGATCAAGTAGTACCAAAAAATTTAAATCACCATTATCTAGTTCACGACGTATGTTTTCGGAGACATCCAGCAAGGCCGGCACGCAACTATGATTTGAGCAAAATCCTGATTGATTATCAGTTAACAAATTGTTCTTCTTGATAAACGAGCTCAATTGGATGTGCAATAGTTTTCCTAGGACTTTTGATAAATAACAAAAAATAGCAATAGGTCTGTAGTGCGATTCTCTAACTTTTTTAACGATTTTATCGATTTCGTTAACTAACCATAATTGTCGGTTGAGTTACCGAAAAAGTGATTCACTATATTTTAGTTAACGATATTATTCGCTGGAAAAAGTTACCGACAAATTTCGGTGGAAATAAAAATGTCAAACAAAAAGTATTTGTAAATAAAAACCAAATTGAAAAACAACATTTGTATCAAGAATTTTGTTTTAAACCGGCGAATTAGAACTTTTTTTCGTGGTTTTTTGCTTGCTATCGGGCTTAAAAAATATGGAATACCGTTCTATATAGGGTTTTTTTTAAATCGCGCAAGCCTAAATGCGTTAAATTTAAAGTGTATTTTTCACCCTGTAGCAGTATTATAATATAGTCCATAAAGTAAGTGTATATAATAAAAGAGACTTAAAATTTAATTGTATTTAAAGGCGTTACGCGGCCCACCGCGGTTCTTGTTTTTCTTTTGTAATTGTGAAACTGTTGGATCGTTAGTGAAACAAAGGCTATTCAAGTGAGTTTTAAGTGTTCAAGTTTGAAATAATCGCCGTTAATCAGTTACAAAGTCAGTGGCACATTTTTGCGATTACCGAGATTTATCCTGCTTTTCTATTTTGAATTTGTTTATTCAGCGACTAAATTGCATAAATTTGAGTGATACCAAACTTTCGCGGTTTGCATTAGTGAGATTTTTTACAAATCTTGTATTGATTACGCGATGAACCAAAAAGTTAAATAAGAATTTTCAAATTGTAAAAGCACAAAGAAATCGCGTTAATCGCAAAAATGTGTCATTAACTTTGTAGCTGATTCACAGCTATTTTTTCAGTCACGTATACGCGCGACTTACTTGAATAACTTTAATTTTACTAATGGCGTTTTCTTTTCTGGCAAAAATGTTGCATTTTTTTTGCCCTTTGCCTTTAAATTGCATTTTTTGTGTTCTTTTCTGAAAAAAAAGGCAACACTGCAAACAGGTGGCATGTTCTTTTCTAAAAATGTTACCCTAAAAAAGGGAAAAATGTTACATTTTTTGCCCTCAATTTTATCACGGGGTAAGAATGTTGCCTTTTTTTTAACAGCTGATTTTGTAAATAAAAGAGAATTTGTTTTTTGCAATCATTGCTTTTTATATTTGAAAGATACAACCAGTGTTTAAAAATTAATTAAAATGGAAATAACAACTGCAGTTTTATGTGCAAATAAAGTTATTGAAGACTTGTTGGAGACATCTTCTTCATCGGATGATGATGAAATATATGCAGTGCTAATGGAACGAAACCATTTACCGCGTGTTAAAAACTTCGTTGAAAATGTTATTCATCAATACTCTGAAAGCGATGTAAGTAATGTTTTTGGGATGTCAACTTCCTTAATTGTAACACCTATTCATTTCTTTTAAGTTTAAGAAAAACTTGCGGCTTAGTCGAGAAAGTGCCATGTATCTTATAGACAGATACTCCATATCAAATTTGACAAGGACGTATCAAGGCGGCAGAAAACAGTCAACTGTAGAAACGCAAATACTTTCGTTTTTGTGGTAAGCTTTCCCAAAATTTAGGAAATGCAAAAAGTAAAACTTATGATTTTTAGGTTTAGCGGCAACAAAACCTCCTTTAGAGAAGTGGCGAATGTTTTTGATATGTCACTTTCAAACCTTCATGCTTCCTTCAAAAAGGTTTTGAAATTTTTATTGGATGAAGTCGCACCAGAAGTCATAAAGTTTCCAGAGTCAAACGCTGAGAAAGAAGCTGTTGCTAAGGCGTTTGAAAAAGTATGACAGCTCTTACTATTTGGAAAAATATCTTTTAAAATTTTTTTTTCTAGATATCCGGATTTCCAAATGTTTTAGGGTGTGTGGATGGAAGTTATATTTCCGTGAGAACCCCAAAACACAAAATACGTTCCACCTATGCTAATAGACATGATACTATATCAATAACTTTACAAGGTATCTGTGATTCCCAGTTGCGGTTCCTGGATGCGTACACAGGTGTTCCCAGTAAAATCCACGACTCAAGGATATTGAAGCTGTCATTTATTGGAAAAGATTTGCCAAGCATATGTACACCAAAATACCATTTGCTGGGAGATTCTGCATACCCATTAAGGGAATATCTTTTAACACCGTTTCGTGATTATGGCAATTTGAGTGATTCGGAAAAGAACTACAATTTAAAATTTTGCAGGACCCGTGTTAAGATAGAGAACGCGTTTGGTGCTCTGAAAGGTCGTTTTCGACAATTATTGCGTCTAGATTTCCATAATGTGGAAATTATGGCGCAATTCATTGTTGCAGCTTGTGTTCTTCACAACATTTGTATTGACAGGGAAGATTTTTGCGATGATGAAATAAGCAGCAGCGAATCCCACATTAATTCCGATCCTTTTGATGAAGATAGGCGTGACAATTTGTTAACACAATTAGGACAAATAAAAAGAAATGAAATAAAAACTCTTTTATGTAATTCAACAACTTAAAAATTAATGTTTTATTACTACTTTGTACTTCATTAAAAAATAAAAAACAAAAATTAATTTTAAATATATACATATATAGAAAAAAAAAATATTTTAAAAGTTATTAAAAAAAAACACTTTATTTATCTTTTTCTTCCAGTATTTTTTGAAGAATAGACTGCATTTTAGCCGCAGCATCCATTTTTTCTCTATGGCGTCTTTCCCTTGCTTCCTCTTTTTTATCTGCAATTTCCAACAACGTCTCTTGAACTGTCTTTTTCTTTACCTTTTTATATTCAACATTTCCATTTCCGCTCTTCTCAACTTTAATGCATTTCTGGCTGCTTATTTGAACCTCTGGTTCAATGGAGTCATCCAATAAGCATATTTTCGTCAGCTCATCCTCGAAATCGATTTGCTTCCTTTTAGAGCCAGAAGCATTATTGTTGTCAACTGCCACCTTTTTTCTTTTCAATACCGTTTTGTAACGTTCTTCGCACTGCTTTGCAGTCTTGTCGGAAATTTCGGATGCAATCTTTATCCACATGTCTTTTTTGTTTTTAAATTTTTTTAGCGGTCCAATTTCAGACATGTAATTGACATACAGGTCCAGAAGCTGTCTTGTGTCCCCATCTGACCATACTGTAACAAAAGTGGTTTTATGTATTAATTTTAACAACATTAATTTTAATTTTGTACTTACATTGAATTCTCTTGAATGATAATGGGCTTTCACCATTTTCAGAGCTTCCACTTTCCATGATTTTTAATATTAATGAACCTTTTATTAAAAAACTTTTCTATATTTGCGGCAATTTTCTTTGTTTATAAAAAACAGCTGATGGGTTACTACTAAAAATGCTGATTCATGAACAGCTGTTAAAAAAGGGCATATTTTTTGTTCTATTGTGATCATAAAAAAGGTAACATTTTGAGAGGGTGAGGGCAACATTCAAAAAATGTTACCATGTAAAAGGGCAACATTTTTTTTTAGAAAAGAAAACGCCATAAGAATCACACAGTTTATCAATTAAGAAAGTAAAAACCCGCTGTAGAGTGCGTAAAGCATAACTTTAGGTACACCTAATGGAATTAATTCGAATACTTCTATATTTTAAAAAATATACCTTAAATTTAACGCTTTTGGAGTTCCGCGATTCGAAAAAAATATGTGATTTGGTTTTCTATATATTTATTTTCTGTTTATTTTGAAATAGGTAAATTTTATATCCCAGCGAAAAATATACATATTTTTAGCAGCTCTGCAAAACTAGAAAGTCACTTACTCAACTTACTTTTAAACCATCGATAATACGCACAACGTAAGACAGCTTTAGCTTTTAAAAAAGTCATTACTTTGGTCCAAGCACAAAACGTCCAACTTGAAAACGATTTATTATGAAATTTGACAAAAAGAATAAATTTAGTATTAGTACCAATATTTATTAAAATTAAGACCCGTTTTCGCTCAATTTCGTAGTTTCCGAAAAACGAAAATCGTTACATCTTCTTAATCAAAGGCACAAAAAATTTCATTTTTGGATTTTATTTATACTTTGGTGAAAAAGCATAGGCCGGTTAGAGGGTAAAATAAGAGAGACTAACTCTCTTATATGTAAACACTATGACTCTCTTTGCGATTTGTTTATTGTCATTGCGAATCCATTCATTCCCCGTTCTGTTTATTTCGTTCCGCATTCCATTCCATTTCGTTCTCTGTTCCATTGCCATTTTCTCGAGTTTCAATTCCACTTGTTCCCCGTTTACTTTCCCGAAAGTGTGTTAAAAAAGTGTTTAAAAAAACAAAAAAAAATTGTCGTAAACAAACTTTATATTACTTTCCTTAATAAAAATGTGTGTTTAAAAACAAAAAAAAAATGTGTTTGAAAAAAAAGTGCTCGTAGACAAATTTTCTTTCACGAAAGAGTGTTAAAAAAGTGGCCGTGGACAAATTTTCTTTCCCAAAAGTTTGCAAAAAAAAAAAAATTTTCCAAAAAAAAAAACTTTTTCCAAAAAAAAAAATATTTCAAAAAAAAAAAGTTTCCACAAAAAAAAATGTTTCCACAAAAAAAAAGTTTACACAAAAAAAATGTTTACAAAAAAAACAGTGTATCCAAAAAAAAACTTTCCACAAAAAAAAAGTTTCCACAAAAAAAATGTTTCCACAAAACAAAAGTGTTTCCACAAAAAAAAAGTTTACACAAAAAAAAAGTGTTTCCACAAAAAAAAAATTGAGATGAGATAAATGAGATATGATGAGCCGAGATTAGATTAGGTTAATGCTATAAGTGCTGCCTGGTTGTCATAGCAACACGAAAAATTTATATGTAGGGTCGCCATATCTGCGGAACCACTGCGCCAATTTCGTGCAAACTTCACATAAACCAACTACAGACCAACCTCAACGTACCCTGAAATTTTGGTTGAAATCGGTTGACAGAAATCCGTTGAAAAATAAAAATTTGTATATCGATCACACATTTTATATGGGAAAAACACACCATTACAAAAGTGTGCGTATAACGCGTACACTGAACCAAAAACAGCTGTGAAATCAACTAAAAACCATATTAAATTGATGAATGGGTGATCACTTTACAACTAACAAAACCTGTCTATCAATTTAACACATTGTTTAGTAGATTTATATTTTGACGTTTAACTATTTTATGCGGTATTATTTTGACAAAATATCGTCAAATGTATTAATAAAAATTAGTTGTCTTAACAATTATATTTAATTAAATTGCATAATGATTTTGTTGTTTTCAACAATGCATTTTATTAAATTCAACAATGCATTTTATTTAATTAATCAATTTTTTTATCGATTTATTATTAATTTTTAGACTTATATTTCATTATTTTTTATATTTCACCACTTTCAAATTTTTTTTTTATACAATGTCTTTTTTATAATGAATTTGATAAAATATAAAAAATAATGAATTATAAAATTGAAATTATAATATAGCATATACTAAAAAATCTTTATTTAAAACACATGTACCATTTTATATACAAAAACATATAACTTTATTTAAATTAATAATTCAAATACATTATATAACATTCATTGTTCGCCTTAAACAAAATAACAAAAATATAGATAATATCAAAATTAATGACAGAAATTTTAATGTACGATTAAATTGAGAACGTTCAAAATTATATAAATTCATTTAAATTAAAATTAATAAATCTTCAATTAGCAATTCACTTTAAGTCACTGAATTTGTTAATTATCTATACTTTGAAAAACAAAAACACTTAATGTCACTTTATTGATATTTCCGACAATTACAAATACACATGCTAGCACGAGTAATGACGCGACAAAACTAACCTAACTAAACTTTTTTCCACAGATTTAATACCCTTTTTTCCAAATTGAAGAAAAATTATATCAAATTTACATTGCAGCCTTTTAACAAAATTTTTTATAGTTAACAAATTAAATTTTGTTAAAAAATGGACAAAAAATTATCAAAACAACAATTGTTTTGTAGAGAATTATTGACGGAAATAATTATTGTACATTAAAAAAAAAGTAGTTGATTTAAAAAATACACACATTAATTTGAATAAAAAATATATTGTTTTAACAATTCGTTTCATCAAAAAGTAAAAAAATTTTTATGTTGATTTCACTTACGACTTTTGGTTCAGTGTATGCGTAGACATTTTTCGTAATTTTTTTTAAGAACCATCAGTAAAAGTAGACCTTTCCAACGCATGTATTGGTTTGTAAATCGGTTGAGTGGTTCTCGAGTTATAAAATGACGAACATATACCAACTTATTTTTATATATATAGATTATACTGAGTCGTAGAATTTATTCAAATTTAGGGTCTCGGTACCCTCCCCGGCCCTAATCCATATCATGTGAGGGCATATAAGGGCACTCCAATGGAGCAAAAATTTTTTCCGCTTTGCTCTATCTCGCTTCGTTTTCGAGATTTGGGTTATTTTATGAAGTGGAACATTTTTATTAAAAATTTCCGAGGGCCAAGGCCCCGCCAAGGTCCATTTTTGGATAGAGATAGCCCCTTTCTCTGGGGTATTACACGATTAGAGGTAGTCGATATTTTCATCAATTTTGCTCTATCTCTCTTAGTTTTTGAGATATGGGCAATTTTAAAAAATCGGGAGGAAAAGAAATGGCGCCATCTTTAAAACTTCGGATACATTGGTGAAAATTAACACTCAAAATTAAAGTACTGTGGATTTTTAGTATAGTGTTAATGAAGATAACTAAAATCTTTGCTTAAATCAGTGTTTTAACTAAAAATTTGTTAAAAATTAGTCAAATCGATTTGAAACCGGTTTGACAGATTTTTGTACTGGCGTATTATTTTAAGTGTACCTATAAAAAAATTACAAAGTTGACTTCGATATTTTTGCAGTTGCTTTTTGCGTGTATGTGTCTGTTGAAATTCTTGGAAAATGTACCTTTTAGCCGACGTTAGCCGGTTAGCCGCCGCCAGTCGACACTATTTATTTAAGCCAGCCGCCGTCGATGCGTTTGCGGCTCAACTCTAAAAATCAATCGCCGCCGACCATTTTAGCCATTAGCCGCCGCCAGCCGAGAGAATGGACCGGCTTGTATCTCTGGTCTTGACCGCAGGCCCTAATTAATATAAATAAACTAGCCAAACAATATATTCCTGTAATAACACTCCATTTTTTTCCCCAATTCAAATGTCCCTACTATTCGTAGTCGTTTGTGGAATTGGTTAGACAGTTAATTTACCAAACAAAACGAGAATATAAAAGAGCAATCAGAAATAATAAAAACAATGATTGAAAACAATAAGAGTAGCCTAATAATTGAAATAGAGAAGAAATTTAGTGATCTTAAAAATGAAATATTAAATGACGTGAAAAAAGATATAAATCAGCTAAATGAAAGAGTGGCTGCATTAGAATCAGTGAACAATGAAATTGATCAGCTAAAAACAGATGTGCATAATTTAAATTTAAAAATGTTAACACAAGAAAATTCTGCAGTAGCCTCTGATATCCGGGTAACTGGTATACGTTTCTTTAAGGATGAAAATTTGCAGTGTATTTTCGATAATATTTGTGGCGCATTAAATATAACAGTGCCTTTTTACAAATCCATTATTCGTGTGAAACATTTTAAATACATTCGCGACGTTAATTATCCGCCTATTATCATCAAACTGAATTCTTCTTACGATAAAAACTTTTTCCTCAAAACTGTTGCTGCGTATCGTCGTAAATATAAATCGCCTCTACGTTTATGTAATGGGGGTTTTGAAAGTAATGTGCCATTCTATATTAATGAAAATTTAACCCCTCATAATCATAGAAATTTAAAATCAGCACTAAGCCTAAAAAAAGATGATTGTTTATCATTAGCTTATACATTCCGTGGAATTGTATATGTGAAAAAGCATGATAATGATGAACCAATTAAAATCGATTTTCCTGACCAATTGAAGCAGTTTTTTCGAACAAGCTAGTTTTTTAATATATATTCTTATTTCTTATTCCTGCCCCTGTTTAGGCATAAAAAAATTGTATTATATATTCAAAACGTATTTTAAACGATTTGCCTTTTGTATTGTTATATTTTTTTAACAAATTTGTTTATCTAATTGCTTTATACCTTAAATATTTTTTTTACTATTTCAATCTCGAATATTATGTTTAATAGCTAACATTATATGCCTTGCTATTAGGGTTTTTCTCTATTTAACTTTATATTCTGATGGATAATCATGGTGCCTTAAGTGAAAGCTCTAGAGACGTAACGATAAATATGGTTAACATCTTAGCTAATTATAAAAATGGCTAACGCTGACTCACATAAATGCTCAAAGTTTAAACATTAAAATCGATGAATTGAGACTGGTTTTTGAAAATTCATTGTTTCTGTCTCTGAAACCTGGCTCTCATCTACGACACCAGATAGACTGGTGCGTAGTCTATCTGGTGTCGTAGATGATATGCCTTCACGGCTATAAAATTTTTAGACATGATAGAGTTGGATACGCGGGCGGGGTACCTATTTTTGTGAAGGACAACATATCTTGGAAAGTTTGCATCAGGTTAAATGAGAAAAAAGTTGAATACATTTTTATTGAGATTTTATCAGACGGTAAGAAAATGTTAGTGGGATGTGTATATAGGCCAAATAAAAGGAATGCCTTTTCGAATCTGTTTTCAAAGTTAGAAACACTTGCCGCGGTATACGATGACGTTATTATAGCCGGAGATTTTAATTCTGATATATTAATAGAAACAGTATTAACAGATAATATGTCATATTTTGGGTTAACGCCTACCAATACAATAAACCCAACACACCATACTGCCACGAGTAGAACATTACTTGATATATTTTTTGTTGCTAACATAGCAAATGTTATGTTGTATGATCAGGTGTCTGCACCTTGCTTTTCAAAACACGACTACATATTTTTAACCTACAATTTTAAAGTTCAACGGACACAACAAACCATTTACTTTCGTTATTTTAAGAACATGAATTATACTTTGCTTCAAGAGAATTTTTTTCTAGTATATTGGAATGATATATATTTTATTCCTTCTGTTGATGAGCAAGTATTATTTTTAGAAGAAAACGTTCAACATTTTACGATGATACTGTCCCACTAAAATCTAAGAACCTATCTACAAAATCAAAACCTTGGTTTTCTACTGCCTTAAAACAACTTATCCACAACAGAGACTTGGCCTAGAACACCTGAATTAAAATTACAATATAGAGCTGCTAGAAGTAATGTTAATAATAAAATAAGGAAAGCGAAAACTGAATACTATTTTACGCGTTTTGGTGCCGCAGTTGACTGTAAACAAACCTGGAAACAGATTCGTGAAATTGGAATAGGTAGAGTAAACAAGATAAACAAACTGTCAAGTTGATGCTGATGAGCTTAATAAATCCTTTACGAATATACCCCTGATACCTGTTGATAACAATTTGTACAACTTCCCATGCTTGAATAATGCCACAATTGATGGTAATCATTTCGAATTTTCATGCGTTAGCCAATCTGATGTCTTTTCGTGCTTTTCGTCGATGAAATCTAATTCAGTGGGCTGTGATAAAATGCACCCACAGTTTGTAAAATTATTGCTGCCGTTAATCTTACCATATGTGGCGCATTTAATTAATACATTATGTCAAGTACTTTTCCATCAAGATGGAAGCATGTAAAAATAGTCCCACTACTGAAAACAAACTCGGAGTTCAGTAGTGCGATTCTCTAACTTTTTAACGACAAAAATCGGTTGTTAGATTGTCAAAATTCGATAATTAACTACAATTGTCGTCAAAACTGATTTCGTAACTTTTTCTACCGAATTTTGTCGTTAAATAATATCGTTAACTTCCGACAATTATTGTTAAGTTAACAACAGAAAAAAAGTTGTAGATAAGGTAAAAATGAGTAAAAAAAATTGAATAATTTCAAAATGCGTTAAAGAAATGTATTTTATTGCAAATTTCTTCACAAATTTACATTAAGTATAGGGAACTGGCGTTTGCATTAAATTTAATGGTTCTCGTTAAACAGTGAATTAAGAGTGATTTGATACATACAACTAAATAAATACTGTTTTTTTCCACTAAAATTTTTATAAATCGCGAAAACAAGGATTTTAGTGGATTTTCTTTCCATAGAATACCCAGCAAAAAAATACCTGACCAAGATCCGTAAAAGCACCTATACTGTTCGGCATGAATGCGTTCAAATTGAGGTGAAAAACGCATTTTTTTAACATTGGCTTGTCATACACTCATACAAAAAAGTTTGTAGAAAAGTTAGTAAAACTATTAGTACTTCAACTTAACAAACTTTTAACTAATTTTTAGTTAAAATTTAATTTTTAGTTATATTTTTGCTACCTCCACATTACTAACTTACAAACTTTTTTGCTATTTTTTTTGCTGAATTTAGTTACTAATTTTTAACAATAAATTTGCTAATTTTACAGTATTTTGCTGAATTTTAGTTACTAATTTTTAACAGAAGATTTGCTAATTTTACAAATTTTTTGTAAACTAAACCACCAATTTTGGAGCGCTTATAAACAGAATGTTAAATGACTCATAAAATTTACTGCATATTTTTAACTCGACAAAAATAATGCAAAAAGTTTTTAAATAAAGCTAAATTGAAATGGTTGAAAATTTGTTATTTATAATATATCTAAATTATTCAAATTTATGAGAAAAGTTTCTCTTTATCGTAATACATTAATTTTCAAAGATCAAGGTTTATTTTGGACGAACCATTTTAATATAAAATTCTGATTAAAAGTATCTCTGGGGAGCAAGTGGAGTTTACGGGGATGACCCTAATTTTTTCCCCCCAATATTGTACTTTTTAATCTTATTTAAAGAATACAATATTTTTAATCGGCCACACCTTCTTTCCTGTGTATGGAGCTTTAGAGGTGAAAATGTAAACTCAAATAAATTCGGAAGTACATATCCGATCAGCAAATAATGTAAATCAAAAGAAGGGTCTCTCAAATACATTTTGTTATGGTTACCCAGTGTAGAAACGGTAATGACATATCATTATTTTTTGGACTACCAGTAACGACACCCACTTACCTTCTGCATTATTTTAAAACATATAATAATGAGTTACTGATAATGACTTATTTTTATCAGTATTTCAAATAGAAAATAATTTTCTAGATTTTTTTGTAAATTTTTTGAAATCTATTTTTAGACTCAATATTTTTTTAACACTGGTAAGGATATATGTAACCACATATTTTTTGATTTTTTGTATGTTGGCGAGTAAGCTTACTTGTGTGCAGCAGGTCAGTTATGTTTTTATCTATTAAATATTACATGTTGATATAGCTCAGATGGTAGACCTATTGAATGGCAATCTGTAGACCCAGGTTCGATTCCCGCACCAGCAAATTTTATTTAAAAAAAATACAATAAAAAATATTTTTTTTATATAATTTATTTTTTGGAAAATCTATTTTTAGACTCATTATTTTTGTCAGTACTGGTAAGCACATAGGTAACGATATATTTTTTGATTTTTTGTATGCTGGTGTGTAATCATAACTCATTATTTTTCGCGACATCGCCATATAAAGGTAATAAGAAATGTAATAACAAAAGTAACTAGTTACCATTACCAAGTATGTAGTTACATAACCACATATCTGGTAATAATTTTCTACACTGGGTAACATCATGATACAACCATACTAGGTAGATGCATTAGGGAGAGTTTGACAGTTCAGGGTTTTATTATGACAGTTCAGGGATTTTTTCGTATCCCAGCATAATCTTTCATTACCAAATAAGTGGTTATATAATAGAAACTCATAGCTCCGCACAACTTATTTTTTGGCGTCTAAACTCATTATTTTTGTTTGGCGTGGTCGTTTTTATAAGTAGTCACGCTTACCCGCTCGCTTACGAAAAAATGAGAAATAAGTAATTATGAGATTTTGAATAATAAGTGGTTACACACATGCTTACAAAAAGTTGAATTATAAGTGGTTATACGATTGCTTACTTGATTCTTAAAAATAAGGAGTTAAGCAAATACTATTAGCTTAAGGAAATACATTCAGAAAAATTTAAGTTTTCTCTAGTGTGTAATTTTAGGACTCGTCATAAAAATTTAAACATAAAACATATTTACATATAATAAATAAAAATGTATAAAATTTAACTGTGTAAAAAGTACTTATTTAAACTATTACGAGTAAGTCATTATTTTATATTTAGAAACAATGAATACAATAGGCCCTTATTAGGAAGTCATTATTTTAAATTATAAAATAATGCAAAAGGTAATGATTCATCATTTTGGGTAATGCAGATAGTAATGAGGTGTCATTACCAATATTTTGCTGAGATGCTTTCGCTATGTATCAAAAGTAGCCGATTAAATTTTTTGTTGTTGTTTGTAGTGTTTGTTGTTCTAATGCATCTACCTAGTTTGGTTGTATCATGGGTTAACATATTATTGTCTACCCGACTAAAAAAGTTTTCATATAATCTTATATGATTTGATATTATTATAAATGTTTATATGCGTGGCTTTATATAACCATATACATTTATTTTAGTAGGTTTGAGGTTAAGAAGAAGAATAAACCTTCCTCAAAAGTTATAAACACATTAAATTTTCAAATCAGACTAGATCTAGTTTCTGCCTTTTTATGGACAGGCTTTATCAGTGATCTTCCATTAAATTGTATTATTGTTTATATTTTTATTGTCAGATTGTCTCTATATGAATAATTTCAGAAGTGATCAAACAGACATATACAAACATTCTACTTCAGATTCTCTCTGTTTACCTTCTTATTTCCTCCGTGTCACCTTTTCACAAATATTGCCACATTGACGTATGGTTTGTACGTACAAGTGCAGGCAATTTGTGTATATTGGAGACGGACAGCCAACAGGGCATTGTTTATTTTTTATAGTATAGTGTTGTTTTTTCAAACGCGTCGCACATTGGGTTGAAATCGCAAAAAATGGAGATTAATTGAATAATGAAAATGAAGTTTTTTAAAAAATACTTATTACTCGATTAAAGAGTACTAAATTCTACATCACTACCGAAAATTTCAATGTCATATGTTTTTTACTTTTCTTGCTACGTAGCCTTAAAATTAAGAAATTTTTAAGTTTTTTTCTAATAGTTGTGAAAATTGAAATTTGTCATACTTTAAAGCTAAATATTTTTATTTTTAACAGTCAAAAGTGATACTTTTATTATGGAATCTTCAACGTCAGGTATTTTAACGTAATTAAAAAAAAAAAATTTAACAAAAAATATGTAGAAATATTTTTAATTTTTTTTTTTAAATATGCTTAAATTTGGGCTATTTTTAAAATATATGTGGAGTTTTAAATGGGAATAGGGTAAAATTGGGTAAAAGTGTATATTGTGTATTAAACTGTAGTATGTAAGCTTTCATATTTATAAATAAAATGTTGCGCGTTTTTGCGCCAATTAAATATATTTAATAAATTAAAAAAATAGCCACTCATAAAAAAGCGGTTCTTGTTGTCTTTAATTTGTTTTGTTCTCGTTTTCGTTGTTATGATTGTTATTGTTGTTATTGTTATACTACAATTTTTTTGTTTGTTGGTAGCAGTGTTGCCATAAGATAAATATGAAATAGTGCTAGGGCATTTAAAAAAAGTTGCTAAACAGCTCTTAAAAATTAATTAAAGGACCTGCAGAAAAAAAATAGTAAAATTACTAAATACGCAAAAAATAAAATTATTAAATTTAGAAACAATAAAAAAATTTTTAAAAAGAGCTAAACAAAAAAATAGCAAATTTTAAAAATGTTGGTTGCTAGATTGTGCTAGATCTAGCACCCAAGGTGTAAAAATGGTAAGCCTGGTTACTAGTTACTAGTTATTCGTTATTTTTGTGTTTGTGAAAACGTCAAATGTACTGAAAGTGCTGTAAAGTTTGTTATTGGGTAATTGGTACAAACAAATACTTTAAGCTTCTGATTTATAATATGCTACTGTCTAAACTTTTTAGGAACAAGCTCCAAAACAGTATTTTTCTCTCGTCAGAGTCTTTACGATATTTTTCGGAATGCAGACTCTTTGCTATTTAAAGAAAAAATTAATATTTTGAAAGAAGAAATAATAAAACGTACAAACCCTGTTGATATGAAAGATTTTCAAACTAAATTTAATAGTTTCGTTTTTGATTTTAAGAGTCGATGGTCTAAATCAAATAGACATGATGGCCGTTTTTGTAGAGATAATAAAAACTGGTTAGATTCTTCCATCTCATTTGTAGTGCACACAAATAAAAGAGGCCGCAAAGAAATGGAGTTTGATGAATGTTCATCAAAAACAAAAACAAAGAAATGCAAGGATTTAAGAGATAAGTCATCGCTGTCTGTGTTAAGCTATGCCACTCAAATGAGTTTACGAGCTTCTGGCCATATAGAAGCATCAAAAATATTGAAAGATGTTAGTTCTTCCCCATCTAGAGCTGCAAAATATAAGGCAAGTTTGACATCACAAGAACGTGCAAAACAACTAAGTGCAGAATCTGCGCTTATAGTGCTGGCAGAAGCAAAGCTTACTTGTAGCCAGTATAATGTGATTAGAAAAGCTGCTCCGGAGAAGTTTCCTTCTTACACAATCGTCCAACAAGCGAAAAAAGATTGTTACCCAATGGAAGACGCAATACGAGTAACCGAAACAACAGCTCAAATAAGTCTGCAAGCTCTTCTTAATCACACTGTTGAGCGTTTAGTTTTACTGCAAAAAGATGTTATTGCCACCTTATGTGATTACGAATTGTCAAAAATTATCTTATACACAAAGTGGGGATTTGATGGAAGCTCCGGACACAGCTCATACAAACAAGCTTTCCATGGTCATGGTGCAAGTGACGCAGCGGTTTTCATAACGTGCATTGTTCCACTTAGAATGGTGTGTCAAAAAAAAGTTATCTGGCAAAATCCTCGCCCATCATCAACAAGATTTTGTAGGCCATTAAAAATTGAATTTGTTAAAGAATGTTTGAGTGTCTCCACACAAGAAAAAAAAAGGGTGGATGAAGAGATAAATGAGCTTGAAAATTCTCTAGTATTCACAGAAGACAGATCTGTAAGCGTAGCTCATAAGCTTATGTTAGTAATGGTAGATGGAAAAGTTTGCAATGCACTCACAGACACAAAATCAACCCAGAGGTGTTATTTATGTGGGTCATCCAGTAAAGATTTTAATAATGTGGAAAGAATGATCGCCAAGGAGGTAAATGGTCTATCTATATTACATGGTTGGATTCGTTTTTATGAATGTCTTTTACACGTGTCGTATAAATTACCAATAAAAAAATGGCAAGCTAGAACTGATTCCGATAAAACAATAGTTGCTGAAAACAAGAGACGAATTCAAACAGAATTTAGAAATAAAACTGGTCTTATTATAGACCAACCAAAACCCGGCTTCGGCAATTCGAATGATGGCAACACGGCTAGAAGATTTTTTGAAAACGCTAGTATATCAGCAGATATAACGAAAATTGATTTTGAACTAATTGAAAAGATGCACACAATTTTAATTGTTGTATCTTCTGGTCATGCAATCGATGTTGAAAAATTCAGGCAATTTTCATATAATACAGCTCGACTTTTTGTAGAGAAATATCCGTGGTTTAACATGCCTCCTACTTTGCATAAGTTTTTAATACATGGTCCAGAAATCATTTCGCACGCTTTATTACCGATTGGCCAACTGTCAGAAGAAGCACAAGAAGCTCGAAATAAGGATTTTAAAAACTACAGAGAAAACTTTACGCGTAAATGTAGCCGGGAGGAATCGAATCGGGATATACTAAATAGGTTTCTATTAACCTCAGATCCAATTATTTCTGGAAAAATCAAGTTAAATAAAAATAAAATAAAACACCTCCCAAAATCAGCAGTGGAGCTATTAATTTCGCCGTCAATTTTGCCGACAGAAACAGAAATCGCTTATTATATAGATGACGATGATGAGGCTGACGGTGTCGATGGATGGGAATCTGAAGAGTTTGGACATATATTCTAAAAAAGCAGGTTAGAAACACTTTACAAAATAAAATGTATATATTTTTTCGATAAAAGGCTACAAATATAATTTTCATTTCTCGAATAATATAGGAAAACAGTATAAAAACCAAGAATAACATCAACAAAATGATTTAATGACTAGACAAGTGTGGGTCAAAATGGGTTAAAGTTCCAAAATTGTCATTTTCACTTGGTGGTGTAAGGTACAACACTCATAGCAAATTTCATCAAAATCGGATGTCGTAAGGCTCTCCAGTTGCTTGATTTCAGAAATATTAATGCAAATTCTTTAATATAATATTAGTTAAATTAAATAAATAAAAAAAGTTTTCTTCAAAAGTATACAATATTTTTGTTTTTTTTTTTATAGCTTATGTATAACTAATCCAAAAAAAATACTACCTAATCAATTAGACCCTTCGTTGAATTAATCTCCATTTTGGGGAAATCGAACCCACTGTGCGTCGTATAGACCAAATACAATTAATATTGTCATTAATATGTATTTTTATTAATTCTAATTTAGTAGGTTTGAGGTTAAGAAGAAGAATAAACCTTCCTCAAAAGTTACATTTATATTAACACTTTGGTTTTATAAATATGTTTGATATGACGTTATATATAATCATATGCGATTTGGTCTCTAGTCATATATTAAGAAATCTGCGATGTAGTTTATATATAATGGTATAAGCTTCTATAAACAATCTTATATCAAAATATGTAACATGACATGATATCTTATTATACAAAATTATATAAAGTTTAATTGCACTATAACAATGAAGAAAACAAACTTAGAGTTTTTTTTATTTTATAAGAAAGACACATTTTATAATAAAGACTAAAACTCTGAACTAGAAAAAGTTGTTCCGACAAATTTTTGTAAAGTTGAGTTAAACCGAAAATTTACTTTGTCAGCTATTTCCAATTTTATCAGCATAAATTCTTCTAAACAACTTTTTCTCGTTTTAAATTTGGCTTTTTATTGAAATTCAGTTGCAAACTGCATTATTCTAAATTTAAGGACAATTTGCGTCCTAAAAACATCCTAAATCGCATTCAATCCTCATTTCCAGCAATACCAAAGATCGACCAATACCCACTTTGTTAGCCAAACTGTTCTGTCGGCCATTAGTATTTAATATGAATGAAAATAAGTGATCTCAACAATATTTACTAAAATTTTATTTGAAAATTTTTATAAAATTATATGTATTTATATATAATTTAATGCAATTAGATAGACCCATTTTTCGCATCAATTGCCTCAGGTTAGATAACATGCTTATCTCGTTTGATATAATTATATATTCCAATATTCGGATCAAATTAGATATGAACATATATATACTGATATATGATTATATAACATCTTTTTTAGTCGGGTATAAATATTACCACTTTTACAAAAAATCATTCTTGGGAAATTTTCATTTGCATTGAAATATAATTGTGTGACTCTGTTTTATCGATATTACCATGGGAAGTGTTCTGCTGAGATAAGGGAACTTATCCCCAGAGCCCGAGTTTTTATTCGTAATACTCGCCTATCAAGTAGAGCACATCCGTTTGTAGTCGATTGTCCAGTGGATCGCACAACGCATTACAGAGAGAATTCGTATGTATGTGGAATAAACTCCCCGCAGAAGTCTTCCCTGTTACTTACAATGTAGAGAAATTCAAATCAAATATTCACAAACACTACTCCCTCTTTCCTCCTCCCCATAACCTATTTTCCCAATACCAACACAATGCACTGCGTTAATAGGGGGCATCCCCTGAGTGTTGGTCCAATAAAAAAAAATAATTGGCATTACTTTATCTCAATGTCAATGGCAAAAAATTTCATCACCATTCAATGCCAATGAAATTTTTTTCAATTTGCATTGATGAAAACAATGGTAATGAAATGTACACATAATTGAAGAATGAGCATTGTAATATAAAAAATATATAAGAAATACTCGAATTTTTAATTTTTTTTCTTAATTTATTCTTTTATTAAAACATGAAAACAAATACTTCTTTCATCACCCGAGTAAAAAAGTGTATATAATTTCATATAATTTCATCCGAAAAATGTTTATATTAAATTGTATCATATCAGGGTTGGCAGGCAATACCGCTAAAATACCGTTATCGATTCAAAACCCTTTCAACTGACTACCGTTACCCCTAAAATACCAGTACCGAAATAACGTTATCCTTAAAATACCGATACCGAAATAAATGGAATATCAATACCCTTAAAATACCGTTACCGAAACAAATGAAATATTGTTATCCCTAAAATACCGTTACCGTTATTTTTAATTTTCTGCTTTTGCTAATTTCATGTGGTTATTGAGTATTTTTTGTACATTAAATTGATAAATTGGTTCTGTTTTTAATCTCGTTTGTTTTTTGTAAAAAAAAAATTGCGGGATGCATCGAAATAACTGACTACCGTTACCCTTAAAATACCATTACCGATATAACTGAAATACCGTTAACCTTAAAAAACCGTTACCGAAATAACCCAAATATCGTTATCTTTAAAATACCGTTACCGAAATAACTCGAATACCGTTATCCTTGAAATACCGATACCGAAATAAATGAAATAGCGTTACCCTTAAAATACCGTTACCGAAATAACATAAAATATCGTTACCCTAACGATAACCGCATTCGTTTCGGTTACCATCCATGTATCATATCGGATTCAATTGTATTTACAAGGATACAAAGTTATATCAATTGATAAACTTATATCCGAATTTTGTCCCGATCAAATTGGATATAAGTTAATACAATACGATATGATTAAATTTAAATGATAAAAAAAACTTTGAATTGGAGGGCAGCAGGATTTCGGGTCCTACACACTCAGGGGTGTGATGAAAATCGAAAACGAACAGTTTTTCAATCTAGAATAATTAGTTTCGCGAAAATCAAATTGGCTTCAAATTGTTATTTATCGTTTTATTTGACGCCGGACATCTAAATTAGGAAATAAAAAATAATTGGTATTGTACAGATCGTAAACTACTTACCATTGAAAATCAGATCGTTTTCGATATGGATCACATGCCTGACTGTCATCCGAGGTCTACTGTTGATAATGAGTAACTATAAAGACGTTAATGTATAAATCTGTTATTCTTTAAAGACTAGATAATATTTTTTTTTATCAAATATGGGAATTTTCTTTGGACTTAGAAATTTTTTTTAAATATGTTAAGCTTTTTTTATTTTAAATAAAATTTTAATAGTTAGCCCGGCAATGCACTTCTTTTTTGTTGGAGGCTCATAGTTCCCGATTTATGGAGCTGAAGATGATCTACAACAATATTCAATGGCTTATTTCTCCACTCAAAACTTATCGGACCAGAACAAAATATATATATATCGTTGGAAAGGTACTTGAAATACCTTTCCAATGATATGCAACATGCCTAGACTTATTAACCCATTACGAGCCGGGCCATGATTTTAAATGTTAATTTTTTTAAATTGGATTTTTTAATTAAAAAAAAACTTTTAGAAGTAAAAAAGCTCAGAAAATATTAATTTAATGAAAAAATTGAGTAAAACATATAAAAAATTGTTTTTGTTCAAATATATATTAATATCGAATATATTAGTTAATCTCGAACTTGGGTCTGATATTAACTAATATATCGTTGGCTTGACTGCAAGAAGTGCTATGTTGGTTTTAACAGGTTTTCAGGAGAGCGAAAAAACTGATTTATATTATCCTTTGAAGATATTTTATTGACATCATATACCCTAATGATTCACGACCTTATTTATTACAATCATTATTAAGGCATATGATGTCAATGAAATATATTAAAAGGATAATATAAACCAGTTTTTTCGCCCTCCTGAAAACCTGTTAAAGAACACATAACACTACTTGCAGGCAAGCCGACGATATTTTTATATAAAAAATAAAATTAAAAACATTTTTCGTATCTATTTATATATAAAATTTTGAACGGTTTTATCAATAATATATTCCTATATATACAATTTGCAATAAAGCAAATACTGATATATGATTTCATATGATTACATATGAGACAATTTTTAAAAAAAATTTATAATATATCATCATATAAAAACATATGAGGTCGCATACAATATTTTATATTATCATATATTTTAATATTAAAAAATATATGTTATATATACTCTTTTTTACTCGGGCAATTATAAATGGGGATTTAGGCATTGAACAATGCCAATTGAAAAAATTTCAATTAATTGACACATTCAATAAACTGGTCCCAAGTATGTTTTTAAATACACATTTATTTTTTATTTATTAATTTTTATTTCATTTGCTCCTTTTTTACCTTTTTCCAGTCCTCTAGTAATCTGCAAAAGTTTTGTTGATTTCAAAAAATTTTAGCAAAAATTTTGTAGATTTAACAGTTTTTTTTTTTTGCTATTTTCATTTTACTATTATTAGCAATTTTTTGCTGATTTCAGCAAGTTAAATTATTATTTGCAATTAACAAAAATTTAGCTCAAATATTACTAAAAATTATGTAAATTTAACAGTTTTTTTTCTATTTTTATTATACTATTATTCAGCAATTTTTTTGCTAATTTTAGCAGGTTAAATTGTGATTTGCAATTAACAACAATTTAGCTCAAATATTACTAAAATTCTGTAAATTTAACAGTTTTTTTTGCTGTTTTCATTTTATTCATATTTAGCAAACTGATTCTGCTAATATTAGCAGTTTTTTCTGCAGCATCATTTTTAACTAATTTTAAGTAACTTTTTCTGCTATTTTTACGGACTTATTTGTATGAGTGTAGGAGAGAAGGTATTTATGCTACTTTAAGTCTGCTTTGCACGTCATAAAAATGAGTGCTTGGATGTTCTTTTTTATATAGGAAAGCAATTCATTTTTTTTACTATCTAAGGAGAGATGAAAAGTACCTTCTTGGGAATGCATTCAAAAGTCATAAATATCACTTCTTAAATATATATTTGAATGCATTCACAAGAAGTTACTTTTCATCTCTCCTTAGATAGTAAAAAAAATGAATTGCTTTCCTATATAAAAAAGAACATCCAAGCACTCATTTTTATGGCGTGCAAAGCAAAAAAGCAAAAACACCTTCTCTCCTATGACAAGCCAATGTTAAAAAAATGCGTTTTTCACATCAATTTGAACGCATTTGTGCCGAACAGTATAGGTGCTTTTACGGATCTTAGTCAAGTGTTTTTTTGCTGGGAAGTAAAGAAAAGTTTTTAATTAATGGCATTTTGGAAGTCATTTAAAATACGTTTATTGGAAGTAAGAAATCAGCATATATAGCTACTTTATATGCAGTGAAAAATGAATTCTTGTAGAATGCATTCGGTTTTTTTTGCTGGGATATAAATGGAATACCATTCTATATTCTTACAAATTAAATTTGCCAATATTTATAACGGCTTAGTGCTTAAAATTAATTACATATTTTTTTACCCTACATGTGCAAATAAAATTAATCCAATTAGATCGTATTAATTCAATTGCATCAAATTAATTCAATTGGATTAATTTTAACATTAATGAATGACTGTTTTTCACGCATTTTTAGGTATTTACTTAGTTTTTTTCGTGCTTTTGAATTTGTTTGTAGTGATAATATCAACCCATCGAAAAATATACATTTTTGTGGCTCTGCTTGTAAGCGAAAGATCATTACATTCAAGTAATTGTAATGAAATTAATTTTAATTTTATTGTAGATTTTTAGTTGATCTGAAGATGTTTTACAATGAGTGTTATTTTTGATCGGTTTTAAGATCAGATATTACAAATTCTAAATAGAATTTACAATTTTTATTTTACAACCAATAGAGAAAAACTTATGGAAAAAACTTTCCTAGAACCAATGGTTGACAATTAATGCATTTTCAAGTGACACCGCTCACTATCATCAGATTGTCTTGGGTCCTCTCTAGGCTATAATGTAGAATTTAGTTTTTTGTATATATATCAAGGTTGGCAACCGAAACGAATAACGGTATAGGTATCGGTATTGGTATCGCGTTTTTATTTGTTTCGGTATCGGTATCGGTAACGGTATTTTAATCATTTCGGTATCGGTATAACCGATACCGAAACATTAATACCGGTATATGCCGGTATTATTGAAAAAATTTACAAAAATATAAAAAAACGTTCTTAATTATAAAAAAACTCAATTTTATTAAATTTTTATAAAGGATAAGTATAGTTTATGGAAATGTTTTTATAATATGAACAAAAAACAATAAGTTATTAAAAATTTCTAATTGTGTTTTATTTTTTAAACACAAACATTTTTTTAAATCTATTAGGAACATAAGTTGATTCAATACAAATATTTTATATTTGTATTGAGATCATATAATAAAATAAAAAAAATAAGTTTATAAAATTAATAAAAGGATTCTCTAAAAGAAACTGTAAGTTCAATTAAAGGTTTAAGAAACCAGTTTATATATTAAATTATATTTACTAAATTTGTTACAAGTTAGAGAATATTTATGAAGTTAAATAAATTAAAAACAATGTTGCCAATGCAAATTAAAGGCTGATAACCGCACTTTGAACTTATAACACGATTTTCTATTAACAATGGATAATAAAGTTTAATTGTTTAAAAATTTTGGAAATTTTATATTAAAAAAATTTGTATTTTTGCTAAAAACGTGAAAAAAAAAATTTTTTTAAAACCGATTCCATACCGGTACGACACCGGTATTAAGGGAAAAGGTTTTCGAATACCGGTATTTTTGAAATCGAGAATTTCGGTATTGGTATCGGTATCGGTTGTCAATTTGAAAGGGTTTTGAAACGGATAACGGTATTATAACGGTATCGGTTGCCAACCTTGATATATATGTTCAATTTCAAAGAAATGCATTTTGAGAAGTAAATTCAAACATTTTTACTTATCCATTTTTCATTATTATAACTAACGAAAACCACATTTCTTTAACAAAGCTATTATTTTTCCCTATGTTGTAGTTGTGCTTTTTCATTGAAGTTCCTTCAATATATAAAGCAATGATTCGTGCTTTTTAACATTCAAGCTTTTAATTCTATTTATAGAAATTAGAAGTAAAGTAAAGAAACTTTTACACGGTTGTTTTATTTTTGTGTATAACATCCTAACACAACATGCCGTATAAATACTAACATGTTGCAATTAAGGAATATTACTTTACCTGGTCTGTACCTGGTCTGTGGGTATTTTATTGTAGATTTTTAGTTGATCTGAAGATGTTTTACAATGAGTGTTATTTTTGTTCGGTTTTAAGATCAAATATAATATAATATAATTATTAAAAAATTAGACATGGATTTTTATTACCGTTACTTTTATACAAAGGTAAATATTTTTCTTTTTCCGTGTACTTTAATTTGAATTCATGGTATGGTCGCTTAAAGCTCAAATAACGAATAAGCTTAAATTTGGAGGGCTTAAGGTATAAAATGCCCCATAAGCGCTCCTTAACCACAATATTTTATATGAAAATTTATAACTTTGCCAATACAGGCGCGACTATAGGAAAATCAAACGTATTTCGCTTTTAGTAAAATAATGATTTTTTTTTTCTTTTCATTATAATTAATGAATTTTTTTTTATTATATTACAAAAAAGTAATGGAAATTAAAGTCAAACCATTACTTTACATAATAGGAATGAAGATTAAACTTTCATTACCATTGCATAAAGAAATTGTAATGAAAATTTAATGGCAATAATTTTGGCCCATCTCTGGATACAAGTGGCACTAAAAATGACTTTCTAGTTCTGCAGTGCTGCTAAAAATATGTTTATTTTTCGCTGGGATATAAAATGTACCTATTTCAAAATAAACAGAAAATAAATATATAGAAAACCAAATCACATATTTTTTTTCGAATCGCGGAACGCCAAAAGCGTTAAATTTAAGGTATATTTTCTAAAATATAGAAGTATTCGAATTAATTCCATTAGGTGTACCTAAAGTTATGCTTTACGCACTCTACAGCGGGTTTTTACTTTCTTAATTGATAAACTGTGTGATTCTTAGTAAAATTAAAGTTATTCAAGTAAGTCGCGCGTATACGTGACTGAAAAAATAGCTGTGAATCAGCTACAAAGTTAATGACACATTTTTGCGATTAACGCGATTTCTTTGTGCTTTTACAATTTGAAAATTCTTATTTAACTTTTTGGTTCATCGCGTAATCAATACAAGATTTGTGAAAAATCTCACTAATGCAAACCGCGAAAGTTTGGTATCACTCAAATTTATGCAATTTAGTCGCTGAATAAACAAATTCAAAATAGAAAAGCAGGGTAAATCTCGGTAATCGCAAAAATGTGCCACTGACTTTGTAACTGATTAACGGCGATTATTTCAAACTTGAACACTTAAAACTCACTTGAATAGCCTTTGTTTCACTAACGATCCAACAGTTTCACAATTACAAAAGAAAAACAAGAACCGCGGTGGGGCGCGTAACGCCTTTAAAGACAATTAAATTTTAAGTCTCTTTTATTATATACACTTACTTTATGGACTATATTATAATACTGCTACAGGGTGAAAAATACACTTTAAATTTAACGCATTTAGGCTTGCGCGATTTAAAAAAAACCCTATATAGAACGGTATTCCATATTTTTTAAGCCCGATAGCAAGCAAAAAACCACGAAAAAAAAGTTCTAATTCGCCGGTTTAAAACAAAATTCTTGATACAAATGTTGTTTTTCAATTTGGTTTTTATTTACAAATACTTTTTGTTTGACATTTTTATTTCCACCGAAATTTGTCGATAACTTTTTCCAGCGAATAATATCGTTAACTAAAATATAGTGAATCACTTTTTCGGTAACTCAACCGACAATTATGGTTAGTTAACGAAATCGATAAAATCGTTAAAAAAAGTTAGAGAATCGCACTACAGACCTATTGCTATTTTTTGTTATTTATCAAAAGTCCTAGGAAAACTATTGCACATCCAATTGAGCTCGTTTATCAAGAAGAACAATTTGTTAACTGATAATCAATCAGGATTTTGCTCAAATCATAGTTGCGTGCCGGCCTTGCTGGATGTCTCCGAAAACATACGTCGTGAACTAGATAATGGTGATTTAAATTTTTTGGTACTACTTGATCATTCAAAGGCCTTTGATACAGTTGAACACAGTACTCTCTGCATGAAACTTATGCACTTTTTTAAGTTTTCTAATTCTTCTCTGAGGCTTTTATCTTCATATCTTATTGATCGTTGGCAGTGCGTTTGTATAAATAACACGTGGTCTAATCCATTAAAACTCATTAGGGGAGTGCCTCAAGGGTCAATTCTTGTTTCACTCTTGTTTTCAATATATGCAAATGATCTACCACAAAATATTTCTCACTGCAAAGTTCACATGATGTGCAATTATATCTAAGTAGTCCAACAGAATCCGTCGCCAATAATATCATTAGACTAAATGATGATTTGAACAAAATTTTTCGCTGAACAACAGCAAATGGACTTTGTCTTAATCCACATAATTCTAAGTGCATGATAATTCATAAAAAATCAATCAATCCTGCTATAGATAATAATATTTTAATTAATGGAGAAAGAATACCGTTTGTAAATTCTGTCAAAAACCTTGGGTTGATTTTTAACAAAAATTTAACATGGACAAATCATGTAAACCTACTCGTTGGTCAGACTTACAATAAGTTAAGGTCCCTCTGGTCATCACAATACTTCACCCCTTTAAGAATAAGAATTCTTCTTGATCTAATTCCCGGAATAATTTATGGGTGTGAGATTTTCGCAAGCTGCGACTCTATTAGCAAAAGAAGGCTTAACATTTTATTTAACAATATTGTCAGATATGTCTATGGATTAAGAAGGGATGCGGAAGTCTCTAATTTTTCCAAAAATCTTTATGGCGTTTCGTTCGATAATTTTCTTAAGATACGTGTATTTTTTCTAAAGATACGTGTACTTCATAAAATTACCTATACACAAACCCCACAATATCTTTTCGAAAAACTTCGCTTTGCCAGATCGCAAAGAGGGAAAAAATCATTATCCCTCCACACCGTTGCCTTGTATCTGAATGGCAGTTTTACCTGCATGCTTCACGTCTTTGGAATATTCTTCCACATACCCAACAACTTAATAGCAACGCAAATAGTTTTAAACAGTTTTTATTAAAGTTTTTTGGTTAAATAAAATGTCCTTGAATAATTGTTTTAATATAAATATGTTCATTTTAATGTTAATTTGAATGTAATTTTTTGAATATTGCATTCCTGTACTTTAAATATAAGATTAAATCTTGTTGTACAGGAAATGGAAAATAAAATAAATAAAAAATAAGAAAAAAATAAATATGTTTAGCTGTATTTTCATTCGTACTATCAACGTTAAGAATTAAAAGGAAATCTATGTTTTACCGATTAAAGTATAAAAAAATTATAGAGTTAATGTTCCCAGCAAAAATAGTTCTGGGCATCACTCCTTTTCTGATGGTTTTATCGATGAATTTAACATTGCGTTCTCAGAGGACGGAAGCATTCAAATATAGCTACTTTCCAGTACTTATGCTTTAGATTAAGGAAACAATGAAAATGCAACGTTTACATATTCTTTAACAGTGTATTTAAATTGTGAAGAATAGTTTGTTTATAAGAATTCATTAAAATAAGCTTTTATAGCTTCACTCAAAAATGTTTTTCAGTATAATAAACAAAAAATAACATTTTCTGATTTTTATTTGCAAACTAAGATTATATCAATAATAACAAAAAGAATTTTTAAAAATATTAATAACAACTTAAAACTCCTTCACTAGCCTTAGTCATAATAATTGTTTTGTATTTTTCCATGGAAAAACATCTGTAAAACCAGTTAAAGTGACAATTGCTGATTACTACACAAACAACTGTCATCCAGTAACTGTTAAATTTTTTTAAGTGCACAAAATTTTAGGACTACAAAAATTGAAATCCGCATAAAAAATTTTTTTTTTAAATAAAATTGGAAATAAAAAAAGTTTATTTAAAACAAAAAAAATACCAAAAGCTCTTTGAAACTTTTCTCATTGATATTTATGAGTCTGAGAAAACTTATTGTTAGATATATATTTTGAATTACTAGAAAATGGTATTTTGTATATGGTTTAAATAATTTTTAAATATATAGAAAATAGGTAATAAACTAAACTTCAGAAACAAAGAAATTTGTAATTTTTAAGGTATTAAGTTAATATCCAACTCAGTACATTTAGAAGGTATACGCCTAGATACTTTTGGAAGTTCATTAGAAGAAGCAATGAAAGAAATGATAATCAAAGAATAACTACCATTTATTTTTGATGGGATCACAATAGTTGCGGAATAATTGAACGTATGCCAGCAAAAAAAAAAAAGCAAAAAAGTTGTGTTATATGCAAAAATCTATAAACGTTGAGTTTTCAACGTTGATAATTATCCATGTTGCAAGTTAACGTGCATACAAAAAGTAATGGGTTAGTTTTCATCTCAAACACGTTTTCGTGTACTATGAGTAGCGATGCCAATCGGGATTGATATTTAAAAATTCCGAGATTCGGGATTTTGAAAATCCCGATGACGGGATTTTCGGGACTACGGGATTTTTCGGGATCCCGGGATTTTACGGGATTTTGGGATATTTCGGGATTTCAATTTTCCTTTATTTATAGAAATTTTATGTTATGTAACTATTTTTTTTTATAGAATAAAGCGTTTAATAGTTGTTAATTAATAATGTGGTACATTTTATGAATATTGAAACATCCCAGGCAGAAATTGCCAGTGGTACAAAAAATCAAGTACCTGCATACTAGGGATGCCAATCTGGATTGATATTTGAAAATCTCGGGATTCGGGATTTTGTATGAAATCCCGGGATCCTCATCTCGGGATCCCGTGATTTTCGGGACTACGGGATTTTTCGGGATCCCGGGATTTTACGGGATTTAAATTTTCCTTTATTTGTAAAAGTTTTTATGTTATGTAACTAATTTTTTTATAGAATATAGAAATAATTAATAATGTGGTACATTTTATGAATATTGAAACATCTCAGTCAGAAATTGAGAGTGGTACAAAAAATCAAGTACTTGCATACCACTGGGTAACCGCGATGTTAAAAATAAATGACTGGCAGAACACACGATTGGGATGCTTTGTCAGCGTTTGCAAAAATCGTCTTGCCAGTATTTGTTTTACAAAACATCACGGCAGGGCAAAAAAAGATAAATATCAACTTTTTTTAAATTTTATTTTGGAAAATATAATTCCAAATCAACTATTTATTGGTTTTGGCAGCGTTTTGCCAAAGTTAAAAATTATGTTTCTCCAGTACTTTTCCGGCGCTTTTTGAACTGTCGGTCCTCTTGTCTATTGACGTTATCATATTGGAAATGGGAAAGCAATTTTTGTCAGTACTTGTAAAATACCTTGCCATCGCTTTCCCGTTTGTATTTTTCTGGCTGGGATAATATATGAAGGCCTGTCATTAAGTATACTTGCGCCCAGTATTTTGTAAGCAGATTTTAAAAAAGGTTCGTTGCGATAACCTTGCCCGCTAAATCGTGTAATTACAGCAACAAAGTAATTTGGTTATCGTTATCAAATGTTTTCATGGAAGAATTCAAACTTACAGTCCCAGCCAAAACTTACAGTCCCAGTTTCAGAAATCGAATTTCGCTTGGAAGAATAAATCGGTAAAATAACAAAGTTGATTTTTCGCATGTATTACTCAAAAATTTAATATTGTTTACCAAAATTTCAAATTCTTCTGCAAAGTCTTTGCATAGTTTACTCGAATAATCTACTTAATTTATAATTTTACCAATATCTTGGCATCAATTTCTTGTCAATATGAGAAAATTCAAGAAAAAACGTAGGTAATCTAAAATTGCTCACTTTGTTTATTTGCGTTTATATTAATATTAAAAAATAAGAAAATCCCGGGATTTTTGAGAAATAATCCCGGGATTCGGGATTTTGCCAATCCCGAAAATCCCGGGATTTCGGGATTCGGGATTTCCCGTTTGGCATCCCTACTGCATACCACTGAGTAACCGCGGTGTTAAAAATAAATGACTGGCAGAACACTCTTTTGGTATGCTTTGTCAGCGTTTGCAAAACGCGTTTTGCCAGTATTTGTTTTACAAAAATTTCGGTGGTTTATAAAAAAAAAACACTGGCAATGAATGGGATTAGAGTGCTATGCCAACTTTAGCAACAAGTGGTTATCCAGTGCTACTACCGAATCAAAAATTGAAGCGGTACAAAAATCAATTCACTGGTTGAGCAATGATTTTATAAAAATGACGCTTCGTTAAGAAAAGTTTGTAGTGGGAAGGTAAAAATTTTAAATTTAAATTTTTTTCCCAAAAACTTTTTGCGAGTGCTAGCATTTTAGTACAGCCAGTAGTTGTCCAGCTGTTATCATTCATTTATGTTTTTAGCCACCAAGTATTATATGTCTAGTTAGCTCAGTGGGAAGAGCTGTCGTCTGCCAATATGACGGCCTGGGTTCATATCACGGCAGGACCAAAAAAAGCTACATATGAACTTCTTTTAAATTTTATTTTGGAAAATATAATTCCAGACCACCTATTTATTGGTTTTGAAAGCGTTTTGCCAACGTTAAACATTTTGTTTCTCCAGTACTTTTCTGGCGCTTTTTGAACAGCCGCACATTGGGTTCAAATGATGCCAAAGTGGCGATTAATTGAAATTTTAGAATCAATTTTTTAAAATAATTTTTGGTATCGGGTAAAATTAGATAAAATTCTGCATCACTAGTTGTCACAATCAATCGTCTATGTTTTTTACTTATTCTACAGTGGGCTCTCAAAGTTAGAGAATTATTAGTGTTTTCGCATACAGTGGCAAAAATTGATACGATTCAAATCTTAATTTTTTCTATTTAGCCTTTCAAAAATTAATTTTTTGTGATGGAACCTTCAACTTCAGGTATTTAAATATATAGTTAATACCTTTTTGTTAAAAATAATTATGTGTAATTATTTTTAATTATTTTTTTAAAAATTGACCAATTTTGGGTTGTTTTTCATATTTAAAGGCCCAGGGTTATTTTTCTGGGCAGTCCTTGGTTCTGATTCTGATAATTTTGTATAAAAGGTCTGTTTGTCTTAATAAAAAATTCGGTTAATCGATTAACCGATTCCTCGATTAATCGCCTCTATTTCGGTTAATGTCGAAACAAATAATTTAAAACTCAAATAATTATTCGACCCGAATAATCGATTAAAATAGGTCGATTAACCGGTTAAATTTTTAATATGTAATTTTTTGCTTTATTTTTTCCCAAAACTTCATAATTTTCTTAACTTTGGCTAAAAAATTGCAAGAAACGCTTAGAAAAACAAATACTAACTAAAATACGATCAAATTGTTTTAAAATCGATTGAAAGAGAAACCTTTAGATACCATTTTTTGAGCAACTCCAAGCAAGTCGACATTGAACCAGCGAGACACGTCATGAGTTTTAAGAAACTCTTAAAACGGATTTGTTTTACATTATGGCAATTAATTTTTAATAAAATATTTTTGAATTTTTTTTTAACAAAAGCTGTGTTTTCGTTAACTCATACAAAACTGAAAGTGCATAAAAACGCGTTTAAGACGAAAACTAACACATTAGTTTTCGTATGCACGGTAACTTTCAACACGGATAATTATCAACGTTGAAAACTCAACGTTTATACATTTTCACATCTAACATAACTTATTCGTTTTACTTCTTCAAAAATGTTCGATTATAACGGAAAAATTATAAACATAACCTGTTCAAAATTTTTTTATACGACAATCGGTTTAACGCAGATTTGCTTTAAATACTTAACGTTGTAGGCATGGGACAAAATACAGCTAAAATAACAAAGTTTCTATTTGTAAAAAAATGCTTTAACACTATGTGTTGGCTGGACCAGGCTTTAGGAAATACAATAGACAATTTTTCATTTCTGTTTTAATTCTTTTAAAGTGTAAAATTAATTTTCAAAGTGAGAGCATTTTTTCAGCCTCTAGTCGATGATTTTATTTATATTTATTTTAACAAAAACAGTGCGTATTAATTTTTAAAATTTTATTATTGCAAACATAGAATTTTGAAAGGCTAAAAAACTGCTCTCACTTTCGAAAATCTGTGATAAAATTTGAACAAACAAATCTGTTTGAGATTTGCCATCTGTTACTGCACACTAAGGGAATTTTCTACATGCTTTTTGTGAATTTTTATTCTGATTCAATGAAATTTCGTTGGAATTCTAAAAACAGAATATTTGTACGTATTTGTATTGATCACTTCTGACTAAAAACAATAACAGAAAGCTGAATAGGAAAGAAAACAACGAATTAGTTATATTCAAAGATATATAATAAATAAAGATAGAGCATTCAGTGGCGCCAATCTAGTTGCAGAATCGTGCAATTGATGGCGCTGAAAAAATCGAATTTGATTTAGAAATCTCAAGATGGCGACAGTGTACACCCACTGGAATTTGAAATTTCCAAAATGTCCAAAAGCTCTGCAATATTAAAACAGTGCTGCCACATTAAAATTTTATTATTTTATTTTAGGAATTTGAATAAAGGAACTTCTTGTCAAAAACAACTTTGTGCTTTTTTTTAAACGAATTATTAGTGGTAACGTTGTTTAAAATTTTTATTGTGTATAATAAGAAATTTAATTTTTGTTAAAAGGACTTTTGCGTAAAGAAAAATATGTTCTAATGACTTTTTAGTACTTTTATTTGCATATTATAAAATCTTAAAAGCCCTAAACACAATTACATTTTCTTAAAAAAAGTGAAATCATGTTAAAATGGCACATTTTTGTTTAAAAAAAAAATAGCTGTTGTTGAAAATGCATACTGTCAGAAAGAAAATTCGGTGACAAAAGAAACAATTTCAGTAATACCACACTCTTCTTTTGAGCCATTACTTTACTTCTAAATTTATTGAATGAAAATTCGAGTGAAATCTAACATCTAAACTCGAGATTAGAAAATTTTAATTATGGCGATTTTTGCCGCTCCAATTTGTAATTGTATTTTTCAGACATTTTGGAAATTTCAAATTCCAGTGGGTGTACACTGTCGCCATCTTGAGATTTCTAAATCAAATTCGATTTTTTCAGCGCCATCAATTGCACGATTCTGCAACTAGATTGGCGCCACTGAATGCTCTATCTTTATTTATTATATATCTTTGATTTATTATATATCTTTGATTCAAGGCCTTACTTGGAAGACGGGTTGTTGAAAAAATTATCATATGACAATAAAAACATATAAATAACACAGTACAACAGCCAATCTGGGGGGTGAGAAATTCCAAGTCAGGGTGATGGTACTAGGTCAGTATAGTAAAAACCTCAAAGGGTTTGGCGTTCGTATGTGTCATTTTTTTTATGACCTTTTAAATTTTTTCCTTATCTTGATGTTTTTTCGCTTAGTTGTAACTCGAGAACCACTTGTCCGATTTTGATGAAACAAATTTAGAAAAATTTAGAATTACAATTTCTTTAATCCGTTCATATAACATTTTTCTTTATAATCAACAGTTTTGCCGGTAAAAATAAATTTGTGGAGAAAAAAAATATTTTTTTGCCTAAAAATTAAAAATTTTTTTTTTTAAATTCATAAAAAATTTTAATTTTTAGGCAAAAAAATATTTTTTTTTCTCCACAAATTTATTTTTACCGGCAAAACTGTTGATTATAAAGAAAAATGTTATATGAACGGATTAAAGAAATTGTAATTCTAAATTTTTCTAAATTTGTTTCATCAAAATCGGACAAGTGGTTCTCGAGTTACAACTAAGCGAAAAAACATCAAGATAAGGAAAAAATTTAAAAGGTCATAAAAAAAAATGACACATACGAACGCCAAACCCTTTGAGGGTTTTACTATACTGACCTAGTACGATCACCCTGACTTGGAATTTCTCACCCCCCAGACAATAATCCCAAAAATGTTCCATAGTGTAATTAATACCTACAATTTAATGGAAAACCACTGACTACGCCTATCCATAAAAAAAATGCAGAAACTAGATCTAGTCTGATCCGAAAATTATAATGTGTTTATAATTTTTAGAGGAAAAGGTTTATTCTTTTTCTTAACCTCAAATCTATTTAAAATTGATAAGATTGCATATTAATTACAATATTAATTGCAGCTATCTATATTACGTTAAAACAACACTGTACTAAACTTTTCAAAAAGTTGATGCAGTTTTATGAAAAAATTCGTATTATTTATTGAAAATTACATACATCCAATGAAAAAGCTTTTTCGTAAAATTTGATTTGCATTAACTTTGTGAAGAAAACTTCATTAGTTTAGTGAAAACTTTCATTAAAACTCGTCCAATTAAATTCTGTCTGCGTAAATTACCTTAAAATTTGTTTAATGTTAATGGCCCTTAAAAATGAAAAGACTGAGAATTTAACAAATTATTTATGATATTCGCAGACTACTAATATTCATTTGCAGAATAAATTGGTATTTTCAAATGGAGCTTAACATTTTTTATATTGATGGCTCAATGTAAAAGGCTATTCTATTTCTTAATGTTAATAAATCAGCTCTTTCCCAATAAGCACATAGGTTTTAAAAATTCAAGTGCTTTAAATTTTGCTTGAAGTAAAGTATATTTCAAATTCTAGCATTTGTATATTTAAAAAAAATAGTTCAAACTTGAATTTTTGTTTCCCTTTTGCTGGAGTATGCTATTGAAATAAAATGTAATTAAAGCCTTGAAACTGGAAAACAGGGCTGGAATTGGACTTGTTGTCAACTTGAATTCCAGTGAAATTGTTTATAGGGTTGTGTTTTTATTGATAAAAAGTTAAGAAAATACTTTAATTTTGCATTAAACGATTAATCGATTAATCGCCAATTTTCTCGATTAACCGACCCGAATAACCGGTTAATTAATTTTAGTGATTTTTCGAATAATGCATTAACCGATTAACCGCCTATGTCGAATAATTGGAAACACTACACCGAAAAAATTTCTCAGTTACTGGCTACTAAATTTTCAACTGAGTCTCAGGTGAAATACCCCTTACTGAGCCTCAGTTAATAATATTAATTGAAAATAACTAAGTTTTGAGAAATTTATTCAGCCCTGTTCTCTCAGTTGAAGGCAATGAAATTAGTAGTTGTTATGAATGAAACTTTCTGTTCAGTTAATATTAACTCAATTCAAATGTACCTTTATTGTATGTATTTAAAAACAAAAACAATGTCATCAATGCATGCATCTTTATTTAAATTTATTTAAGGTAAAATTATGAATAACAAACCACCTATTCTTGAATAGCTCATTGGCTTTCCAATTCCATTGATTCATATGGCTTCACGTTATTATTTATTTGTACTTTTCCCTTGATAAATGTGGCGATTTCTCATTCGCGCTGTGGAAAAAATGTATGCACTTAACTACAATAAAATGTTAAGGAATATAATTTAACAGAATGAATTGGTTTATGTTTTCCACGTACCAAGTGATTAATAAAAAGATGTTATTATTATTTATATTATTATTATTCAATATAAAATTGTTTTTTATATTTATTTTAAAATAAAGTAACAATCCAAAAGTAACTGAAATTGGTATTTACAGGGTAACTAAACAAAATCGGTGTTGTTTAAATGAAACATTAGTTGATAACGAGTATTTCAGTTAATTACATTTTTTTCGATTTTAACTAATAAATTCTTTAACTGAACTACTGAGAAATTTTATCGGTGTAGTCTTAATATACCTAATTATTGAATAGAACTTTTGTTTTTTCGTTTTTATGTTGTCTTTTTCTATATTTTGGTGTTATTGTTGGTGCATTTTGGTTTTTTTAAGAGATGGTCAAAAATCACTCACGCTCACGTACAAAAATCTTAACACGCCCGAAAAAAATGTTTACTCACATTTTGCAGAAAAAATAAGTGGTTATTTTATATTTCAGTCACTACAATGAATGTTTCACTCACGCTCACCTAAGCACTCCCACGTACCAAAATTGTTGTTATTAAAAACTATGGCCACCCACGAATTTGTTTACCCATGTTAACGAACGTCTAATAAAAGTGGAACATCAGTAAGATTTTAGTCACATCTTTAAAATGACAGTAATACACCATATTTGATTTTTTATTATTTATACGACAAAGATTAATTTGTAAAAAATTGTGTCACGCGCTCATCTCTATTGCAATTGTTTTTTTATTTGTTTCGTATTACTGTGATATTAGGGTATTCATATAAAATGTACGATAGTTTAAGCCTGGTAAAGTTATATCATTTATTTCAAAAACTACTCGTACCCAGGTGGAAAAATACGATCGTAAAAACGTTTTAAAAGCATTTTAAAAGTTGGTACAAACGTTTTCAGAATATATCGATTTACAAGTTTAAAGCGTTTTGACAACGCCCCAAATGATAACCATGATTTACGGTGTGAGGGTGGTATTTTATAACGTTTTCAAAGCGTTGCAGAAAAAAAACTTTAAAATGCTTTTTCAACCGTCAAACTAGCGTATGTAGAACATTCTGGTTTACAATTTCAGAGCATCGTGAAAACGACCCAAATGATAACCATGATTTACAGTCTAAGGGTGGTATTTTATATCGTTGTCAAACCGTTCCAAAAACAAATTTCAAAGTACTATCCCGACGGTCTATAAACGTTATTACAACATACGCTGTCAAATCGTTAGAAAATAAACAAATGAAGTACTTTGCCATCGTTTTAAATACAAATATTGGAATCATTTTTTAAAACATTTTTATATATTAACATTTTTTAATAAATTATATTTTATTAAATTTGAATTAAAATTAATTGTAAAGTTCTTAAAAATACACTTAATATAAATTGATAAACTTAAACATAAAAAGTATTTTATTCAGGATTTTGAATTATTTAAAATATTACACAGAAAAAAATGCTTGTATTGTTGGGTTATTCTCGACTAAAATTTTATCATATTAACAAACAAATCGGTTGTATGTAGATGCATTTAACTTTTGAAATCTCAATTTATAAATACAATGAAATTGTATTAATAAATTGTACTATATTGTAAAATAATATTTATACCAAATTGCGGAAACTACTAGAAAATTAAACATCCCAGCAAACAAAGATGATCATTAATGACTCAGAAATGAGCTCCAAAAACATAAACATTTTTTCACTTTTTCCTATGAAAGTGGTCCGTCCAAAAGAGCCCCCTGTGTAATCAGAAATGACTCAGAAAAAAGAATGTATAAAATCGAAATTTTCCTCATAAATATAAATAATTTTGGAATCTTTTTTGAGTCCGAAAAATGAACCCTCATTTTGGGACAGCTTTTTAGATTGTAGAGACAACTTTTTGGATTGTTTTTTGAGGGTTCATATTTTCTGCCAAAAAAAGAGTGTTTTCAAAAAAACAATAATCATTTCTATGAGCTATTTAAGAATCTTATATATGAGCGCTCCGAATTTGCTGGCTGGGATTTAAAATTATCAATTAAATTGTTAATTTTTTTTAAATTCACTTCATCTCACCCTGAAAACGTATGCCTACTCAGTAATGGAAATATTCTAGTAATTAAAGAAAATTTTAGCATCAAACATTCTAAACACAATTGTTATAAATGGCCAAATTTATAATGAAACAACTGATGTTTTTAAGTATCCACTTTCATCAAAAAAAATTGGATTGTATAATGTAAAAAAAATTAATGAAAATTATGCTAATATTAGTATAAAATTAGTGCAAGTTAAGTGTATTCTTACAAATTTTCATAATGAGACAATTGCTATAACTCTTTTACATAAATAATGATTGCTATAACTCTTTTTACATAAATAATAAAATATAATTAAAATTATATATATGTGACCTTCTCCGAGAAAAGGGACCTAGGTTTTTGACACACTAGGTCCCTTTTCTCGGAGAAGGTCACATATATAAAAAAAACTTTATCATTTTGATCAAACACTTTAAAAGGGGACTCTGACATTGGAATGCACTTTTTCGAACATTTTTAAGGCGCAAATCAATGTTTTGACAGTGTTTTTTAAATAATCGGTTATATATTCTTTAAAAGTACTGCTAAAGTACTTTTTACAAACGTTAGAAAAACGCTTTAAAGCAATGTTTTAACAGTGTTTTTATTTCACAAACGGTTGTAAATTTTGTATGAAAAGCGCTCCTGAAATACTGTTTGTGAAAGTTCGAAAAGCAATCCAAAATAATGTTTTTCAACGCTGTGAAAACGTTTTTTTTTGTACCATTGACAACAAACGCTTTCACAGCGCTTTGTTTTTTGTACCGTATTAAATTTCCACCTGGGTATATACGCACACTGATAAATGTATTCTACAATTTATTATTGGGGGTTTTCATATAAACTCGTATTCTACTCGTAAACTGTGTAAACCTGGTATGTTTATGAGTTTAATGTCAAACTCCATACATAAAAAATATGGTTTGTATTTATACAATGGTTTGTATTTATACAAACTAAAAACATTTTTCAAAGGGAGTCAGACGTGTTTTTGTAAGCTCCGTCTAATATAAAATTTTATTTAAAAAAACATTTTTCAAAACACGATTTAAAAGTGATAAAATAGCAAAGAAATAACATCTTTTAATTTTAATTATATTTATTTTAAAAAATAATAAACATTTTAACATAAAATTACAAAATAAATACCGGAAAAATATACTGTGTTATAAATTAGAACCAAAGCAAAATATTAATATATAAACAAAGAAAACAATAGTTAAATAACAACAAAATAACAAACAAATTTTAAACTGATGTTAAACTCTAAATCAATGCGTGTAAAGCGTGAAAGAAATAATAAAAACAACAAAAAGAATATAAAACATCAAAACAATATGAGTGCACAAAATAACAAAGCAAATGTCTCTGCTACTGAAACATCTGAAATGAGCTTCCACAACAATAATATAGAAAGCCTAATTTCGGCTCCAAAGAGAGGAAGAAAATCTGAAGTAAAATGTTTGTATATATCTGTTTGATCACTTCTGAAATTATTCATATAGAGACAATCTGACAATAAAAATATAAACAATAATACAATTTAATGGAAGATCACTGATGAAGCCTGTCCATAAAAAGGCAGAAACTAGATCTAGTCTGATTTGCAAATTTATTGTGTTTATAACTTTTGAGGAAGGTTTATTCTTCTTCTTAACCTCAAACCTACTAAATTAGAATCTTTGCAAAATTCTCTTTTTATGACTAATATTTCAAAAACGCCGCGATTATCGACAAATGAATCACCCTTTAAATTGATAAATATTGTTGATAGAAAATTTGAAAAAAGTGCTGACGTTATGAAAACACTTATACAAGAAAGTGAAGTGCGTATGTTAAATGAGTTTGATAAACGTTTTAATGATTTGAAAGTAGATATTTTGAATATAACTCAACGCGTAACTGCTCTGGAAACGGTTGCTGATGACATTGTTAGTCTTAAAACTGAAGTTAGTAAATTAAAAATACAATTACAGCGGCAAGAAAACTCAATGATTGCGTCTGATCTTCGAATAAATGGTGTGCCATATCATGATAAAGAAGATTTGTATGGCTTGTTTCAGCAGTTATGTGGGGTCTTAGACATAAATACCCCAGCGGTTAAATCCATATACCGTTTACAAAACCACAATAATAAAGAAAAATATAATTCTCCGAATGCTGTCATAATGGTAAAATTATTTTCTCCTTATGATAAAAATTTTATTTTGAAATCTATTGCGAATTTTCGTAAACGTAATAAAACGCCGTTATTGTTAGAACATATTGGAGAAAATTCGGATCGTCCTTTCTTTGTTAATGAAAATTTAACATCAAACAATTTTAAAATTCTCCAGACTGCAGTTCGAATTAAAAACACAAGCAAATTAAAGTCAGTCTTTACAATGCGGGGTATAGTCTACATAAAATTTAATGTGGACGAGCAACCTATTCGCATTGACAGCATGGATGACCTGATAAATTTTTTTCCTAATCTGGGCCTTTCTGCTGAAAACTAACAACCGTTATTTTATTGTAATGCATTTATTTTATATTTTTAAATTTATATACTTTAATTTCAAATATGATTTTTTTAATTTTTCTAACTTTTTAAAATATTTTTTTAACTTTTTTGAAAAAATTTATTAACTTTTTTACTGGTGCTTGAATTTTTATTATTATCAAAACTTAAACTACTCACCGGTAGGGGGCACTGAAATTTAGTATCACCTGAGCAACTATTTAGTATCACTTTAGTTTCAGCTGAGCCTATATTTAAAATCGCAAAAATTGCTGTAAACTGCGCAAAATAAGAGGAAATCAAGCGCAAAATATCTTCAAATAATAAAATTTGAGAATTCCTGTTTTTATTTGCATTTTTGTTTGTTATTATTTCAATTTAAATAAAAAAAGAAAATTGTCAATTTTTTGAACAAAGTGCCATCTAGTGATAACGATGTCGTTATAACTTTTGTTTTTGGTGATGCCATACCCCTGAACTGTGCGATTGGTTTGAAAAAAACTACGTCAAGGGCTCATATCACCCAAAGTATTCTGGAACCTTTTCGTCGGTTTACGATGACAGTAAGAAATCCTACCCAATAACTCAAAATAGTGTGGAAGCTTGGCATAGAAGACTGAAAGCTGTTGTTGGGCGTAGAAAGTCAGGATTATACCACCTTATCAGGCAGTTGGGTAATGAGGTCGTGGTAGCTGTAAATACCATTTCAAAACGCGCGAATGGAGAAAGACGTTACATAAATTCAAAGAAAAGAAAGGCGTACACAAACATTTAAAAAGTTATAAGAAAATGGTGTGAATTAAGCCATACAGGCTACCTAAAGCGAATTGCAAAAAATCTTGTACTAATTTAAGTTTATAAAATGCATTGAAATTAATTTTTTGTTAAATGTTTTTGTTAATTTTACAAAATTATATACTTTTGTTGAAGTTATTTTTAATAAAATAAATTTTGTAAACCAGCATTTTTACTTCACAGAATTTTGCAAAACAGTATTGTGAAATCCAGTATTTTGCAAAACAGTATTATGAAAAGCAGGATTTTTAAAATTTTTTTGACCAGTATTTTGTCTAAACAGTATTTTGCATAACAGTATTATATACGTATCCCAACAAAATAGTATGTTCCTCCAAACATCAAAGAACACAGAATTGTTAATCAGGGATGGAAAAGGTCTCGTTTTATTGAAATTAATAATCCAAGAACTATTATATCCATATCTTATTCCAAAAATTAATGGTTAGTTTGGAAAAAAAATTGCGAAAAAAATTAAAAAAAAAACGAAAAAATTTGTCCGATTGCATCAGTATGTATGAGATAATTGTTAAGGATGACCCAGGCTTTCTGAATTTGGGATTCATGGTTACCACCTCAAAAGTAAAATAGCCTTTGGATCGTGTAGCTCTTTCAATTATTGCCCAATATGGGCAATAATTGTTTTTCCTAGTTTTGGGACGATTGTGAATTTGATATTATAACGATAATTTTTTAAAAAATACTGACATATAGGCAACAGTTTCAGAAATGAAACTGTGAAAATCTTTTTTAAGTATCTTGAACCATTTAGTGTTGAGAAATTTCCAAAGTCAAACATTTTTCGCTGATCGAAAAAATTGCATTTTTTTCTCAAAAAGATGCTATCAAATTTTCACTTTTTACTGCGAAGTTATTTAATAAAAGTTAATGTCTTATTATATATTCGTAGAGAATGGGGTTCTAAGATGCTTTTAATCCAAATTTAAAGTCGGAACAACATTCACCCTACGTACAGCATTGACCGAAATTGGTCTAATTTTTATGAGAATTTTTGAGTTTTCGATCATATAACAAAAAAGTCACGCCGATTTTGATACTTTCTGAAATACAGTTATATATCGCCATATATTCTGTTTAGATTTAAAAATAAAGAGTAGCGCCAATTAATAAACGAATCCAGAAAACATGATTTTATAAAACATTGCAAATTTCTATACACCATAATTTTAATTGCAAAAAAAGGATAGTTCGTCTTATTTTTTTTAAATTATTTTAATTGTTTTACATGAACAATAAAATAGTCTTTATTGCTGAAAAAAATCATTCACGTACCTTGAATAGTTTTTAAGATATTGAAAGTCAACTTTCAAAGATGATTTTGTAAAAAATACACTTTTTAGTTTTTTCGTAGATTTTTCCCAGAAGTGTTTAAGGTTTTTTTTGAATGTTACTTAAAAATTAACAGTGCAATAAACTAGACATATTTCCCTTTCCATTCATGTATTAAAGGTATATAAAAAATATTGGTAACAGGTACAATTATTGCATTTATTATTTTTCCATTAACAATATTTACATTTTTTAATAAATTAAATACTAAAAATTTGGTATAAAATAGTCCGAAGTCTCAAAGGTTAACATATTTTTAATTTCTTTGGCTTCGGAATCATCTTCTAAACTTATTTTTGGCAGCCATTGCGTTCTAATAGAATAAATTACTGGATCTGAAGATATAAGTAAGTGGTGCATTAAATCAGAATTTTGGGCAGGGATAATATTTTCAGTTTCATTAGCAAAAATATGGAATTTATTAGAATTAATACGTTTTTTACTATTAATCACCGCTAACAATATTTTAAAACGTTTGATTAAAGTTTCGCCGAGACCTGTTATTTCAGATGTTGTCTCAGGATTTTCAAAAAAACGCCTGGCTGTGTTTCCATCATTAGAGCTTCCATAACGGTGAAGAGGTTAACCACAATTAGACCCAACTTATTTTTTTAACTTTTATTTTCATTTCCTGGAATTTGCCGATATTTTATATAATATGCTAAATATAAAGAATATTCCATAGTTCGTATCCTTGCATGAAGAGGAGATATTCCAAATTTCAAAGCTTCTTCTTTAACGACAGTTTCATTGACTATTTCGTGAAACTCTGAGCTTTTTTTGTGCATATAATACACTTCCAGGTAGATGCGGTATATGTGACGGCATTGGCTACTTTCCCATCAATCATCGTAAAAGTGACTAATTCTTTGTTTCAACAACTGAATTAAAACGCTTTTTTGATAAAAATTAGGCATCCCAATATGCCAAGGTTTGCAACCAGTGGTTATCCAGTGCTACCTAGCCTATGCTACCATTGGTAGAAAAAACAATTCACTGGTATAGCAATGATTTTATAAAAATGCTGACGCTTCGCTAAAAAAGGTTTGTAGTCAGGATCTTCCGAGTTCAAATCCGGTTGCAAGCAAAAAAATTTTATTTGATTTTTTTTAATTTAAAATTTTTTTTGTTCTATAAAATAAATTTTTTTGTTTGTGGAAAAGCTCCTTATTAGTTCCAAAAAACTGCTTGCCAGTGCTAGCTTTTTCACACATCCAGTAGTTGTCCAGCGATTATCACTCATTTATGTGTTTAGCTATCAAATATTATAAGTCTCGTTAGCTCAGTGGGTAGAGCAATCGTCTGCCAATCTGACGGCCTGGGTTCAAATCACGGCAGGACCAAAAAAATTTATATGAACTTTTTTTAAATTTTATTTTGGAAAATATATTTCCAGACCACCTATTTATTGGTTTTGCCAGCGTTTTGCCAATGTTCACAAATTTTGTTTCCCCAGTGCTTTTCCGTCGCTTTTTTAACAGCCGGTCCTTTTGTCTAATGATGTTATCATTTTGGGAATGGGAAAGCACTTTTTGCCAGTACTTGTACTACCTGTTAAAGTGCTTTGCCATCGCTTTTCCGTTTGAATTTTTCTGATTGGGAATTTATTTAAATTAATTCGATTGCGGCAACTGTTTCAAAAACCAAAAATTTTCCAATTTTTCCAATGAATTAGCAATAGCAATTACATGAAAGTTGAAACAATCAAATTTTAAAAATTAATGTTAACTACATAGTGTGATACTAAATATTTTCTACCAATTAGTGGTTGCATAAACCGATTTCTAGAAAAAATTCTGATAGATTTTCAATTACTATAACAAATGTGAAAAACACTTAAATGTTTTCAAATAATTTTAGTCATTATAACCGATAGATGTTTGTATTAAAATACTCATATTCGTTTTAAATGTCAAATATAAAACTATAAATAAAAAAATAAGTTGAATAAAAAAATAAAAACTAAATTCAAAACAAAAATACTTTCGCCATTATATGGACAATAATATAATATATTCGCAATTAATGATAAAATTAAGCTATGTAATTTAAAGGTAATTTTATATTTTAATAACTTCTTAGCCAATTTTATTTATATGTTTTTTAACAATTATTATATTTTTTTAAGGTATCAACTTCAATAAGGCCATAGAGTACCATTGGTTATAATAAAAAATTATTCAAAATTATTGCAGAATTCGTACCGGTCTATTAGGAGAGAAGTAGTTCAACAACACTAAAACTAAGATATGGTTGAACGGATAATCTTATGTCCAAAAAAACTTCGTCAGTCCTGACGTTGCTGAAACAGTAATCAGAATATGAAGCTTTTTATACATGAAAAAGTTATTAGAATTCAATGTTTTTCTTTAGAAAAAATTACTCAGAATCTTAGAGGTTTCCACAGATTTTGAATGTTTTTTTAGAAAAAACTATTAGTTCAAAGGACCTTTTCCCGTAAAAAATCGGCAGATTCTGAGAACTTTATTTTGTAAGTTGTTATAATAAGTATGTATGTATCTATTTTATTTTTTATTACACTAATAAATAAAAATATTGGAAGCGGCGTTTTATTTAAATCAATAGAAATTCGGTTGGGTCTATTGAATATTAAATTCGGTCGGATTTAGCAAAACAATTCGGTCATACCAACCATAACGGAAGATATCGATAGCTGCAACCGAATAATGTGATAGTACGTGTATCTGCCAAAATTCGGTTGGCGACAAATTCGGTTGTCACAACGAATCTCTTCTCTATGTGTATTTAATGCGGAAGTGTCTTCCTTAAATAACCGCATTCTGAGCGGTACCAAAGATGTCATAAAAACACTTGAATAATCAACTTCTTCATTGCGTGTAGTTTGTTGTTTGTATTCAGTAAATCCAGACGTTCCATCGCAGCCCCATTTACATATCAACGTTAATTCAGAATTGTGTCATTTTTCTAAAATTATAAATAATTCTCGATGCTGTCTTATCTAGCAATTGGGAAAGTTCAACACTGCCACTTTTAGAGTTTACTTCTACTGTTGATGGCACAATTTTGTTTTCCGTTTCTTTAATTGACTGACTGTTTGGTAAAATATCGTAACCTTTTCCTGGAGTGCTTTTCTCGAGATACCATACTTGTTTCTCGATAATCCTAAGCTTAATATTAGAGCTAACGCATCTTCTTCTGTGAAAGATTTTGATAATTTTAGAGTTGAAATACTTTGCACCATACCATTCAATCGCTCGGGAGATGCTGTTGGTAACACGTCTACAATTTTCCCAGCTTTTTTTGGTTGTGTTTATTGTAGTGTTAATTTTTTAGTAACATTCAAAAAACACTTCTGGGAAAAATCTACGAAAAAACTAAAAACAAGAAAGTGAATGTTTTCACAATTCTTATTTGCATGTGGATCTATTTTTTGACCTGAGGTGTGTGTTTTAAATGCAATAATTTTACCTGTTATCAATACTTTTTATATACGTTTAATAAATCGATGAAAAGGAAAACATGTCTAGTTTATTGCACTGTTAATTTTTAAGTAACATTCAAAAAAACCTTAAACACTTGTAATACGCCCGCTAATGCTTGAGTAGATTTTTCTACAAATTATTCAAATTCTAATATAATGAATTGCGGTATGAGTTTATGTCAAGTCTGGCATGGTAAAATAAAACGAAACCCTGGCTAGCTCTGTCAGGTTGGTAAGTTCCTTGACCCGTGCTCATGGCGTATTGACATATTCCTAAACTCTCCATGCCACAATAAAACCAAGAGTTTAGTAAAAAAATTAATATAAAAAAAATAAAATTTATTTGTTCTTTCAAAAATGTTTTCCCGAATGAACTGCATTGGCAGCTAACGGTGTGGTATGATTAGATGTTGTGTCATACCGGGGTACATTTGACTCACCCTTACGCCATTGACAGCATGGGTACCCTACTATTTAACTGTCCCTAATTATGACCATTTTCCCTACTTACCTGGTTTTCCCTAACATCCTCCTAATTAAAAAGATTATTGGCTCATTTTAATTCAGGGGTTTATTTACAAAAAAAAACCGTTATATATGTAGACATTTTGAATTAATTGTAAGGTAAGTATAAAAAATAAGTATAGAGGTAAGTGTTAAGGATAAGTTAAGGGTAAGTATAAGAAAAAAAAATAAGTTATAATATGAATGGTAGGTATATCTAATAATAATTATAATATTAATAATAATAATATTAATTATAATACTAATTATAGTTTTGATAATAATGACAATTATAAAGTTTAATTTTTTTCTTATCTGTTTTGGTGACGACGTTTTTGCTGCTATGCCGCTACCGTTGTGTTTTCATGGCTGTTTCTGTTGTTAATTTTATAATTGCTGTTGTTGTTGATTTATGTAGTTTATGTTTTTTCATACTTGTTAAGTCTTTGTTACCGTTGGTTTTCACAAATGTTTGTATAGTAAAATTTTTTGTACTTCAAGGAGAAGTCAATGTCAACTACACTTTATTCTTTTCTCTGTCCTTCAAGGAGAAGACAATGTCAAACTGTTTTCATATAAGACGGGTTTTGTTTGATAGTTAGTTGTTGTTGTTTAAAACTGTATTTATAAAAAAAAAACAACGATGAATGAAATGTTTAACCACAACGTGATTTTTGCACGAAAAACACAGGTGGCTTAATTTTTTGTTTGTTTTCAGTATTTTTTTTGGTTTTTTTGTCTAAATTTCTGTTATTCACTTTAATTTTGTTAATTTTTCCTTCCACTTTATTAGACAACTCTTGGGCAATTAATTTATTTTTGTTGCTTAAGCTTAATTACAATATTAGTGTTGGATGTACATATCAGTATATATGTATTTCTTTTTTACAAAAAAAACTTATCCAAGAAGGATATTCAAGTTTTATACACGCTTTAAGGCATTTCTTTTTTTTTAAATGAGCCAATTAGTGAAGCAGATGGAGTATCCAAACTTTCTTGATTTATATGTATATTTGAAGAGAAAGACATGTGGTCAATTATTTTATATTTTCACTTCTGTTAAGTTTTGTATTTATTTACAAATGTTATTCTTTTAAACAAATTTTCACCGTTTATTTCACATTTTAATTATCGTTCTCAAATTTATGTAGGTCATTGAAGTCTTTATATGAGAAAAAAAAACATAAAACGGATGTTCTTTATTACGTGTTAAAAAATGTTCCGCTGACGAAAGACAACGTCTAACCAAACTGATCTCATCCAACTTGTGCGCACGGCCGCACGGCCACGACCGCCCACGATCACTGTTAAATCCCAACTAACTATTTTTTTCCATTTCGATTTAACACTGCACTCAATTTTTCTTTATTTCCAAACCAAAGATCAGTGCTGCCAGACCTTTTTGCCAAAAGCTATCGTTAACAATTTCCTCTAAATCGTCACAACATATAACGATTTTTCTCTGAAAATCGCCAACAGGAGGGATCGTCAAAATGACGAAAAAAATCCGTAACAGACCTGCTTCGTATCGAGATCTAAGATCGAAGAACGAACAGGAAGGATTTTCGAAAATTCATGAAACTCTCATGCCATGGTGCAATTTTATAAGGAAAGACTCTTGGTAGAAAAATCTACCTTCAACGTGTGGCTCGACCCACGAAGCCGGGCAAAAAATATTTGTAATCAATGGGTGGCTTTACCACGAAAATCTATCACCATTTGGCATAGTAGAAAAATCTACATCCAGCGTGTGGCTCGACCCACGAAGCCGGGCAAAACATGTGTATAATCAATGTGGTAGAAATAAAACAAATTTCAAGCAGAAAATTGAATTAAATACACCAAAAAAAATTCCGCAGTTGATTTAAAATAAGTAATAACAACTGAGCAACTAATGTTTGATTCATGAATACGTTTTCAGAGTCAAACTGTAATTTTTTAAATTCTCCAACTGTCAATAAATTTACAGGACCCTTTTTAAAACGAAGTTTTTCCTGGAAATATTACGTCTATTAATGGCATAATCATTTTGTGTTTTGTTCTATTTAAAATAATTGTTATTATAAAAAAAATGCATTTGGTTTATTTATTGACAACTGTATGAATACATGTTGAATCAATTATTAGCTACATATGAATCGGTCATTAGCTACTAATTCCATGTTTGTTCCATTTCAACTAAAGGCATAGTTGAATTTTGAAATGATATCAGTTAACATCAACTGAAAGTCAGCAAGGGTTATTTCACCTGAGACCCAGTTGAAAATTCAGTAGCCAGTAGCTGAGAAATATTTTCGGTGTGGCCATATAGGTCCTTAATCTCATAAAGATAATTTCCATTTAAGAAAAAATTACATTACTTGAAGATTCTGACATTAACGGTTTTAAGAAACTAAATCTTGTAAGGTGCACAGAAGAAACTAAATCCAAGTTTCAATTACGAAACTGATTATACTAATCAAAATTTCAATCAATTTTGCACCTAACACTCACATGACACTATCAATTGCCAAAACTGTACACGATTAATTGAAATAAATTCAATTAAAATAGCACTAATATTAATTAAAATAATAATTAATATTGAAAAAAAAAATTATGACATTGAACACAAATGTGTGTACGTGACGTTTATATATTCGAGGTACCGCACACGTAGCTGTTTAACTGTGGACCATAAAGCCTTAGCTGTTATACTAAAATTTTGCATTTATGTATTCATTTCAAGAAGAAAAAAAATCATGGAAACTATGCAATCCACAATTGTGAGACAAATATTTACTGAAGCATTTAAAGTCAATTAAAATATTAATTGAATTGGATAACCATTTGGTTAAAGATAATTTCCATCTTCAATATATGTCCAATTTGATATTTAAGATAAAAAAATTTCCTTTTCTGTGGTGGTCGACGACAATAAGCGATTGACAGTTATCTGATTTGAAGCATATTATTTCCCTTTTCCTCTTTTCTCCTCTGTATTAGGAGGTTCTGCGCCATTAATTACTTTCGCAGTATTAGGAACGTTAGGTACGTCAGTGTCCAGCCGTACGGTAGGCCTGGGTATAATTCACCTAAACCTGATTAAACGATAAGATCACTTGGCTTCTTAAAGAAATAAAACGAGAAATCGTGAATGAAAGTCAGTGGCAACGAGAAAGAAAAATCAAATCGAAAGTTTTTTTCTCTTTTCTTTTTCGGAGAAAATGTGAATAAAAAGGAAAATCTAAATTTTATACTTGAGAAAAAAAAATCAATCAAAGAGCGACAGATTATTTTATAATAATTATTTGACTAAAAAAATTTTAATGATTATAATGAGCAATTAACCGATTAAAAAAAATGGTTTCAAAAAAAAATTTACTTTATATCAAAATTTTGCGACAAGAAATTTTTTCGAGTGTAGCAAAAAAGAAGTATGTAAATCATTTTCGAAAAAAAAATATGAAGTTAAAAAAAAATTAAAGCGTATTGTAATTGATCAAAAAAAAAAAAAAAAAAATCAACCAAAAGATAGGGAAAAGCGTTATATGATATTAAAATTATTTAACCTTTAAATGACCAAAAAAAAACTTTAAGCAAAAAAACTTTATGTAAAATTTCTTTATATAAAAATTAGCAAAATTTATTTAAACACTAAAATCATGTAAATTAGGAAGGAATGTCAGGTATTACAGATGTTCGTAGGAAAAATGATCATAATAATTCATGAGAATGCTTAGATACTGAAGTATTCTGTCTCTTCCCATATTTTACTTGGCCCATCAAATCTCAATAAATGAAGAAGATTTGATGCCTCAAATAATAAAAAAAAAATGTTTTCTCTTTGTTCTCGGAGAACCCGTGTGATTAAAATGCACTGATACATAGCACTCGCGTGCTCAAATCTAATTGTTATGCAACATGACTACCAGCTTTAGAAAAGAGTCAGACATGGACTTTAACAATACAGATTTCGACCACATAATGTTAAAGAAAAATCTTAAGCCTTATAGCAACAGACAACTGAACGACTCGTTGTCGTCAGACCGGACTTATAAATTTTAAAATCACTAAAACAAAATTTGAGATGTTACTAAAACTGGTTCCAAGTATATTTTACTTTCATTTAAAAATTACGGTTTGCATCGCAAATGATATCAGGACTAATTATCCCAAAAATCATGACTTATGACAAGACCCTAAAATCAATAAAAGTAAAAAAACCGTTATGTGAACTAAAATTCACATTCCAATGCAGTAAAACAATGATGGTACAAAATTTTAAATATTTTGCCATACATGTTTGAAATTTGAAAGAAAAAACCAAATTTAAATTTACGAGCCACCCTAAAGCGACCGTTATCAAGAAGAAAAACATTCCAGTCAGCCTACAGGCGGCTTTTAACGTTGGGCGCCAGATATGTAATACGCCCGCTAATGCTTGAGTAGATTTTTCTACAAATTATTCAAATTCTAATATAATGAATTGCGGTATGAGTTTATGTCAAGTCTGGCATGGTAAAATAAAACGAAACCCTGGCTAGCTCTGTCAGGTTGGTAAGTTCCTTGACCCGTGCTCATGGCGTATTGACATATTCCTAAACTCTCCATGCCACAATAAAACCAAGAGTTTAGTAAAAAAATTAATATAAAAAAAATAAAATTTATTTGTTCTTTCAAAAATGTTTTCCCGAATGAACTGCATTGGCAGCTAACGGTGTGGTATGATTAGATGTTGTGTCATACCGGGGTACATTTGACTCACCCTTACGCCATTGACAGCATGGGTACCCTACTATTTAACTGTCCCTAATTATGACCATTTTCCCTACTTACCTGGTTTTCCCTAACATCCTCCTAATTAAAAAGATTATTGGCTCATTTTAATTCAGGGGTTTATTTACAAAAAAAAACCGTTATATATGTAGACATTTTGAATTAATTGTAAGGTAAGTATAAAAAATAAGTATAGAGGTAAGTGTTAAGGATAAGTTAAGGGTAAGTATAAGAAAAAAAAATAAGTTATAATATGAATGGTAGGTATATCTAATAATAATTATAATATTAATAATAATAATATTAATTATAATACTAATTATAGTTTTGATAATAATGACAATTATAAAGTTTAATTTTTTTCTTATCTGTTTTGGTGACGACGTTTTTGCTGCTATGCCGCTACCGTTGTGTTTTCATGGCTGTTTCTGTTGTTAATTTTATAATTGCTGTTGTTGTTGATTTATGTAGTTTATGTTTTTTCATACTTGTTAAGTCTTTGTTACCGTTGGTTTTCACAAATGTTTGTATAGTAAAATTTTTTGTACTTCAAGGAGAAGTCAATGTCAACTACACTTTATTCTTTTCTCTGTCCTTCAAGGAGAAGACAATGTCAAACTGTTTTCATATAAGACGGGTTTTGTTTGATAGTTAGTTGTTGTTGTTTAAAACTGTATTTATAAAAAAAAAACAACGATGAATGAAATGTTTAACCACAACGTGATTTTTGCACGAAAAACACAGGTGGCTTAATTTTTTGTTTGTTTTCAGTATTTTTTTTGGTTTTTTTGTCTAAATTTCTGTTATTCACTTTAATTTTGTTAATTTTTCCTTCCACTTTATTAGACAACTCTTGGGCAATTAATTTATTTTTGTTGCTTAAGCTTAATTACAATATTAGTGTTGGATGTACATTAGGGCGGGTCGATTTAATAATCGCCCATGGCTCAGTGAAAATCGTATTCTAGGGATCAAAAGAAGAAACTTTGCCGAAGGAACCATACCTCTAAAACGAATTCTACTACCCCCCAACTGTTGACTTTTGTCCCGTAGGGTCAAGTTTTGAAAAATCCCACTTTGACCCATTTAGAGTGCCCCAATCGAGTCCAAATGTATGACCGACCCCCACTAACTTTGGAGGGCCGATCCACCCATGCCAGTGGCACACCCCGTGGAACTCCCCTGGGGGGTTCCCCATACAAACATTTTAAAAAATCACCATTTTTGGCACTTTATTTTATTATTTTTTATTTATTTTATTTATTTTTATTATTTTATTTATTTTTTCTCTTTAGAAATTTATTTAGTCAGAACATATGTAAATGAAAAAATTAATTTAACTTAGTAATAGAAAAGAAAATAAAAAAAATTACTGTTTGAAGTCTTTTTTGCTTTCAAGTCTGGGCAATTTCGCACGGCTCTCTAATGTCGTCACCATAACAGCCTCTACATTTTCCGGTATAACTCGTTTGGAAACGCTAGCTAGCAATTGAACGTGTCGTTCTGTTGCAGGTCGTAAAATAGGTTGTGTGGGTTTTTTAAGCCACCACAAGACACAGCTGCATGTCGTAAACTTACTTAAGCTAAATCGGTTACAGGTAGAATTGAGCATAAAATTATCATAAAGGATTTTCCAGAAGTAATAAAAGGCGCACTTGCTTAACAGAATTTGTGGTCAGATTAACGTTTAATTTACATGCAAGTACTTTATGGGCAGTTTTGACAACAAAATCGGTTACAGGTAGAATTGAGCATAAAATTATCATAAAGGATTTTCCAGAAGTAATAAAAGGCGCACTTGCTTAACAGAATTTGTAGTCAGATTAACGTTTAATTTACATGTAAGTACTTTATGGGCAGTTTTGACAACAAAATCGGTTACAGGTAGAATTGAAATTACCATTTCATTCTTATTACCTCGTCTCCTAGACCATATATAACGCAACAGTTTTTGTGAATGCATTAAGTCGTTGTGAAGAACTCGAAGTGTGAAGTGCTAATTTGAGATAAAAAAATATTTAAAAAAAAATCATTCCAAATCAAGAAGTTTACAATGAATCCACCATCCTCTACACCGCAAGATGAAGCAATAACAACATCAACAACTATCGAAAACCCAATGAGTCATATACCCAGGCATGATGTTACTGTTTTTGGTGTGTCTACTGATTTGACTGATCTTAATTTACCAACCCATCTGGATATCTTGAGATATTATTTTTACTTGAGCGAACAAAAAAAGTTGTCCTATAAAGCATTCACTATTCAAGTACAAGATAAGTTGATTGGAATTTGGGAAAAACTTGGTATGGAAATAATGCTGAAAAAAAGTGTATGTAATAAATTGAATAGATTGCTTGACAAATATCAAGAGCAAATCAAGAGAAGAAACAAACCAGTCCAAATGTATGACCGACCCCACTAACTTTGGAGGGCCGATCCACCCATGCCAGTGGCACACCCCGTGGAACTCCCCTGGGGGGTTCCCCATACAAACATTTTAAAAAATCACCATTTTTGGCACTTTATTTTATTATTTTTTATTTATTTTATTTATTTTTATTATTTTATTTATTTTTTCTCTTTAGAAATTTATTTAGTCAGAACATATGTAAATGAAAAAATTAATTTAACTTAGTAATAGAAAAGAAAATAAAAAAAATTACTGTTTGAAGTCTTTTTTGCTTTCAAGTCTGGGCAATTTCGCACGGCTCTCTAATGTCGTCACCATAACAGCCTCTACATTTTCCGGTATAACTCGTTTGGAAACGCTAGCTAGCAATTGAACGTGTCGTTCTGTTGCAGGTCGTAAAATAGGTTGTGTGGGTTTTTTAAGCCACCACAAGACACAGCTGCATGTCGTAAACTTACTTAAGCTAAATCGGTTACAGGTAGAATTGAGCATAAAATTATCATAAAGGATTTTCCAGAAGTAATAAAAGGCGCACTTGCTTAACAGAATTTGTGGTCAGATTAACGTTTAATTTACATGCAAGTACTTTATGGGCAGTTTTGACAACAAAATCGGTTACAGGTAGAATTGAGCATAAAATTATCATAAAGGATTTTCCAGAAGTAATAAAAGGCGCACTTGCTTAACAGAATTTGTAGTCAGATTAACGTTTAATTTACATGTAAGTACTTTATGGGCAGTTTTGACAACAAAATCGGTTACAGGTAGAATTGAAATTACCATTTCATTCTTATTACCTCGTCTCCTAGACCATATATAACGCAACAGTTTTTGTGAATGCATTAAGTCGTTGTGAAGAACTCGAAGTGTGAAGTGCTAATTTGAGATAAAAAAATATTTAAAAAAAAATCATTCCAAATCAAGAAGTTTACAATGAATCCACCATCCTCTACACCGCAAGATGAAGCAATAACAACATCAACAACTATCGAAAACCCAATGAGTCATATACCCAGGCATGATGTTACTGTTTTTGGTGTGTCTACTGATTTGACTGATCTTAATTTACCAACCCATCTGGATATCTTGAGATATTATTTTTACTTGAGCGAACAAAAAAAGTTGTCCTATAAAGCATTCACTATTCAAGTACAAGATAAGTTGATTGGAATTTGGGAAAAACTTGGTATGGAAATAATGCTGAAAAAAAGTGTATGTAATAAATTGAATAGATTGCTTGACAAATATCAAGAGCAAATCAAGAGAAGAAACAAACCAGTCCAAATGTATGACCGACCCCACTAACTTTGGAGGGCCGATCCACCCATGCCAGTGGCACACCCCCTGGAACTCCCCTGGGGGTTTCCCCATACAAACATTTTAAAAAATCACCATTTTTGGCACTTTATTTTATTATTTTTTATTTATTTTATTTATTTTTATTATTTTATTTATTTTTTCTCTTTAGAAATTTATTTAGTCAGAACATATGTAAATGAAAAAATTAATTTAACTTAGTAATAGAAAAGAAAATAAAAAAAATTACTGTTTGAAGTCTTTTTTGCTTTCAAGTCTGGGCATTTTCGCACGGCTCTCTAATGTCGTCACTATAACAGCCTCTACATTTTCCGGTATAACTCGTTTGGAAACGCTAGCTAGCAATTGAACGTGTCGTTCTGTTGCAGGTCGTAAAATAGGTTGTGTGGGTTTTTTAAGCCACCACAAGACACAGCTGCATGTCGTAAACTTACTTAAGCTAAATCGGTTACAGGTAGAATTGAGCATAAAATTATCATAAAGGATTTTCCAGAAGTAATAAAAGGCGCACTTGCTTAACAGAATTTGTGGTCAGATTAACGTTTAATTTACATGCAAGTACTTTATGGGCAGTTTTGACAACAAAATCGGTTACAGGTAGAATTGAGCATAAAATTATCATAAAGGATTTTCCAGAAGTAATAAAAGGCGCACTTGCTTAACAGAATTTGTAGTCAGATTAACGTTTAATTTACATGTAAGTACTTTATGGGCAGTTTTGACAACAAAATCGGTTACAGGTAGAATTGAAATTAGCATTTCATTCTTATTACCTCGTCTCCTAGACCATATATAACGCAACAGTTTTTGTGAATGCATTAAGTCGTTGTGAAGAACTCGAAGTGTGAAGTGCTAATTTGAGATAAAAAAATATTTAAAAAAAAATCATTCCAAATCAAGAAGTTTACAATGAATCCACCATCCTCTACACCGCAAGATGAAGCAATAACAACATCAACAACTATCGAAAACCCAATGAGTCATATACCCAGGCATGATGTTACTGTTTTTGGTGTGTCTACTGATTTGACTGATCTTAATTTACCAACCCATCTGGATATCTTGAGATATTATTTTTACTTGAGCGAACAAAAAAAGTTGTCCTATAAAGCATTCACTATTCAAGTACAAGATAAGTTGATTTGAATTTGGGAAAAACTTGGTATGGAAATAATGCTGAAAAAAAGTGTATGTAATAAATTGAATAGATTGCTTGACAAATATCAAGAGCAAATCAAGAGAAGAAACAAACCCCAACAATTTACAGAGTATGTAAAATCTCTGGAAACAATTTTTTTCATTGGAACATGTAAATGCGATTTGAAGGCAGCTCCATGTGCATGCGGTTTGGTTCCCGAACGCCTCAAAGAGTTTATGCACGATCAACATAATCAGAGAAGTCTAACAATGGATGGATTTGCGATGGAAATTGAAGAGCAAGGAGCAACGTCTATGTCATCAATGCCAACATACCAAGATCCCGATGATTCAACATACGCACCGCCACCGGTTCAAGAAGATTTGGATATAAGCACAAGTTCACAATACACACAGAGATACGATTGTTTTAACTTTGCCTTGGTATGTGACAGATTTGGCGTGCCTGATAGAGTAGCATCAGCAATGGGAACAGCTCTTTTCCAAGATTTTAAAATTAAAGATATCCATGGCAAACCTCGCAGCATGGATAAATCGAAAGTTCGCCGAGAAAAAGAGAAATGCAGACAAGAAGTGCTTCGCAAACGGTTAGATGATACCAATTTGTTAGCATTTTCATTCGATGGCAGAAAAGATGATACTTTAACGAGAGATACAATTGATGAGAAGTATCATACTAGAATGGTAAAAGAACCTCATCTTGTTATTTTGAGAGAACCGAATTCTGAATTGATTGGTTACGTAAGACTGGAACATGAAACCGCTGAATACAAAACAACCAAATTAAATGATTTTTTCAACGATAAAAATATATCACTGGATGCATTAATTGGCATATGCACTGACGGTGAGCCAACAAACACTGGCTCAAACGGTGGAATTATACGACGATTCGAATTGCTGTTAAAAAGACCATTGCATTGGTTCGTTTGCCTTCTACACTTCAACGAACTTCCGTTTCGGCATTTGTTTGAAGCTTTGGATAAATCAACCAGCACTGGACCAAGATCGGCAACCGGAAAATTGAGCCGTCAAATCGAAACTTGTGAAACTCTTCCGGTAAGTTATTGCTATCACTCATTTATTATAATTGTCAACCGTTTTTAATTGTTTTATTTTTATATATTTTCAGGTGGTGGACGGCTTTCAGAAAATTGAGTTGAAAAATATGCCCCCTGCTCCAGAAAAAATTTAATTTTCCACCGATTCCAAGTACTTATACGACATGGCCCATGCAATTTCTAGCGGCGTGGTTTCAGTGGATCTGGCAAACATCAAACCAGGGAAAATTGTACATTCTCGGTGGCTCACCAAGGCCGCTAGACTATTACGATTATATGTGACAACGGAAAATCCAGATGCAAATTTAAGAATACTGGTTGAATTTATAATTACATGTTATGTGCCAATGTACTTCAATATCAAGTATTACAGCTCTGTCGTGTACGGTAGTAGATTATTTTTCAAATTCATTAGTTGGTCAAGATTTCTAGAACCTCGTTTACGCAAAATTGTCAATAAAGTAATTACAGATAATTCATATTATGCGCATTCGGAAAATATCTTGTTATCAATGTTGTTTGATGATAGCAAAGAAAAGCGCGACTGTGCTATCAAGATAATTCTACGCTATCGAACCGATGTTGACGACCCAACGGGACTTAGAGCTTATAAAAAACCAGATATAAACTTTTATTGCACAAGTTACACGGAAATGATCAATATGAATGACATAAATGACGTATTTGAACCACCATTCACGCGAAGCATTCCATACGATACTTTAAAAGAATATTTAAATCAAGATGATCCACCGTTTAATGATCCAAAAATTCCATCACACATACAAGAAACAGAACGACACGTTCAATTGCTAGCTAGCGTTTCCAAACGAGTTATACCGGAAAATGTAGAGGCTGTTATGGTGACGACATTAGAGAGCCGTGCGAAATTGCCCAGACTTGAAAGCAAAAAAGACTTCAAACAGTAATTTTTTTTATTTTCTTTTCTATTACTAAGTTAAATTAATTTTTTCATTTACATATGTTCTGACTAAATAAATTTCTAAAGAGAAAAAATAAATAAAATAATAAAAATAAATAAAATAAATAAAAAATAATAAAATAAAGTGCCAAAAATGGTGATTTTTTAAAATGTTTGTATGGGGAAACCCCCAGGGGAGTTCCAGGGGGTGTGCCACTGGCATGGGTGGATCGGCCCTCTAAAGTTAGTGGGGGTCGGTCATACATTTGGACTCGATTGGGGCACTCTAAATGGGTCAAAGTGTGATTTTTCAAAACTTGACCCTACGGGACAAAAGTCAACAGTTGGGTAGTAGAATTCGTTTTAGAGGTATGGTTCCTTCGGCAAAGTTTCTTATTTTGATCCCTAGAATACGATTTTCCCTGAGCCATGGGCGATTTTTTTGCCTCCCCACAAATCGACCCGGCCTAATGTACATATCAGTATATATGTATTTCTTTTTTACAAAAAAAACTTATCCAAGAAGGATATTCAAGTTTTATACACGCTTTAAGGCATTTCTTTTTTTTAAATGAGCCAATTAGTGAAGCAGATGGAGTATCCAAACTTTCTTGATTTATATGTATATTTGAAAAGAAAGACATGTGGTCAATTATTTTATATTTTCACTTCTGTTAAGTTTTGTATTTATTTACAAATGTTATTCTTTTAAACAAATTTTCACCGTTTATTTCACATTTTAATTATCGTTCTCAAATTTATGTCTTTATATGAGAAAAAAAAACATAAAACGGATGTTCTTTATTACGTGTTAAAAAATGTTCCGCTGACGAAAGACAACGTCTAACCAAACTGATCTTATCCAACTTGTGCGCACGGCCGCACGGCCATGACCGCCCACGATCACTGTTAAATCCCAACTAACTATTTTTTTCCATTTCGATTTAACACTGCACTCAATTTTTCTTTCTTTCCACACCAAAGATCAGTGCTGCCAGACCTTTTTGCCAAAAGCCATCGTTGACAATTTCCTCTAAATCGTCACAACATATAACGATTTTTCTCCGAAAATCGCCAACAGGAGGGATCCTCAAAATGACGAAAAAAATCCGTAACACACTTCTGGGAAAAAGCTACGAAAAAACTAAAAAGTGTATTTTTTACAAAATCATCTTTGAAAGTTGACTTTCAATACCTTAAAAACTATTCAAGGTACGTGAATGAGTTTTTGCAGCAATAAAGACTATTTTATTGTTCATGTAAAACAATTAAAATAATTTTAAAAAATTAAACCGAACTATCCTTTTTTTGCAATTAAAATTATGGTGTATGGAAATTTACAATTTTTTATAAAATCATGTTTTCTGGATTCGTTTATGAATTGGCGCTACTTTTTATTTTTGAAATCTAAACAGAATATATGGCGATATATAACTGTATTTCAGAAAGTATCAAAATCGGCGTGACTTTTTTGTTATATGATCGAAAACTCAAAAATTCTCATAAAAATTAGACCAATTTCGGTCAATGCTGTACGTAGGGTGAATGTTGTACCGATGTGTATTAGTTCCAAAAAACTGTTTGCCACTGCTAGCTTTTTCGCACAGCCAGTAGTTGTCCAGCGATTATCACTCATTTATGTGTTTAGCTATCAAATATTATGTGTCTCGTTAGCTCAGTGGGTAGAGCAATCGTCTGCCAATCTGATGGCCTGGGTTCAAATCACGGCAGGACCAAAGATACATATAAACTTTTTTAAATTTTATTTTGGAAAATATATTTCCAGACCACCTATTTATTGGTTTTGCCAACGTTCAAAAATTTTGTTTCTCCAGTGCCTTTCCGTCGCTTTTTGAACAGCCGGTCCTTTTGTCTAATGACAAAAGGACAGGCTGTTCAAAGCACTTACCACCGCTTTCCCGTTTGTATTTTTCTGACTGGGTAAGCACAAAATCCTCTATCAAATGACAAAATTGCCCAAAAAGTAAGGGAACGCACAAAATCACTTTTCTAAGCCAAAACTTTATTTAAATAAATAAATAAATAAATAAAAAAATAAATGAATAAATTGTAGAACCTTGCTACCTCAACTATTTATTTATAAATTTGTGGTTTAGTGGCTTGTCCGTATCAACTTAGTATTATTTGTTTCCATAACCCCCTAGCAGTTTGCGCAGTAATGATATTTTTTATGATACAGTTCATAGAACAAATTATTCATTGAATGAACTTGTTGCTAGCGCATTAAGGGCAATTTAATAGAATAGCCAGTATGAAATCTGAGAGAATTAATATTAACATAGATTTTGGTGATTGTATTGATATATTTAAAAATATGCTAGATATAATTTATTTGTAATTTTAATTTGTAGTCTGTAAGGAAATTGTATTCCATAGACTTAATTTAATAAATAAATACCTTGTACATTAGACTGAACCTCAAAAAAAAAAGTTCGCCGTACACCCTCCAATATGAAGTATTTTTGCAAGGCAATTTCAAAAAAAAATTTTTTTTGTCCCGAACGTAGGGGTCGTTTTTTTCAATTTTTCGTTATAGCTTCGGCATTTAAAGTCGGATTTTAAAGTGTGATATATCGATTTTTTGCCTCGAGGAAGCCAGTGTTTTGCTATAAAGGAAAAATCCATTGAAAAAAAATTTTAAAAGGCGACCCCTACGTTCGGCAACCAATATATAAAAAAAAATTTCTACTGGGTGTATCGAAAAACTTCCTTAGCAAAAGTTTATTGATTTTCTGACATTAGGGAGGTAGCAACTGAGAAATTGTGGGTAACTATTAGAACAGGATACTTGAGTCAATGGCCCTTAGAGCAAAACACTGGTCTCCTCGAGAGTAAAACAAAGATGTATCATACTTTAAGATCTGACTGTAAATGCCAAAGATATAACGAAAAATGTAAAATGGCGACCCCTTTTTTTTTTGCCTGTAAGGTGGTACGCTCTATTGTACATACTTATTTTTTAAAGAATTTCTTTACAAACTGCACTGATAGAATTTTGTGCGTTGGGTTAATGAATTTCTTCATTAATATAATGAATTTCTTCATTGGAAAGTCCCCAAAGAACGATTTCATTGAATCAATGAAACATGTTTCCTTAAATCAATTTTAATGAAAGGCATCACTAAACTAATGAAAATTTTATGGAATGTATGAATTTTTTTTTCATTAATTTGAAGATAAACGTTGTGAAAGTTTTATGTTTTTAATGAAATAAATTCATTACTTGTATAAAATATTTTTTCAAATATTTTTCATTTTAGCACAGATATAATGAAATTATTATTAGTATAATTTGTTCATATTTTTAATGAAGCCTTAATATAGAATTTAAAAAATAATTCATTAAAACAATGTAAAATTTGTAAACAATTTTTTAAAATTTGAATTTATTTTATTATTGCATTCGTTTCATATTGTTTTTATATAAATTATGCCAATATGCCAATTAATGTTTGAATCCGAAACTATAAATGGGTTGAAATAGACTTGTACCAAAATTTTGGTTATAACATAATCAAAAGATAAAAAACGGTAAGAAATTTTATTAGGTCCAAATATGGACCGATTCTATCTAGAATCAATAGGCTTTGTCTTTGGGTCCATGTGAGCCAAAGTACCAAATTTCATTAAAATATCTTCATACTTATTTACGAATTGTAGTTTGCGAGCATGCCCATTTTTGGTGGACCTTTATACTGGTACTAGGTTTAAACATATACCGATTTAAACCAATATCAATAGGTTTTGTCCCTGGACCGATATAAATCGGTGTACCATATTTCACCAAAATATATTAATATTTGCGACCTGTAGCGTCGCATAAGAATAAGAATACTGACCGACATCGTCAAATCGAATCAAAAAGTGATTCTGAGTCAATCGGTATACTAAAATGTGGGGTATAGGTTCAATATTTTTTTATGTTACAAACATCAGCACAAACTTTGTATAATATCCTGTCACCGTAGTGGTGTAGGGTATAACAAAAAACGTAAAATTGTATCTGAAATCAATTTTATATGTTAAATTTTTTATTTAAAAAATACTTTAATGAACTTTTTTATGAAATTATAAAAAACTAAATAAAGAATCGAATGAAAAATTCACAACAACAAAGAATTTGAATACAGTTAATGAATTTTTCCATTAAATCAATGAATCCATTTTAATGAAACTAAGAACGAAAATTCTATCAGTGTGTGTATTATTTGTATGTGGAAAGTAAAAAAAATTGCCATATTCCTTCTCTAAAATTACATTTTTATAGCACTCCTCTACACTGATAGAATTTTGTGCACAGTATTAATGAATTTGTTCATTAATCCAATGATTTTTTTCATTGAAAAGTCCCCAAAGAACGCGTTCATTAGATCAATGAAACGTATTCATTAAATGAAAACTAATTGAAAAAATATATTTTTTTTTGCGTTACTTTTTTTATTTATTTTTATTTTATTAATTTTTATTTGTACATATATTTCTTTTTCGTTTTTATAACGTTTTTGATATCTCCCTGAAGTCGACTTGAACCCGCAATCACCAGAATGTAAACATTATCGCGTTACCGATTGATCTAAATAGCCAAAACAAAATGATGTCATTATTTGGACTTTTATATTTAAATAATTTCAGTTTGCAACCCTAGCGTTCATTACTGGAACATATATATATTTTAGTAATTAGCAAATTCAAAACCCTTATAAAAATTATAGCATATCTTACGGGTTAGTTGAAAATATATAATGAAAAAATTCATTAAATTAATGAATTTTTCATTAACTCAATAAAATTTTTCATTAAATCAGTGAATTCAGATTAATGAAATCGATTCATTAATAGTATGAACGAAAATTCTATCAGTGTAGTGTCTAATTTTTAAATATGTATATTTATGCAAAGAATTACAATATATTGTATTTTTTGCTAGGCCTAAATGCGCATTGAAAATCCTGTGTACCCACTAGCCCCCTCGTCCGCATATACATAGGTAACGCCATGCAATAAATAGTCAAGTGTTAATCTCTTCAATTTTATACCCACCTTTCGTAATATAGTTTTATTATTAAAGCAATCATATTAAATTAAGTATTATTTATTTATAATTTATTTATAAGTGCTTTTATTGTATTTAAATTCTATATACATTAAAAGATGTATATTAAAAGCTTTCTTGTTGTGAATATTACACGAACAAAATGTATGTATTTTTACCGCGAATTAGTAGATCCTGAATTAGTGTTACTTGTATGTGCCTCATAATCCATAACTTCTTCGTATATGAGTTCTTTCCATTGTTCAACTGTATGTTCACGTTCATCAACGCTGTGGTCGTATGGTTCTGGTGCAGGCTGAAATAAAAAATTTATAAAATTTAAATACATGTGCGAGAACTCGGTTTTATTTTTGTACGATTTAACGAAGAACTCGATTTGATAGTTATTTAATTTTTTTTTGATTAATAGAGTAAAATAATAAAATTGCTCTAAAGGTTGAGATGACCAAATTCGAACAATATTGTTTTTAAATAAAAAAATATCCAAGAAAGATTTTGAATTTATGTTTTTTATTTTTTATTATGTAAAGGGTGGTCCAACCATAATTATAAAAAAATTTTTTTTTTTTGGCCGAATGTAGGGGTCGCCTTTTTCAATTTTTCATTATAGCTTCGGCACTTAAAATCGGATTTTAAAGTGTGATATATCGATTTTTTTGCCTCGAGGACACCAGTGTTTTGCTATAAAGGAAAAATCCAATTAAAAAAAATTTAAAAAGGCGACCCCTACGTTCGGCAACCAATATATAAAAAAAATTTCTACTGGGTTTATCGAAAAACTTCCTTAGCAAAAGTTTTATAATTTTTTGTAAGCTTTAATTTTCCGACATTAGGGTCGTACATTAGGGTGGTAGCAACTGAGTTCCGGTAGGTAACTACTAGAACGGGATACTTGAGGTCAATGACCCTTAAAGCAAAAACACTGGTCTCCTCGAGAGATAAACATCGATGTATCATACTTTAAGATCCGACTGTAAATGCCAAAGATATAACGAAAAATGTAAAATGGCGACCCCTACATTCGGCAAAAAAAAAAAAAATTTTTTTTTTTTTTGAAACCTCCTTGCAAAAATACTTTATATTGGAGGGTGTACGGCGAACTTTTTTTTTTTGCCTGTAAGGTGATACGCTCTAATGTACATAGATACATATTTATTTTTAATTGAGGTTTGGAAGTTAGTGAATTTTGAGTCACTGGTTCTTAATACGGTTTCAAAATTATTCTACCATAATTTGAAGAATCTCACGATTGAAACCCATGTTAAGCATTTAATTCTGCAGAACTCACAAGGAAGCTATACCGATTTGTTCCCAACTTGTCAAATTTACGATAAATGCTAATTTACTACTTAAAGTAGTACGAACTGTGAATCCCATAATCTTTAGAAAAATTTTAATTCAATACAACACCAATTTCATATATAAATGTGCTATTCGCTAAAATCTTTTTTTTTAAAACAGATAGTATTGGACATGCTTGGACGTTAAAACTTTACTTTACTTTACTTTACTTTAAAATCGAAAAATTTATATTTGACTACACTTCTTAACCCCTAAATGTGGGATTGGGCTGCTAAAAACAATACGTTTCTTTAATTTTTTCTCCTCTATCACAAATCCAAATTTCATTAAAATCGGAGGGAACCTACCGCAATAGATAGTATTTTTTATATATTTTCTAATGAGGAGTTTCTTTTTTCCATATATGTTCCACTTATTGGAGCAAAACTAACGTAAATAAAAAAATTATATTGCCAGAAAGGCCCTATATTTCTATAAAAATACATAGATGGGGAAGTGTACGACCTCGAGTCATTATTGTGTACAAAACTCAAAATTTGTCATGGTAATTCCGAAATCTTAACTCCGGATCTTATATAATTATATATAAAATCACTTAGAAAATATTGTGGATGACACCACACATAATTATATGTGTCTTTTTAATGGACCAGATATAATGATTTCAGAATTTAATTTAAAAATATTCAGGAAATGGGACCTCATATATTTGTATATAGTTTTATATGGAGCAAGATGTGACTTTATCAAAAATTATAAAAAAAATATTTTTAATATTGGCTCACATGTAGTTATATATAATTATATGTTAATTTATGTTGAATTATAAATGAACTCATATATTATTCTATATTGTTCATATAGTTATATACAATTAGGTATATTAAGTACAATTATATGTAGGACGATATGAAATAATATATTACTATATATGCCTCCATATCAAATTTTTTGAACCAACGCCAAGCTATATATAAGTATATATGCTTTGACATGTACGTTTACATGGCTATATATATGTATACATTGAAACATATAATTATATTAAATCATTTTAAATAATATCGAAATATATATAAACTTTTTTACTTGGGTAGGAAAAAAAATTTGAAATCTTTTTTTTTAAACAAAAGAAAAAAAGTTTGCGCAAGTTTGCGCCATGATTTTTGGGGATTTTTTGAAAATTTCATCTTTTTTCAATTTTTGCTCATCAGGCACTTGTTCTCATATTTTTTTGTCAGTCATAAACTTTTGTTTGGGGATTAACACTGCCTATTAACATTACAATGGTTTTTTGCCTTGTAAATGTAATTGAATGAAAAATTATTTTCATCAATGGATTTTATTGGGCGAATGATTGATTATATAAAGTTGATGTACAAGTCCACCATTCGGTAGGTATCTCTCTCAGGTGCTGTGTATGTGTTGATTATGTTTTCTTGACGGGTTTGTTTCTAGGGATATTTGAATATTGTCAAATTATTGGTGACGTATATTCATTGGTTTTTTCGTGTGGTTTTGTGTAAGTTTATAAGGTGTAGGTTTCTGACATTTTAATTTTATATCTTAAACTAAATATTGTATATTATTGTGTTTGTGTGTTGAATAAATGTTATCGTTTTTTCTCGCGAGTGTGTAGTATGGTGCGAGGAAGTTATGGGCAGTAGTTATTGTATCTCGTGTGTGATACTGGAGTGGACTTGGTAAATTTGTTCTGTGTTTTTTGTAATTTATGGTTCTGTGTTTTTTGAATTTATGGTTTTGTGATCATTTGAGATTTGGTTTGTTATGTTTGACTATTCTGGTAATTTTTCGGGATCATGTTGATATGCATCCTAGAGGGGTACTATGGAACCAGTAGGTTAATTCCGCTGATGAGTCCCTTTGGCAGGGGACGAAAGTGTTTCAGGAATTGCCCAAGTGCCTGCACGGCTATGTTTTTGTATGGATGGTGGGTTATTTATTCTGTTTTTGTTTTCTGGTTTAGTTTTTTTTTTTGGGGGGGGGGGGGGGAGGGGGAGGGATTTTTGTTTTCATTTGCGGTGGTAAGTTGTAGTGATGAATGAAAAAACCGATAAGTTTGATATTTTAGGGCGCTTTTTCCCCTAATTGTCTTTCCACAGGATTATCGTATTGGCGGACTATTAAGAGAACATACAGTCATGTGCAATATAATAGGGACATTAAAGTTTTTTTCTAATTTTATTCTCGATACCTTTTTTTTTAAAGATCAAAATAGTGGATAGATTCGCCCCAAAATCCGAGAAGATAGTTTAGAAAATTGTGTAGAATTTTAACGTGATGTCTGTATTTTTATTTTGTCACTTGTTTTAAGTAGGAGTGGCTTTTAATGAAAAATAAGCGATATCGACCTTCTATCAAATTGCATAGTAAAATTTAGCGAGTACTGATCAGTTCTGTAAAAACTGTATATTTTTGGAATTCCTATAAAATATCCTTAAGTATTGCATTATTTTTTTCTACAAATGGTCGCCACACTTAAAATGACAGTGCCTTAAACATGACCAAATTTTTCTTTGTTTTTAGCGATTTTAAAATAAAGTTAACAACACTGAAACTTTAAAGTGAATGGGCTTATTCAATACTTAGCGCGGTATAACAAATCAGTCAAGGTTTTTTTACGTTATAGTATAAAGCATTCCGTATTTAAATTTCAGTGCTGTTAACTTTATTTTAAAATCGCTAAAAACAAATAAAAATTTGGTCATGTTTAAGGCACTGTCATTTTAAGTGTGGCGACCATTTGTAGAAAAAAAATAATGCAATACTTAAGGAAACTTTATAGGAATTCCAAAAATATACAGTTTTTACAGAACTGATCAGTACTCGCTAAATTTTACTATGCAATTTGATAGAAGGTCGATATCGCTTATTTTTCATTAAAAGCCACGCCTACTTAAAACAAGTGACAAAATAAAAATACAGACATCACGTTAAAATTCTACACAATTTTCTAAACTATCTCCTCGGATTTTGGGGCGAATCTATCCACTATTTAGATCTTTAAAAATAAAGACAACGAGAATAAAATTAGAAAAAAACTTTAATGTCCCTATTATATTGCACATGACTGTAGATCGTCGATGACCCAAGTAGGGAACTGGCCACCAAAAGAATGGTCTCTAGGCCTCTTAGGTGTACGGTAGGGTCTGCAATGATAAATTGAGGGAGTTATCTACATGATATTAAAGAGTTATTGCGATGGGAAGGTCATTAAAATTTGTGCAGAAAACTCTCTGTATGCAGCTTTTTCCCTATTTGAACAATTTTTTTAATAAATATCAAAAATCAATTTAAATATATTTAAAAAAAACTTTAAAATATGTAGAGTTTTGTTATACAAAAAATACAAAATTTTAGTTTTGGAAAAACCTTGATTAGTTCCATGTCAAAGTTTGAACTTTAGTTCCAAATATTTCCACTAGGGGGCGTTGCAAAGGCACAAAATTAATCTAAAATACTTTATTTATGTGTATCCATGTTTCTTAAAACGTTGGTCGAAAAAGGATTAAAATACAAAAAAAATTTGGAAACTCGCATTCTTCTGCGAAGTACGAGTAAGCGTGTGATCAAAAAAATACGAACCCTCCAAATATTCGCCGCTGGATTCTTTTTATCAAATTAAACCCAAAACTATCAAAAACTCCGACGTTTTAGTCCAAAAAACACGTTTAATAATTTTGGCCAGCTTTTCGGGTCAAATACCCCTCTGTGCGTCGTGGCGATGTTAATTGGCCGCCACGATCATGTGATTTGACATCGTTGGACTTTTTTCTTTAGTGATATTTAAAAGAAAAAGTGTACGTCAATAAGCCAAGAACAATTCAAGAGCTAAAGAATGGGATAATTCGGCACATTAATGACATTGAACCTCAATTATCGGGCATGTTCTGTATTTCACTTTTGGGTGAAAGTGAAAATTTCTTAAATTTTTTTTCTCAATTTCGTTTAGATTCATTTAAAATTTAAGTGAATTACGATTGTACATAGCTCATTTTATGGAAAAAAGCCGAAATCGAATCAAATAAAATTTTAGAACACAGTGGAATAAGGTCTTTAATTTCAATTTCACTGCGATTTGAAATCACTTCGAAATGCAGAACACAGCTGTATGTCTCAGATTCATTGAACATATGGACCATCGGATAGAGGTATGCCACCGAAGCCGTGGCGAGCATTTGGCCGATATTTTGTTTCGCACATAATTGTCATAGATTCTTCTATCATAATAAAAAAATATTAAGACAACTCTCTGAAAACTTTTTGTTTTATTTACAACTAGCGGGCAAAGCCCGCTACGTTGTTAGCATGCCTTAGGCCTAGTTTTTGGGATATTTTTACATTATTGCTCATAACTTTTTTATTAATTATTTTAATAGAATGATATAAACCCTATGTTCATCCTTAAGGACCATTCTAAATACTGGAACAAATATTTTTGAAATCAGATGAGTAGTTACGGAGATTACCTCCTACAAACAAACAAACATACATTACCTTTTTATTATATTAGTATAGATTAACATCGTCATAGTAATTATAACGAGTAAAACAGTTAAAGTCGGGCATAGCGACTATATAATACCCTACAACAGTCTGGTTAAAAGCGAATGGGTTAAAACGGACTTGTGTTGGGCAATTTTAATGTTTAGCCTTTACCGAACCCATTTCTGAACCTATTGTGTAACAAAAGCTTCAATTTATTATTATTTGTAGGACAATATTAAGGAAACACTTCTTTTGCATCTGAATCAATTAGATTAAGTCAAAAAGTCTAGACATTTCTCTTCAGTTCTTGTGAACATTTTTTTCCGATTAGATCAGTAGTTATAAGCTGATGTAAACATATATAAACAAAATTTATATCCAAATAAAAACAACGAAATGGTTAGCTTTTTTGTAAATTTACGGAAAAGAGTAATTTAAAGCTTTGAAAGCTTTAATAAAGCATTTTAAATCTGAAAATGGTAAGTAATTAAAATATATGTACATTATATATTGACATAGATTTTTTTGAATATATCACCACAGAATTGCATGTAATAAAAAGCTGAGCCCCTTAAACATGAAAATCTACAACATTTGAGGTTTCAAAACTATCAGAGAATGCATTAAAGTTTTGCTAAAGGAAGCTATTACAAGCAAGTCTTTTATGAGGTACCGAATATACCTGAAAGTCCAAACATCCAGTTTCAACTATTTTCTAAATAAAAAATAAGAAATTTAAAACAATATAACAAAAACCTTTACTAAACATATTGTTAATTGAAAGTTATATAACAAGAGTGGGCACGGATTTCTCACCGAGGGCCATATTGTGTTTTTTCATTAATTATACAGGCCGCACCATACAATAAAAAAAAAAACTACAAATCTTGAAGTAAAACGAAAACAGAAGGAACTAATGTTTTTTTTTTTTGTAAAACCAAAAAAACAGTTTTAAAATCCATCTATTCCAAAACTGATTCCCCAAGAACTCATTGCAAATTCAACTTTTTCAAATTCTGATTTATAATTTTTATTTACATACATAAGTAGAATTAAACATAATTGGAACACTTTTTTTTATAGTTTTTGCATTGATTCGCTGTGTCGCGGAATGGGCCAACAAAGATTTGAAAACTCAACGAGTTATAATACCGTTATCCGTTTCAATACCCTTTCAAATTGATTAACAATACCAATGCCGAAACTCTTAATTTAAAAAAATACCAGTATTCAAAAACCTTTTCCCTTAATACCGGTATCGTACCGTTATTGAATCGGTTTCTAACAGGGTTGGCAATACCGCTAAAATACCGTTTACGATTCAAAACCCTTTCAACTGGCTACCGTTAACCCTAAAATACCGTTACCGAAATAAATGAAATACCGTTACCTCTAAGACACCGTTACCGTTATTTTTAATTTTCTGCTTTTGGTAATTGCACGTGGTTATTGAGTATTTTTCGTACTTTAATTTGGTAAACTGGTTCTGTTTTTCATCTCGTTTGTTTTTGTAAAAAAGTTGCAGGATGAATCGAAATAACTGACTACCGTTATCCTTAAAATACCGTTACCGAAATAACTGAAATATCGCTAACCTGAAAATACCGTTACCGAAATAATCAAAAACACGTTATCCTTAAAATACCGTTACCAAAATAACTAAAATCGGTTATTTAGTTAGAATATTCTTCTAACTCAAGTCCAAATTCTAATATGATATTGTCATATTAGATTTTATTTGTTGTTTCAAAAAGGGTTGATCATTTTCATGATAGACAATACAATTGTTTCGTAGGCATGACCCTACTCTTCAGTTGTCCGCAATAAGAAAATGATAACTTTCCTACTCAAACCGAGACATTACATAAGGTATAAAAAATCAACGGGATGAGAATTTGTACTTTCTGTATTTGTACCCTTTTTGAAACAACAAATAAAATCTAATATGACAATATCATATTAGAATTTGGACTTGAGGTAGAAGAATATTCTAACTAAATATATGAAAATATAGAAAGTCCGAAAAAACAATTTTTGTATTTTTAATGCAAAAATTAGGATAATTGTTGTTAAAATCGGTTATCCTTAAAATACCGATACCGAAATAAATGAAATAGCGTTACCCTTAAAATACCGTTACCGAAATAATCTGAAATAGCGTTACCTTTATCGATAACACCATCGTTTCGGTTACCATCCATGGTTTCTAATAAAATAATTTTCTTACGTTTTTCACAAAAAAATGTAAAATTTTTCATACAAAATAAGCAAAATTTAAAATTAATTGAATTTTATCTGTGTTTTTAATTAAAAATCGTATTGCTAGCAGGCGTATTGCTATTATTTTTTTAATTTGGTTTAGCAACATTGTGTTTTTTTACAACAACACATAACTTATTGTGAAAACACAATTCTTCAATAATACCGGTACGTATCGGCATTGATGTTTCAGTATCGGTAATACCAATACCGATACAAATGAAATACCGTTACCGATAACGAAACAAACAAAAAATCGATACCAATACCGATACCAATACCGTTATTCGTTTCGGTTGCCAACCTTGGTTATAAGAGACTGAATATTATTCCGACGAAAAAAACATGTATACAAAATTATAGCCTTCTGGATTCGAATATTTATTTAACAATTACGTTGCGCACAGCAAAAAAAAATCCTGCCCCTTTAAAGGGACACTAAAAGGTTAATTTATTTAATTTACTATGCACTAAAAGGTTAATTTAAACGATGTTACAAACTTAAAGATTTAAGTGCTTATGCAAAATAATTGAAAACCTTATAAGAAGTTTATAAAATTAATTTTGTATGAAAAATTTGTTTTATAAGCCATTTGTAAATTTAAAAAGTGATTATGCATATGACCCTTAGTCAGCAATTTGAGTGCTTTTGATAATTTAAACGCGACTTTTTCACACAGACCAATGCGGTGCAGTATTAAGAGCAATGCGGTGCAGTATTATAGTCAGCACTAAGTACGTATTTTAATAAACTTTTTACTTGGGTAATAAATTTTCAAACATAATTTCTCACTAAAGCAAAATTTAAGTTTAAACTCGTGCCTTCCCGAGTAAAAAAGTGTATATAAAATTATATGTGAATGGATATATTTGCAATATGTAACTGGATATAATTTCATCCGAAAAATGGTTATATTAAATTGTATTAAATCGGATATAATTGTATTTACAAGGATACAAAGTAATATCAAATGATAAACTTATATCCGAATTTTGTCCCGATCAAATTGGATATAAGTTAATACAATACGATATGATTAAATTTAAATGACAAAAAAACTTTGTATTGGAGGGTAGCAGGATTTCGGGTCCTACACGAGCAGTATTTCAATCTAGAATAATTAGTTTCGCGAAAATCAAATTGGCTTCAAATTATTATTTATCGTTTTATTTGACGCCGGACATCTAAATTAGGAAATAAAAAATAATTGGTATTGTACAGCTCGTAAAATATTTACCATTGAAAATCAGATCGTTTTCGTTTTCTATATTCATCACATGCCTGACTATCAGCCAGGGCTACTGTTGATAATGAGTAACTATTAAAGACGTTAATGTACAAATCCGTTATTCTATAAAGACTAGATCATTTTTTATAAAATATGGGAATTTTCTTTGGACTTAGAAATTTTTTTTAAATGTGTTAAGCTTTTTTTGTATTTTAAATAAAATTTTAATGGTTAGCCCGGCAATGCACTTCTTTTTTGTTGGATGCTCATAGTTCCCGATTTATGGAGCTGAAGATGATCTACAACAATATCCAATGGTTATTTCTCCACTCAAAACTTTTTGGACCAGAACAAAATATATATATCGTTGGAAAGGTACTTGAATACCTTTTCAATGATATGCAACATGCCTAGATTTATTAACCCATTACGAGCCGGGCCATGATTTTAAATATTAATTTTTTTAAATTAGATTTTTTAAATAAAAAAAAACTTTTAGAAGTAAAAAAAGATCGGAAAATATTAATTTAATGAAAAAATTGAGTAAAACATATAAAAAAATTCTTTTGATCAAATATTATATTAATCTTGAATATATTAGTTAATCTCGAACTTGGGTCTGATATTAACTAATACATCGTCGGCTTGCCTGCACGAAGTGCTGGTTTTGGTTTTACCAGGTTTGAGCGAAAAAACTGATTTATATTATCCTTTTAAGATATTTTATTGACATAATATGCCCTAATGATTCACGACCTTATTTACTACAATTATTATTAAGTCATATGATGTCAATGAAATATATTAAAAGGATAATATAAATTAGTTTTTTCGCCGTCCTGAAAACCTGTTAAAGAACACATAACACTACTTGCAGGCAAGCCGACGATATTGTTACATAAAAAATAAAATTAAAATTATTTTTCGTATTTATTTATATATAAAATTTTGAACGGTTTTATGAATAATATATTCCTATATATGAGCAATTCCATTTTATTTCAACGAACATTTTTTCGGTAGTGTCCGATTTTGATAAAACTTGGTGAATGTGTGTAGTAGTGTATGTATGTTCACAAAACGATTTTTAATTTTTTTGTTTTCGAAAACTGTGGCAACCCTGCAGCTTTGAAATACTGAAAATTGCAGGGTAGGCACTACACTTAAAATTTCATAACTTTTGTTGTGAGCAAGATATTGAAAAAATTCTTTTTGCGTGGGATTAGTGAAGTTTTTAGGTTTAAGAAATTTATTATTATTATTTTTTTTTTTAAGTTTTTAAAATTAAAAAAAAAAAAAAAAAAATTAAAATTTATTTTTTGAAAAAAACCTATTTTTTAAAATTTTTATATTTTTTGCACAAAATGCCACATATGTGTTCTAAACATCCTAAAAATTTCAGAGTGGAATGCCTCCTACTTTTTGAGATATATTAAAAAATGTACTGGTATGTTTATAAGAATTACTGTCTTTTATTAGTTGCTACGTGTAGCTACGTGTAGCAACTAGTAAAAGAGAGTATTTCTTATAAACATACCAGTACATTTTTTAATATATCTCAAAAAGTAGGAGGCATTCCACTCTGAAATTTTTAGGATGTTTAGAGCACATATGTGGCATTTTGTGCAAAAAATATAAAAATTTTAAAAAATAGGTCTTTTTCAAAAAATAAATTAAAATTTTTTTTTTTTTAAAAAATTTTAAAAATTAAAAAAAAAATAATAATAATAAATTTCTTAAACCTAAAAACTTCACTAATCCCACGCAAAAAGAATTTTTTCAATATCTTGCTCACAACAAAAGTTATGAAATTTTAAGTGTAGTGCCTACCCTGCAATTTTCAGTATTTCAAAGCTGCAGGGTTGCCACAGTTTTCGAAAACAAAAAAATTAAAAATCGTTTTGTGAACATACATACACTACTACACACATTCACCAAGTTTTATCAAAATCGGACACTACCGAAAAAATGTTCGTTGAAATAAAATGGAATTGCTCATATACAATTTGCAATAAAGCAAATAGTGATATATGATTACATATGAGAAAATTTCTAATATATCATATAAAAACATACAAGGTCGCATACAATATTTGATATTATCATATATTTTAATATTAAAAAATATATGTTATATATCAGGGCTGGCAAAACTATGACACGCATGTCAGTAGTGGCACGCGAGTGGATTTTAGGTGGCACGCGACATTTTGTTGGATATTTTCAAAAAATTTAAACTATTAGAAGACCAGCAAAAAAGTCAGTTAAATGTTAAATTTCGCTGCAAAAATGTGTGATTTAACTCCATAATGGTGAAATTTTTCATACAGCTTGTAAATCGTGTTTTAAAATGATTAAAACTCTGTATTGCCACCATTTTTTGTTTAAAGAAATATGGTTAATACAGAACTCGCAAATTCGATTATAGATAATTCTGGGAAATTTTCTAAAATTCTAGATTGAAATAAGTTTAAATGTTTTGATGAGAAAATGCCTCATAATCGCAGAAATAAAAAGTACCAGAAAATTGCACAAAAATGGGAAACAACTTGAAATGAAATTGGATCTATAAAATTAATTTTTTTTAAAGGAAAATATCGTCGACCGGCCTGCAAAATGTCACATATGTTTTCTAATAGATTTTCAGGAGAGCGAAAAAACTTCTGCAAAATCTACTTTTAAGATATTTTATTGGCATTATATGCCTTAATGATGATTTTACTAAATGAGGTCGTGAATCATTAAGGCATTGAAGCCGATAAAATATCTTAAAAGTAGATTTTGTAACAGTTTTTTCCCTCTCCTGAAAATCGATTAAAAAACACATGTGACATTTTGCAGGCCGGTGGATGATATTTAATTTTTCCCTTTTGGGGGTTATTTCATGGGGGTTATCCGTAGCTCTGGTAAATATGTACATCTGCGATGATATTTTTAAGAATTTTCAAAATTTTTAAAAAAGGACTTTTAAAAAACAACTAAAATTAAGTTGGCACGCGAGAAATTTTTACAAAAAAAATTTGTCCGTTTCTGGTACGCAGCAAAAAAAGTCTTGCCACCCCTGTTATATATACTCTTTTTTACTCGGGTTGTGTTGACTATAAAACTCGTCGACTCAGCAAAACAGTCTATAATGGTTACTGAAAATTTTGATGTTATTACTGGAAATTTTGCTAATTTCAGAAACTCAAGCCTACTGATTTGTAGTATAATGCAATTAGTAGACAAAATTAGTAACCGATACTAATAATAACTTTTTTAATAATTTTGCTAATTTTAGCAACTCAAGCCTACTGATTTGTAGTATAATGAAATTAGTAGACAAAATTAGTAACCGCTACTAATGATAACTTTTTTTAAAGGCTAAATGACAGGTGAAATGATAGTTACTCATGTATTTGTGACTGTCGACTGTTTCGTAAAAGAAGTTGAATTTATTTTTTAAATAATTAAGGGCCAGTTATATAGTCAGAACTAAGATAGATTTTTGTCTTAAATAACAAATTTCTAACTAAAATGGCCCTAAGTGTAAGATCGATTGTTCCTTTAAATATCTTTAAAACTGCATTTAGACTGAGCAAAAACTACCTAGTTTTTGGCCGTTGCTAGTTTTTACTTGTCAAAACGCACGCATAAAAAACAAAAAAAAACTAGTTCTGTACAAAAACTAGATAGTTTTTGCTCAGTCTAAATAAAGTATAAGTAAGCAATTTTCAAAGCGATCTTAGTTCCGACTACAAAATTGGCCCTAATTTTTTATCTAAAAAATTTTCGAAAAAAAAATACTTAATAAAAATAAAATATAAATATTTAAAAAAATGTTTTTAAATAAAAAATCAAAATTTGAATTTCAACAAGGGCCGCACAAAATACATGCATGCGGCCCAATGGGCCGCATTTTCCCACCGTTGCTATATAAGAAAAATCTATATTAGCTGTATTTTCGCTCATACCTATCAACGTTAAGTATTTAAACCAAATCTACTTTTAGCCGATTAAAGTACAAAAAAAATCTAAACAGGTAGTTGTAATATTGGGTATAGGTACAAGTTACTAATGTCGATTTGGACAACATATGGCATAACTGTCACATATGCTTTGTGTGAATAATAACATATATGGTATTTTGGTGGGTAAACATCTGTCATTTTAATTCAGTATTCGATAGACGCCAAAGTGTAAACACACATTTTTTCAATCGCTATAATAATGTCGAATTTTGTACCTAAAAACGATGTTTTGCGGGAAAGTCTGATAGCCTTCTTTCATTTAAAGAAAACGGCTGCTGAAAGTTATCGATTGTTGGTAGAAGCTTACGATCAACATGAACCAACTCAAAAAACTTGTGAACGAAGGTTTGCGCGATCCAAAAGTGGTGATTTCGACACAGAAGACAAGGAGAGTCACACAACAAGCCATTTCCCTATGTTTAAAAGCATTGGAATTCATTCAAAAGCAAGGGAATTGGATCCCATATGAATTGAAGCCGAAAGACGTTTAAAGACGATTTTGCATGTTGGAAATGCTGCTTGAACGTTACAATCGTATCGTTACTGGTGATGAAAAATGGATACATTACGATAACCCCAAGCGCAAAAAGTCATATGTAAAGCCCGGCCAACCAGCCAAATCAACGCTGAAGCCGAATATCCATGGCGCCAAGGTAATGCTCTGTATTTGGTGGGATCAGGTTTTGGTTTTGTATTATGAGCTGGTGAAATCGGGTCAGACGATCACAGGGGACCTGTACTGAACACAATTGATTCGTTTGAAGAGAGCAATCAACGAAAAACGACCAGAATATGCGACCAAACATGAGTCAATAATCTTCCATCATGACATCTACATCCATCATGGCCACATGTTGCAAGACCGGTGAAAACCTATTTGGAAAACAGTGGATAGGAAGTTTTGGCTCATAGGCCTTATAGCCCAGACCTTGCCCCTTCTGACTACCATTTGTTTTGATAGATGCAGAACGTGCTTACTGGAATACGCTTCACTTCAGAACAGGGTATCAGAAATTAGCTTGATTCATTCTTTACCTCAAAATCGGAGCAGTTCTTTTGGCGCGGAATCTATATGCTACCAGAAAGATGGGAAAAAGTAGTGGCTAACAATGGACAATACTTTGAATAACGTATCAATTCACTTTGTTATTTGCATTTTTTAAACAAAAAAATCGACATTATTAACTTGTATACCCAATAGTTCCCGTATAATTGAACGCACGTCAGCAAAACTTTTTAGGAAGTAACGCGAAGTTACGTTAAATGCGAAAATGTATAACCGCTTAGTTTCCAACATTAATAATTATCCACGTTGAAAAACAACGTGCAGATGAAAAGTAATGTGTTAGTTTTCGTCTTAAACACATTTCTATGCATTTTGAGATTTTTTATGATATCTAACCAGGGTTGGCAGGCAATACCGCTAAAATACCGTTATCGATTCAAAACCCTTTCAACTGACTACCGTCACCCCGTTACCCTTACCGAAATAACCGGAATACCGTTATCCTTAAAATACCGTTACCGAAATAACTGAAATACCGTTATCCTTAAAATACCGATACCGAAATGAGTGAAATATCGATAACCTTAAATACCGTTACCGAAATACATGAAATAGCGTTATCCTTAAAATACCGTTACCGTTATTTTTAATTCTCTACTCTTGGTCACTGCACGTGGTTATTGAGTATTTTACATAAATTAAGTCAATTAATTCGTTTTGTTTTTACTTTATTGCGGTTTTTGCAAAAAAAAAAATGCGGTATGTACCGAAATAACTGACTACCGTTATCCTTAAAATACCGTTACCGATATAACTGAAATACCGTTAACCTTAAAATACCGTTACAGAAATAACCCAAATATCGTTATCCTTAAAATACAGTTACCGAAATACTTCAAATACTTAAAATACCGATACCGAAATAAATGAAATAGCGTTACCCTTAAAATACCGTTACCGAAATAACCTAAAATATCGTTACCTTAACGATAACCACATTCGTTTCGGTTACCATCCATGGTTCTAACGGAGAAGTAGAAAACACAGCTATTGTTAAAATTATGAGAACAAGTTGAGTTTAGGTGCACAATAGACCGTACCTCAAAAAAAAAACTTCGCCGTACACCCTCCAATAGGAAGTATTTTTGCAAGGCAATTTCAAAAAAAATATATTTTTTTTTTTTGGCCGAACGTAGGGGTCGCCTTTATCAATTTTTCGTTATAGCTTCGGCATTTAAAATCGGATTTTAAAGTGTGATATATCGATTTTTTTGCCTCGAGGAGACCAGTGTTTTGCTATAAAGGAAAAATCCAATGAAAAAAAAAAATTAAAAAGGCGACCCCTACCTTCGGCAACAAATATATGAAAAAAATTTCTACTGGGTTTATCGAAAAACTTCATTAGCAAAAGTTTAATGATTTTTTACGAGCTTTAATTTTCTGACATTAGGGTGGTAGCAACTGAGATCTGGTGGCTAACTACTACAACAGGATACTTTTAGAAAAACACTGGTCTCCTCGAGAGAAAAACATCGATGTATCATACTTTAAGATCCGACTGTAAATGCCAAAGATATAACCAAAAATGTAAAATGGCGACCCCTACGTTCGGCAAAAAAAAAAATAAAAAAAAATTTTTTGAAACCTCCTTGCAAAAATACTTCATATTGGAGGGTGTACGGCGAACTTTTTTTTTCCCTGTAAGGTGGTACGCTCTAGTGCACAGCTCCGATTTTTTTCCACGTATAGTACTTCTTCGGTTGAACGGGAACAATTTTTTATTGTCGGAGACCCCTATTTCGGGTTAAAGCTGAAACATAGACTTGTCCGTATCTCTTCTATTATCAGATGTGGACAACATGGGCACCATTGCAAAGGAAATTGAAATGGCTTCAATGTGATAGAAACTCTTTTATATTTATTAACCTATTACGAGCCGGTTCCGTTTTTTTAATTTTTAGAGCGAGTTATTCAGGTAAGAATGTACACAATCAATAATTATATATATACTAGCGGGCAAGCCCGCTAGATTTAGCGGTGTGCCTTAGGCCTAGTTTTTGGGATGTCAGTTTAACCGAAAACGAATTTTGTCGTATCGGGCAATTCCACTTGTTACCCGATAATTTCCCCGTTCTTTCCCGAAAGTGTGTTAAAAAAGTGTTAAAAAAAACAAAAAAAAAAAATGGTCGTAAACAAACTCCTATTAATCTCCTTTATAAAAATGTGTGTTAAAAACAAAAAAAAATATGTTTAAAAAAAAGTTTGTGTAGACAAATTTTATTTCCCGAAAGAGTGTTAAAAAAAGTCGCCGTGGACAAATTTTATTTCCACAAAAAAAAGTGTTTCCACAAAAAAAAAAAAAAGTTTCAACATAAAAAAAGTGTTTCAAAAAAAAATTTTTTTTCCAAAAAAAAAATATATTACTAAAAAAAAAGTGTTACAACAAAAAAAAAAAAGTTTCAACAAAAAAAAAGTTTCCACAAAAAAAAGTGTTTCCAAAAAAAAAAAAAAAAATTTCCAAAAAAAAAATATATTTCAAAAAAAAAAAAAGTTTCCACTAAAAAAAAATGTTTTCAAAAAAAATTACACAAAAAAAAAACGTTTCCATAAAAAAAAGTGTTTCCACAAAAAAAAAACTTTTTGAACAAAAAAAATATTTGGCAGAAAAAAAATAAGTTTCCACAAAAAAAAAATGTTTCCACAAAAAAAAAGTGTTTCCACAAAAAAAAAAAATTGAGATGAGATAAATGAGATAGGATGAGCTGAGATTAGATTAGGTTAATGCTATAAGTGCTGCCTGGTTGTCATAGTAATGCCAAGGCCTGGTTGTCATAGCAACACGAACATTTTATATAGGGTGTTTTTTTAAGCTAGATAGAACTTTAAATTGTAAAAAGTAACACAAAAAATTAAATTTTGATGAAACATTTTTTTTTATTTGTTTCAGTATACTCTGACAAATCATCATGAATAGACTCACGCTTGAACAACGCTACGAAATTATCCAAATTTACTTTGAAAATCAGTCGTCGATTCGCGCAACTTATAGACGCAAAATTGTGTTCAGCGATGAGGCGCATTTTTGGCTTAACGGGTTTGTTAATAGGCAAAATTGCCGCATATGGAGTGAGACCAATCCACAAGAGACCCTACAGACTCCATTACATCCAGAAAAATGCACCGTTTGGTGCGGTTTTCACGCTGGTGGCATCATCGGACCTTATTTCTTCAAAAATGAGGCCGGAGCTCGCGTTACGGTCAATGGAGATCGTTACCGCACCATGATCAATGATTTTTTGTTTGAAAATATGGATGACATTGATCCGGAGGAGATGTGGTTTCAACAGGATGGCGCTACGTGCCATACGGCGAACGCAACCATCGACTTATTGAAATCAAAATTTGGCGATAAGTTGATTTCGAGAAATGGACCTGTCAATTGGCCTCCAAGGTCGTGCGATTTGACACCTCTCGATTATTTCCTGTGGGGCTACGTGAAGTCACTGGTTTATGCTGATAAACCAGCAACAATTGATGCCTTGGAGGACAGCATTGTTCGTGTTATTCGTGACATACGGCCAGCAGTGCTCGAAAAAGTGGCCCAAAATTGGACGTCCAGAATGCGCTTCGTCAAGAACAGCCGCGGTGCCCATATGCCCGAAATCATTTTCAAATGTTAATGTCACGTATTGATCTTTCCAATAAAAAACAATTTTGATTACAATTTAATTTTTTGTGTTATTTTTTACAATTTCAAGTTCTAACGGGCTTAAAAAAACACCCTATATGTAGGGACGCCATATCTCAGGAACCACTGGGCCAATTTCGTGCAAACTTCACATAAACAATCTACAGACCATCCTCAACGTACCGTGAAATTTTATATATATATGGGTGATATCAAAAAATGTGATAAAAACCGTGTAACCACCTAATTTCTAATGCATGGATTACATTTGAGTTACATATTTCGATATATATCAGCGCATTGTCACGTGTTTTACAAAATTTATAACAATCTGACCAATTTTTTGTTAATAAATGCATATACCAGAATTTTGGAGTTATCTATTACACTGTGAGACAAATGGTAGGGGTCAGTGATCGGGAAGGGTTCAAACTACCGGGGAAAGTTACATCGGTAAAAAAGAAGTTATACGTGTCCCGGCGTTTCGCTGGGTCACCCCTAGGAATCGAGATATATCGATTTGACCTTTGGCGGTAAAAATAAATGTATGAAGAAAATAATATTTTTTGCCTAAAATATTAAAAAAAAAGTAATAAACAAAAGGTTATTGATTTTTATGGTAGCGGTAACAAACATTTATTTTTACCGGCAAAACTGTTGAGTATATAGAAAAATATATGAACAGATTAAAGTAATTGTAATTTTTAATTTTTTTAAAATTGTTTGAGCAAAATCGGACTAGTGGTTCTCGAGTTATGTCAAAAAAAAGATATATCTCGATTCCTAGGGGTGACCCAGCGAAATGATCGTTGGTCTGTAAGTAATGATCGTTGGTCTGTAAGTAATCATCCAGTATAACAGACTTGAAGCTTTTCTGCAGCATGTAACATTCTCGAGATGAAAAAGGATGTATTTAATAAGATTTGAAAAAATGTTGTAAACTCCGTTCCTAATTTTTACACCAAACTATTTAACGAGTAAGAAAAACAATGTCATATTTGGATTCAGCTTGTAGGCATCATGCGATTTCGTTTCGGAAAAAAATTCTGACAAAGCGTTTCTGAAATAAAACGAAAAAAGTAACCAAATGTAAACTCCGTAACTGTAAACTCCGTAACCACAATTGTTTGCATCAGATTTCATTCAAATAAATGTAGATAAATGTTTAAAATATTTTAAAATAACCATAAACAGAGGTGATTCAACTAATATTTATGCGTCAAAAGACGATTCAACTAATAATTTTGCGTCAAATCAAAAAAAGTTATCAATTTTTTACCCTAAGCTGCTGGAGCGAAAAACGATTGATTTTGCATTTCATTGGTTTTGAATCGATATTTCGAGTCATTACTGACATTAGTCTGACAAATTAAATTAGTTTCACACAATTTAAGAATTTTTTGATCGCGAAATGTTATGTTTTTAATATATTATTTTGTAACTGCGCAACCGCTGTTCGGATTTTAAAAAATATTTTTGAAAAGCATTTAAAAGGACCAAAAATAAAAAATTAAAAAAAAAATAAAATTTTTTCGCGGAATGAATTGTATTTTTATCATTGGAAAGCAAGTTGAAAACCGAAATACGAAAAACTAATATATTGAAGAAAATTCGTACGCAATTTTTTTTGTTATATCTTTTGCTTGCAGAAATGTAAACTCCGTTACAACAAAAAATATTAAAATTGTGCAAAAAAAGTTATTGCGGCAACTTGTAGAAGAGATTTTTTGCAATTAGGTTTATAATGACTAAACTAACTGATTCCATTAAGAAAAAATCTAAATATTAACACTTTTTGCTTCTCACAAATTTGGCCCAAAAATTTATCACATTTTTTGCTTTCACCCATATATGTATGCATAGCGCATGGTACGGGAACATTTTTTCGATCAAGTGTTTAGTATGGAGACATTTGTTTAGTTTGGGGACTAAACTAAACAATGTTTAGGACAGTCCCCAAACTAACCAAATGTCTTCATACTAAACACTTGATCGAAAAACTGTCCCCGTACCATGCGCTATGCATACATAGATATATATATTAGGGTGGGTCACATTGTATGGAACGAATTTTTTTGATGAAGCGTATGGCAAAAACATAATCTATAGGTGATTCTGAGAAATTTTGCTCAAGAGACCATAGCTCTAAGTCGGATTTGGAGCCCCCCAAAATTTCAAAATAGATATTTTTCCATATATACATAGAGTAATTTAATTAAATTCGTCATAAAATCGGATAGAATTATAGTATATTTCTCAATCTGGGCTTGTTTGAAAGGTATTTTTATCACCTTTCAGAATCTGTATTGATACCTGTAGTCAATGGCAGCATTGTTCAATTGAAGAACTTTATAACACTGAATAATGACGTTACAAAATAATGACGTTTACCAACACTAAAAGTTGCCAAGCTTGCTTTTCCTTCTTCCTTAATCGTTAATCGTGCAATGCGCACGCAGTTTGCCAAAATACTTAAATAAAAACTCGGTTATCACAATACCAATATTTTTATTTAATTTTTAAATTTAGTGTGACACAATCAAAGAGTGCAGTGATAATATCAAAGTTATTATGGATAATCAAGAACCATCAACATCGTCTGCGTTGTCTTCGCAAATGGAAGCAACAACATCAACAAGTTTTGACTCTAGATTGACTAACATGCCTCAGCAAGATATTGTTGTGTTTGGTTTATCAAGTGATTTAAATGATCTTACTTTATCTACTAAATGTGACATTTTAATTTTTTTTTAAGTGATCGTGCTAAATTTGAAAACAAAATGTTCTCATATAAAACTTTTGCTCCTAACGTAACAGATAAATTGATCCAAATTTGGTGTAAATTAAATATTGAAATCATTAATAGAAAGAGTGTTTTCAAAAAATTAACTGGTTTGCTTAATAAATACCAGAAACATGTACAACATAGAAACAAAAGAGATGAATTTAAAGCATTTGTTGATTCAATAAACGAATTATTTTATATTGGCAAATGTAATTGCAAATTAAAAACAACAGAATGCTCGTGTGGATTGATTCCAGAACATCTAAAAGAATTTATGATGGACCAGCATAATGATAGAAAATTCACAATACCTGAATATACGGAAGACGTTGAAGAAGTAGCTACAACAATACCAACACTTACAACTGGTACCGATGATCCAACATACGAACCACCTGAATTACACATGGATGAAGATGAAAATGAAGCAACAACAGAAGTTCCAGAAGCAAATGTTCAAATGAGACGAGTTCGTTATACTCAAAGATACGATGCCTTAAATTTTGCTATGATGTGTGATAGATTCGGTGTTTCAGATAGAGTCGCTTCATGTTTAGCAACAGCTTTATTCGAAGATATAAATTTCAGAGATGTTCATGGTAATCTTGTTATTATGGATAAATCAAAAGTGGCTAGAGAAAAAGTCAAATATAGAGATGCAGTGCTTCGTACACGACATACAAATTCTTCCATAACTGCATTCTCTTTCGATGGTAGAAAAGATGACTCATTAACTACAGAGAAAATTAATGACAAATTTCATACCACTATGGTAAAAGAACTGCATTTAGTTGTTCTGAAAGAGCCCTATAATGAGTAACTTGGATATGTAAATTTGGGTAGTCAAGAAGATGCAAAAACCAAACACAGAAAACTGAATGAATTTTTCAACAATAAAACATTAACAGTTGATCAATTAATTGGCATATGCAGTGATGGTGAGCCAGCAAATACTGGAACAGAAAATGGTGTTTTACGATTATTTGAAAAACAATTAAATAGACCAATTCACTGGTGTATATGTCTGCTTCATTTCAATGAACTGCCATTTCGTCATTTATATGAAGCATTGGACAAAACAGTCACCAGTGGACCACGAGCAGCAAGTGGAAAGTTATTCAAAGCTATTCAAGAATGTGAGAAATTGCAGTTATGTAACACTTTATTTTATTTAATATCGTCATTTATTATCATTATATATTGTCATTATTTTAGTTTGTCGATTGGAATAAAGTTAAAATAAAATAATTGCATTTTAATTGATCTAAACATTTCATTTTTCAGGTAGTAGCTGATTTTGATCCAATACCACTGGAGAATATGCCTGCAATGATGGATCATGAACATGAGCTCGAACTATCAACAGTTGTTAAATATTTATATCAAATAGCTAAAGCAATTTTGCATGGTATTGTTCCAGTTGATTTAGCTAACATTAAACCAGGACCAATTGCACATTCTCGTTGGTTAACCAAAGCAAGTAGATTATTACGATTATATGTAACAACTAATACACCATCGACCAATTTAAAAACTTTGGCGGTTCATATTATTACAGTTTATGTGCCAATGTACTTCAATGTGAAGTTTTATAACTCTGTTGTGTACGGCAGTGCACTTTTATTAAAATTTATACGTTGGACACGATACTTACAACCAAACTTACGTAATATTGTAGATGGTGTACGCACATCCAGAAAATATCTTATTAACAATGTTATTTGATGATCGAAAAGCAATACGGGATAGAGCTATCAAAAAGATTTTACACTATCGAGAAAAATTGTACGATCCAACTAAACTCAGAGTTTACAAAAAATATATATTAAATTTCGATGCTACCGATTATGTCAATATGATTGATATGAATAACGACGATATATTATTTGAACCAGCATTAACTCGACAGATTCCATATGATCACTTGGTAGAATACTTAGATTTCGATGAACCACCACTGGCTGATCCACAAATTCCAATGCATATACAAGGAACAGAAAGACATGTACAATTATTAACGAGTGTTTCAAAACGAGTTTAGAAAAGAATCGTGAAGGAATTATGGCAGTGACATCAGAAAGTCGTAAGAAAACTCCTCGAATGGAAAGTAAAAAGGACCTTAGAAATAATATTACCACGTTAAAACATTAAATTGTAGGTCGAGAATAATATTTAAAAATAAATTGAATTAATAATGTAAAAATAGTGTTTTTTTGTTGAAACCTTGAAAATGTTGATTTTTTCAGATCGAATTTCCTACAAAAAGGAGTTCGAAAACAAAAAAATGTATCGTTATAAAAGTTGTTGGAAATTATCTGAACTTTCATAATCTGCAAAAAAATCGAAAAAAAATCGAAGAAAATTCAGAATTTATTAGTTAAAAGTTCATTTTAGGCTATTTTTCGACAAAAATTTCCTAATATCTCTACTAAAAATAAAAAAAAAAATATTGGTATCAATACAGATTCTGAAAGGTGATAAAAATACCTTTCAAACAAGCCCAGATTAAGAAATCTACTATAATTCTATCCGAATTTATGACGAATTTAATTAAATTATTCTATGTATATATGGAAAAATATCTATTTTGAAATTTTGGGGGGCTCCAAATCCGACTTAGAGCTATGGTCTCTTGAGTAAAATTTCTTAGAATCACCTATAGATTACGTTTTTGCTAAACGCTTCATCAAAAAAAATTAACCCGCCCTAATATATATATATATATAAAACCCTTTGAATAACAAAAAAGTGCTTATATAATGGTATGATTTGTGCAGCTAAGAATACAAGCTTTAATTTTAGGTACAATTTTTGCTTTTAACCCTTATACGGGCAAAGTTGTAAGGGGTTAAAATTATTTTTTTTTCTTAAGTAAAATTTAAACGAAAAAATCAGTTAAATGGGAAAATCATTTTGTGTTTTTTTCATAAAATTATAAAGTTTTATTTTTTTAATTTTGCCAATAATATGGCTATATTTATGGTAAAAAAATTTAACAGCCCATTTATAAATATATGTTATATAACTACCTCTCACTAGGATCAAAAATGAGACCGACTAATGAAACCCATTGAGAAACAAGAAACTTTTCAAGAGAATTTTTCATGGTAAGACTTCAGATTTTCGCAAAAAATGATTTGGAAAGGAAAAAATAGCGTAATTTTTTTTTTCTTTCCAAATATGGCTATTCTAAAGTCTCAGCATGAAAAAGTCTCTTGAAAAGTTTCTCAATGGGTTAATTAATCGGTATTAACTTTTGTACCGAATCAGAGCTGTGAACCTAAACTCTAACCAAATCCAACACAATGGTTTGTGGGTTTTTTATCAACTGACTTTATTTTTACAAAATGTTCTTATTCAGTGTGTGAAAATGATGTGTTTGCATTTTGTTCTTAAATAACAAAAGGCAACATCATTCTGACAGCGCATGTACTTAGTAGACGCTTACGTCAGCACTAGGGATGCCGAACGGGACTGGTTTTTACAAATCCCGGGATTCGGGATTTTGAAAATAGAAATTCCGGGATCCCGGGATTTTTCGGGGTTTCGGGATTTTCTTCTTTCATTATATTTTTAATTTCAAAAACAAATAGCTAAAATAAACCCTAAAAATTAAAATAATTCATTATAAATCTACTTATTTATTTCCTGTAGTACGAAAAAATAAATAAATTAAGCCGGATTCACAATGCTGCAGAGTGTTCAAAGCTGCAGAGTGGAGTTTACTAGAATAGAGATGGCATTATAGGAATACATATTTTTCCTATAATGCCATATCTATTCTTGCCAAAAAGCAAGGAACAAAAAATCCACTTAAAGTGGAGTACTACAAAATTGTGAATTTGGCTTTAAACGAAAACTACACTCATACGAATAAGTATGTAAAAATAGCAGAAAAAGCTACTAATCTAAAATTAATTAAATGCAAACACAATTTACTCTGCTGAAAGCATCAGAAATATTTAGTGATTATATTAGATTTTTTAAGTCTACTAATATGAAATATTGAGCAAATACCTCTGCTCATTTCAAAAAGGTCGATGTTAGATTTTGCTAAATACTATAACAAAAATTTGCTGTTTTTGGTATACTAATAGTCGGCAAAATTATTTTGCAAGAAGTTATGATTCCAGCAAGTCGTTAATAAAATAAATAAAAACATGCCCGTTAAAAGACCAAATAAATCTGAAAAGTTTTAAAACTGAATAAACGTTTTTAAATTACACAGTACAACACTAAAAATGCGTCGGGCATGCGACATATCAATTCTGATAGATTTTAGGATGAACATCACGATTGTGAACACCAAATTTCAAAATTAGCTCTAGTTTTTGAAATATGTGCAAATTTAACTTTTAGAAAAAAGACAGTTTTTTTGTTAAAATTTCTTATTTATTCATACACCTGACTGAGCCATGGATAATTTTTAATATGGCTTTAGGAAACATATCAATTTATTTTGATTAGATAAAGGATCTAGGATATAACTGCAATTAAAGTGAAAACTTCACTTATTTTCCTATTTTGCAAATCTAGTAAAATCCCTTAATCGGATTTGCAAAATCTTTACATATGATGTAAATTCATATTCCACTAAATTCTTTTTATCAAAAGAATCACAACTTCTGCATCAATATTTGCAGAAAATTCAATCTGAAATACACACTTTACATCTTTTGTATTTCAAATAAATTTTATATGAATTTACTTTGGCAAAAGGAAATAAAGTACATTACATGCATATTTTAAAATCGTTAAAACTTTAAATTTAAACAGAAAATGCGAAATCTTTTTGATAAATTAAGTAACATGAGATGTTTACTAAAGGTACAAATGCAAATATTAGATATTCCTTTCATCGCAGATTATTTATTAACGAAATCGTGAAAAAAGAGAAGTTTCAATTTTAAATGCATATATAGAGAATATTATCGCAGCTGTCAAAACGTGCAATATATCAAATTAAAGGGCATATTTCGTCATTTTAAAATGATGCAAAAAATAGCGTTGCTACTTTCAATTTTATATTTTTTGCAAAAAGTTTCTTAAAAAATTTAATTTTCCTACAAAAACGTTTTTGCAAATATTTCTTAAACTATAGCTAACTTTAAAATTCTAGTGCCATATTCGTGATCTGCGTCCCAAAGTCTATTAGAAATGTTTTAATCTATTATTTATGAGTAGGAAAAATTAGCTCTTTAATAAAATTTAATAAGATATTTGATTTAAGTGATTTATGTGGAATATAACAATAAAAACAAATACAAAAAGTGATAAAATATGGCAAATAATGAAATCGGAAATCCCGGGATTTTTTCAAGAACAATCCCGGGATTTCGGGATCGGTATCCCTAGTCAGCACCAAGTGCATGCGCTACTTAATTTACTATGGTATGTTTATGTTACTCCTTCCTTCTTCAGAGGTTTCAATGTCCTCATTAATTCTTCTTACACATTTAGTCTTAATATTTTTGAACAATTTTGTTCTCTGTGTTATAAATATTATTAGAATTAATATTATAAAAAAGATTATATAATAACCCAGGTAGAAATTGCCGACGTTACAACAAAAATTGTACTGGGAAAGCACTGTTTTTTACGAAATGGCGGTACTACTTAAAACGTTCTTTGCCAGTACTGTTTTCTGAAAATTAACGAGCTTTTTTTAATTTATTAAAATTAACAATTTTATAATTTTTATGTATTTTTACATATATTACACAATTTATTTATGTACGAGACATCGCCATTATTTTCTTGTGAAGTTTCGTGATGTACAATAAGAGGACAGTAAAGTACTAACAAACTACTAAATTTACTATTAAATGTACTGGGATAATACCAAAAAAATAAAATCTTAAGTCTGCGCCAACATTGGGAAATAACTACGTCCAAGCGTTTATTGGTGTTATCATTTCGACAACATGCCAGTACAGTGAAAGTTGAAAATCCGACGCATTGCCAGTACATGTACTACCGTCTCCAATACCGGGCCGACATTGTGCCGTTTGTATTTTTCTACCTGGGTTACTATACAAAATTAAAGAGCTAAATGCTGAAAATAATTGATTTATAGAAAAGTTCGGTATTCGGCCAAAATTTTGCCGATCACCGAACTTGGCAGAACGTCACTTTTAGCTGAACTCCGAAGACGAATACTCGGCCGGACACTATTCATTTCTATACAAATTTGATTTTTGTAACCATTCACATGCAAGGCGTTGCGTTTTATAAAATAACCCACTTAGTGCAAACTTACACTATCTTATTAAAAACACCCAGGTAGAAATTGCCGACGTTACAACAAAAGTTGTACTGGGAGAGCACTGTTTTTTACGAAATGCCGGTACTACTTAAAACGTGCTTTGGCAGTACTGTTTACTGAAAATTAACGAGCTTTTTTTTAATTTATTAAAAGTAACAATTTTATAAATTTTACGTATTTTTACATCTATTACACACCCAGTCAGAAATCGCCAGTGGTACAAAAAATCAAGCACTGGCATACCACTGGGTAACCACGGTATTAAAAATAAATTACTGGCAGAACACTCATTTGGGACGCTTTGCCAGCGTTTGCGAAAAGCGTTTTACCAGTATTTGTTTTACAAAAATTTCGGTGGTTTATAAAAAAAACCACTGGCAAAGAATTGGCTTAGAGTGATATGCCAAGGTTTGCAACTAGGGATGCCGAACGGGACTGGTTTTTACAAATCCCGGGATTCGGGATTTTGAAAATTGAAATCCCGGGATCCCGGGATTTTTCGGGATCCCGGGATTTATCGGGATCCCGGGATTTTTCGGGATTTCGGGATTTTTCGGGGTTTCGGGATTTTCTTGTTTCATCATATTTTTAATTTTAAAACCAAATAGCTCAAATAAATCCTACAAATTAAAATAATTCATTATAAATCTACTCATTATTTTTTGTAGTATGAAGAAATAAACAAATTAAGCCGGATTCACAATGCTGGAGTACTCCTCGCTGCATAGTGGAGTATATAAAATAGAGATAGCATGATACAAAAAATATGGAGTACTACAGCATTGTGAATCTGGCTTTAAACAGAAACTCATTCATAGAAATAAGTATGTAAATATAGCAGAGAAAGCTACTTAAAATTAGTAAAAAAGGTTCCGCGATTAAATCTACTGAAATCAGCAGAACTTGTTTGCTAAACAATTGTTAAATTTCCGACATGTAAGTAATATACTTATGAGTTAAATTTAAGTAAATTTCAAATTACAATTTACTTCTGAAGAAACTTTTTAACTAGCCGAAATACTGCTTATCTACAAATTTTTAGTTATATTTGTAAAAAATTTATTGAATGCAAATACAAACTACTCTGCCGAAATCATCAGAAATATTTAGTGACTATTAGTTTTTTTAAATCAACTAACATTACATACTATATTAAACACATACCTCTGCTGATTTCAGAAAGGCAGTTTGTGAGATTTTTATAATTTAACAAAAACTTGCTGTTTTTAGTCGGCAAAATTATTTTGAATGAAGTTATGATTTTAGCAAATCATCAATAAAATAAATAAAAACATATCCGTTTAAAGAATAAATAAAGCTGAATTATGATTTTTAAAAGTTTCACAGCTGAATAAAAGTTTTTAAATTATTAAGGTTTTTATTCAGATTTATTCAATCTGTAATCTATTTGAATCTATTACTTACACTCATAAAAAAATTACGTACAAATGCACAGGTCAAAATTGTGCTGGCGCAAATACATGTACTATTTCCTGTTATTTTAGCAGAATTTTGACCTATTTCTACGGACTTTTTTTTTAGAGAAAATAACAGAAAAATTAGTTCAATTTAATCAGAACGCGTTTAGCGTTTGACTTTTATACTAATTTTTTTTATAAGTTTATGAATAGGAAAAATTAGTTTTTTATGATTTATGTGATTTTGGTCGAATATAACAATAAAAACAAATACAAAAAGAGGTAAAATATGCCAAATAATGAAATCGGAAATCCCGGGATTTTTTCAAGTCCAATCCCGGGATTTCGGGATTTCTAAATCCCGAAAATCCCGGGATTTTCGGGATCGGGATTTCGGGATCGGCATCCCTATTTGCAACCAGTGGTTATCCAGTGCTACCTAGCCAATGCTACCAGGCGTACAAAAATCAATTCACTGGAAAACCATTGATTTTATAAAAATGCTGACGCTTCGCTAAAAAATTTTTGTAGTCGGAAGGTTCCGAGTTCAAATCCGGTTGCAAGGAAAAAAATTTTTTTTGGATTTTTTTTAATTTAAAATTTTTTTTGTTTTATAAAATCAATTTTTTTAATTGTGGGAAAGCTCCTTCAAGACCAACTTTTTTTTTGCCCACCCAACACTGGCATACTAGTTATAAAAAATTGTTTGCCAGTACTAGCATTTTGGCACAGCCAGTAGTTGTCCAGCTATTATCACTCATTTATGTGTTTAGCCATTAAATATTATATGTCTCGTTAGCTCAGTGGGTAGAGCAATCGTCTGCCAATCTGACGGCTGGGTTCAAATCACGGCAGGACCAAAAAAAATACATATGAACTTTTTTTAAATTTTATTTTGGAAAATATATTTCTAGACTACCTATTTATTGGTTTTGCCAGCGTTTTGCCAACGTTTAAAAATTTTGTTCCTCCAGTGCTTTTCCGGCGCTTTTTGAACAGCCGGTCCTTTTGTCTAATGATGTTATCATTTTGGGAATGGAAAAGCACTTTTTGCCAGTACTTGTACCACCTGTTAAAGTGCTTTGCCACCGCTTTCCCGTTTGTATTTTTCTGACTGGGACAATTATTTATGTAAGAGAGACATCGCCATTATTTTCTTGTGAAGTTTCGAAAGAATACATTTGAAGAAATTTCATCAAGTCTCAAGACATTGCCAAAAAAATAAAAAAAATCTGTGATGTACACTAAGAGGACAGTAAAGTTCTAGCAAACTACTAAATTTGTTATTAAATATACTGGGATAATACCAGAAAATAAAATCCCAAGCCTGCGTCAACATTGGGAAATAACTACGGCCAAGCGTTTATCGGTGTTATCATTTCGACAACATGGCAGTACAGTGAAAGTTAAAAATCCGACGCATTGCCAGTACATGTACTACCGCCTCTAATACCGGGCCAACATTGTGCCGTTTGTATTTTTCTACCTGGGAATATACAGTGAGGAGCAAAAGTGCAACAGGGTACACATTGTTCATTTATTCTGCTTTATATTTTTAACTACGAAACCAAATCAAAGAAATTTTTAATTTATTTGTTTATTAGCCTGTTCTAATTAGAAATCAATAACAATATTTAAATTATTTTAATTAACGGAGAAGATGAAGACATTTTTCTATATTATGACAATGTTACACTTTTGCACCCTGTTAAATTTTGATAAATTTCTTAAGAAATTTTTAATATTAACTTAAAAAATCATAACATTTTTGCGGCTTTTATGTGCAATTGGGAAAAAGTGAGTATTAAGTAATATTTCCCTGTTGTTCAGGTCGCAAGCTCTTTTTAAGGGCTGGCTATGTTTATTATGCTGAAAATTTTCTTAAATCCAAAAGTATTAAATATATTTCATGTCGGGCAATAGCACGGAATATTTTTGACTGAGAAATGTGCTGGTTCGATTATTTTTCCTACTAAAAACTTTTTTTAAAAGACTTTTAATTTTTTGATTTTACGCTTAGTTCTACACTTTTCGCAAAAAATGTGATAGTTTTCTATGATAGCTAGTGAGTTCGGTTATTAAATTTTGTGGCATTCATTTTCCTTTGATATACCGTCAATATATAACATCAGATGAAACCCATTTTACTAGGTAGCCCCATATCCTGAAGTAGATTGCTACAATTTTCTATGTTTGAAGCCCTCTTTTTGGGGAAAACGTCGTAAGGTCGATAAACGAATTAAAAGCATATTATTTTTATATATTTTATTTAGAAATGTGGCAGTAAATAATTTTGTACACAAAACTGGTTCATATTACTAGTTAAATAATAATTCTGATAACACTACCATATACGGAGCCCCAAACCATGAAAACTGTTAACATGTTCATTACAATTTTAGGCGCCCTAATGAAAATAGGTTTCATCTAGTGTTTCCAATTCGGTTAATCGATTAATAGATTCCTCGATTAATCGCCTCTATTTCGGTTAATGTCGAAACAAATAATTTAAAACTCAAATAATTATTCGACCCGAATAATCGGTTAAAATTGGTCGATTAACCGGTTACATTTTTAATATGGAATTTTTCCTTAATTTTTTTCACAAAACTTCACAATTTTCTTAATCTTGGATAAAAAATTACAAGAAAAGCTTAGAAAAAAACAAATACTAACTAAAATAGCATTAAATTCTTTAAAAAACGTGTGAAATAGGTTCTTAAGGATTTAGATACCTTTTTCGAACAACCGCAAGCAAGTCGATATTGCACCATCGAGACACGTCATATGTTTTAAGAGAATCCCAATTTTTAATAATATTTTGCGCAAATGTTTAAAAAAAAATATCAAAGTTTCTATTTGTAAAAAAGCCTTAAGAACATAGCAAAAGGCCAAAATGAAGGTGTTTTTTAAAACTTCTCAAAACACGCAATAGACAATTTTGCATTACTGTTTCAATTCTTTCAAAAATTAAAACTAATGTTAATTATATATCCATGTCCTTAAAGACAAGGCTGCATTTGTTTTAAAACTCTGTCACACAATTAACATGTTAATTCTATAAAGGCACATCTATACGAGATAGAAAATTGCTAGAGATAGAGCAAAAAACACCTCTAAATAGCTTAAATCATTCACAATAAAGCTAATTAGATGTGTTTTTTGCTCTATCTCTAGAAGTTTTTAATTATATATGGATATACATAACGACATGTCTAATTATATATTGTAATATATGTCACATATGATTATATATACTTTTTTACTAGGGTATAAGAATATAAAATAATCATATACATGTTTATATAATCTGATCCGCAAAATGGGTCTATAAAATTATATCAGATTGTATCATTTTAGATACAATTCAATCTAATATTATACAATTGCATATACTCTGATGCAATGGCATCCCAAAATTGGGCACATCTAATTGAATCGTATTATATCCAATCTGATGTAGTTATATACTATTTATATTTAATACAATTGGATTTCAAGATTTATACCCAAAATATGTTGGGTTTTGAAATATTTTTGGATTGTAAAACTGACATAAAAAATATTTTCCTTTCGAAATTTTTTCTGATTCTAAATAATATAAATTTTTATCAAAAATTGACTCAGAAAATATTTTAAATTATTTAAGATTTATCTAAATTTATATAAAAATGACTTAGAAATTGTTTTGGAATCTAGATTATATAAAGATTTATCTAAAATGACTTAGAAAATATTTTTGGTAATTTATCATATAAAGTTATATGTAAAACAACTTAGAAATTTTTTTGATAAAGGTTTATATTAACTTATATCTAAAATGACTTAGAAAATTTCTTCGATTTGGGTTTATATGTGATTATGTATTGTGTTATATCTTATTGTATATTAAACATCAATTTATGAGATCAACCATATCTGATTATATATAGTTATGTGTATCGTTAACATTAACACATTCTTTGGTATATGATTTTATATGGTTATACATAAGAAAATTTCGCGAAATATTTGAAAGATATTATAATATATGAATACATATGGATTCGAAGCCATTTTATATTACTATATGTTAATGTGTATTTTTGTATTAAAAAATATGTTGTTATATATGAACTTTTTTACTCGGGTTTATAAAAAAATTTCTAATTTGTTTTACATATAACTTTATATGAAAAATTATCAGAACTCTTTTCTAAGTCATCTCTATATATAAAAGAATAACGTGACTGACTGACTGACTCAACATCGCCCAGCCCAAACCGCTGAAGCTAGGAAGTTGAAATTTGGTATGTAGATTCCTCTTTCGGGGTAGACGTCCACTAAGACGGGATTTTTGGAAATTCCTACCGGAACGGGCAAAAAGGGGGAAAGTGTCCCCCTTGACGGCCTGCCAAAACCCCTTTGGCTAGAAAGCTGAAATTTAAGATATGTGTTCCTTGGAGTAGGGGCTAACTTTTCTGGAAAGTACTTTCTAGAATTTTGGACAGGGACGTTGTAAAAATGGGGGGAAAAAGGACCCCCTTGACGGCCTGCCCAAACCGCTGGAGGTAGGAAGTTGAAATTTGGTATAAAGGTTCCTCCACTATCGTAGACATCCGCCAAGACGGGAGTTTTGGAAATTTTTACAGGGACGGGCAAAAAGGGGATAAAGGGGGCCTGCTCAAACTGCTGGAGCTATGAAGTTATAATTTGGTATGTAGATTCCTCGACCGGTGTAGACGTCCGTTGAGACGGCATTTTTGGAAATTCTTATCGGGAGGGGCAAAAAGGGGACAAAAAAAGTACCTTTTTCCAAAAAAGTACCTTTTCCCAAAAAAAGTACCTTTTCCCAAAAAAAGTACCATTTTCCCAAAAAAGTACCTTTTTCCAAAAAAAGTACCTTTTTCAAAAAAAAGTACCTTTTTCCAAAAAAAGTACCTTTTTCCAAAAAAAGTACCTTCTTCCAAAAAAAGTACCTTTTTCCAAAAAAAGTACCTTTTTCCGAAAAAAGTACCTTTTTCCAAAAAAAAAGTACCTTTTTCCAAAAAAAGTACCTTATTCCAAAAAAAGTACCTCTTTCCAAAAAAAGTACCTTTTTCCAAAAAAAAATCCTTTTTCCAAAAAAAGTACCTTTTTCCAAAAAAAGTACCTTTTTCCAAAAAAAGTACCTTTTTCCAAAAAAAGTACCTTTTTCCAAAAAAAGTACCTTTTCCAAAAAAAGTACCTTTTTCCAAAAAAAGTACCTTTTTCCGAAAAAAGTACCTTTTTCCAAAAAAAAGTACCTTTTTCCAAAAAAAGTACCTTATTCCAAAAAAAGTACCTTTTTCCAAAAAAATTACCTTTTTCCAAAAAAAGTACCTTTTTCCAAAAAAGTACCTTTTTCCAAAAAAAGTACCTTTTTCCAAAAAAAGTACCTTTTTCCAAAAAAAGTACCTTGTTCCAAAAAAAAGTACCCTTTTCCAAAAAAAAAGTACCTTTTTCCAAAAAAAGTACCTTTTTCAAAAAAGTACGTTTTTTCAAAAAAAGTACCTTTTTCCAAAAAAAATACCTTTTTCCAAAAAAAAGTACCTTTTTCCGAAAAAAGTACCTTTTTCCAAAAAAAGTACCTTTTTCCAAAAAAAGTATCTTTTTCCAAAAAAAGTACCTTTTTCCAAAAAAAATTCCTTTTTCCAAAAAATGTACCTTTTTCCAAAAAAAGTACCTTTTTTAAAAAAAGTACCTTTTTCCAAAAAATGTACCTTTTTCTAAAAAAATGTACCTTTTTAAAAATAAGTACCGTTTCCCAAAAAACATACATTTTTCCAAAAAAATAACTTTTTCAAAAAAAGTACCTTTTCCAAAAAAAGTATCTTTTCCAAAAAAAGTACCTTTTCCCAAAAAAAGTACCTTTTTCTAAAAAAATGTTCCTTTTCCCAAAAAACATACATTTTTTCAAAAAAATACCTTTTTCAAAAAAAAGTACCTTTTCTAAAAAAAAGTACCTTTTCCCCAAAAAAAAGTACCAAAAGAAGTACCTTTTCCAAAAAAGTACCTTTTTCCAAGAAACATACATTTTTCCAAAAAAAAACACCTTTTTAAAAAAAAATACCTTTTCCAAAAAAAGTACAAATAAAGTACTTTGTAAAAACAAAGTATCTTTTTCCAAAAAATTTCGTTTTTCCAAAAAGTACCATTTAAAATAGTATATAATTTCAAAAAAACTACTTTTTTTCCTCCCCCCACGGATATCTCCACTAAAACAAGGTTTCTTGATATTCGGCATAGACGTGCGCTAAGACGGGATTTTTGGAAATTCCAACCAAACGGGCAAAAAGGGGAAAAGTCTCCCCATAAACAGTCTCACAAATTGGAAAAGTGCCTGCCCAAACCACTGGAGGTAAGAAGTTGAAATTTGGTATAAAGGTTCCTCCACTGTAGTAGACATCGACTAAGTTTGTATTTTTGGAATTCCCTACAGGATATCCCAAAAGGAAACTCGGTATGTGAGTTCCTCCTTCTGTGTAGGCGTCCGCTTAGACGGAATTTTTGAAATTCCTATCGGGAGGGGAAATAAGGTAAAAGTCTCCTCCTCACGGCTTGCCCAATCCCTTTTGGCCAACCTAAAATTTTAAATATGTATTCCTTGGAGTAGGACTAACTCACCGGCAACGTAATTTTTCTATTTTGGAACAGGAACATAGTAAAAATGGTGGTTGAAAGGGAAAAATGTCCCCACTAACGGCCTGCCCAAACCGCTTAGGCAATGCAGTTGAAATTTGGTATGAATGTTCCTCATCCATCGCAGATAGCCGCGAAGATGGAATTTTTGTAAATTCCTAAAGGGAGGGGCAAAAAGAAGAAAAGCCTCACCTTGGGGGCCGGTAAAAACCCCTTCGGCTAGAAACCTGAAGCTTAAAATGTGGGTCCCTGGAGTGAGGGCTAACTTATTAGAAAGATACTTTTTTGAATTTTGGACAGGGTCGTTATAAAATGGGGGCTCAAAAAGGGAAAGTTGCCCCTTAACGACCTGTCCAAACTGCTGGAACTAGGAAGCCGAAATTCGGTACTTAAGTTCCTCTCAGCCTGCTCAAACTGCTGGAACTAGGAAGCTGGAATTCCCTGTCGATGGATTTTCGGAAATTCCTACCGAGAGGGGCACAAATAGTAAAAGTTGGCTAGAAACCTGAAATGTAAAACATATGTTACTTGGAGTATGTGCTCACTTACCGAGAAGGTGCTTTTTGGACAGGGACATTGCAAAAATGGGGATTAATGAAGCGAAAAGTGCCGCTTAAAGGCCTGCCCAAACCGCTGGAGGTAGGAAGTTGAAATTTGGTATTAAAGTTCCTCCTCTATTGTAGACATCCGCTAAGATGAGATTTTTGGAAATTTCTACAGGTAGGGTCAAAAACAGGAAAAGTCTCCCCCTTAACGGCCTGGCCAAACTGCTGGAACAAGGGATCTTAAATTCGGTATTTGGGTTCCTTCTCCAACGTTGACGTCCCCTAAGATGGTATTTTTGTAAATTCATACCGGGAGAGGTAAAAAGGGAAAAAACTTCCCCCTTGACGGCCTGGCCAAACTGCTGGATATAGAGACCTAAAATTATGTATGTAGTAGGTTCCTCCTCCAACGCAGACGTCATCTAAGACGGAATTTTTGGAAATTCCTACCGGGAGGGGTAAAAACGGAATAATTCTCCGCCTTGATGGCCTAACCGAACCCTTCGGCTAGAAACCTGTAATATATAATATGTTTTCCTTGGAGTATGGGCTAACTTATCGACAAGGCATTTCTAGGACTTTGGACAGGAACGTGGTAAAAATGGTGGTTCAAAAGGGGAAAATTGCCCCCCCCCCCCCTTAACGTCTGCGTCTTTAGCTAGAAACCTAAAACTTAAAGAACAAGTGTATATGAAACACTAAAATTAAGAAACTAAATAGGAAACGAGTGGGATTGAAACACTACACAAGTGGAATGAAATGGATATAAACGTTGAACGAGTGGAATTGAAATTATAGACATTGCAAATGGATTAGAAGAGGGAATTACCTGTTCAAACACTATCAACGGAATATGAAACTTATGTAGCATTGAAACATACTCTCCAAAAAGTTAAACAAATTTTCTGAAAGAGAAAAAACCTTAGAAAAGGAATGGAACTTATATATTCCGATATTTAAACTTCATGTAACGAAGCACCGGTGAAAGAAACCGACGCAGTAAATTTTCCAACTGAATTTGTGAATTTACTTGAATTGCCAGGTCTACCTTTACATAAACTGGAATTAAAAAAAAAACTTTAAGACACGCTAACAACGTAGCTTTGCCCGCTATTTTTAATATTATAAAATGCTTTTCAACCCTGCTTTACGTTATTTATTTTCATTCAAAACACAAATGAACAAAACTACTTACGGGTCTATCTACCTAAGTTCGCACTTTACCAAATTATCTTGACATACACACGTATATTGCAAAGTATTATGGATTCATTACTAACAATCCACTCTCATGAGCAAAAGTGATCAAATATTTATTTATTTTAAACCCATTGTTGTGCAGAATTATTTATTTGTGGTGGCTGGGTGAAGTCTTTAAATAAAAAAACGAATTTAATAAAAATTGTGGGGGGCGCAGCCCCCCGGGGGGGAGGGCGTATATAAATAAAATATAATTGTATCCGACATTTACCTTATACGATTGTATCAAAGTTTTAAACTGATATCAGGTCAAAATTGGGACAAATATATCTATTTGGACCTAGACTGGTACCATGTGATATAAACCAATAAAATTATATCACGTCAAATATCAGATACAATTTCATCTGATTAACACATAATTTAATCAGGTCAGATCTAAACTGATACAATTAGATAAAAACTCATAAACAACTGATACAATTTAATCGGGCCATTTTTCGGATCAAATGGTACATGGATGACTCTAAGTTATATATTACCATATAAAGCTCCATATTATTTTTTTTTAATAGGAAATATACCATATTTGGTGCCATTAAAACAATATATTGTCATATATGGTGCCATTTAAACAATATATGGTCATATATGGTAACTCAACTACAATATTAACTGTATTTCAGAAGCTATTAATTGTATTTCAGAAATTTTAAATGTATTTCAGAAATTATTGAATGTATTTCAGAAATTATTAATTGGATTTCAGAAATAATTGAATCTATTTCAGAACTTGTTGATTGCTTATCATAGTTAATACAGAAAAATTTTTAAATTACATTTCATAATTTCTGAAATACAATTGATAATTTCTGAAATACAGTTTGAAAATTTCTGAAATACAGTTGTGAATTTCGGAAATACAATTAATAATTTCTGAAATTCAATTGACTAGTTCTGAAATACAATTCATAAATCTGAAAAATAATTGATAAGTTCTGAAATACAATTGATAAAACTGAAATTCAATTGATTATTTCTGAAATACAATTGATAAATCTTAAAAACAATTGGAAATGGTGTAGAGCGTTAAAAAGATGTAAAAAAATAATTTTTTTTAAAAAAGTTCAATTTAATAAAAAAAAATATAATTTTATAAAAACATTCATAGAAAATAAAATTATAATTTTATAAAAAGAAATTCATTAAAAAAAAATGCATAGCCGTGAAAGGTATCGAACTCGAGACCTTCTGAGTTTAAACCTTATTTTAACAAAATATTGTAATTTTTATAAAATCAGTGCTCTGCCAGTGTATTATTTTTTGAACTGATGTTGTATTTAATCCGGAATAAATGGAGATCTTACGTAGTACCCAAATATAATGCGGGATCTAATTTTATCTGTCATTTTTCTGGATAGTTTTAGATGCCAATCCCCAAATATATTGCTGTTTCTAATTCGATCTGCCATTTTAATACAGAAATAAATTGCTGGCTCTAATTCGATCTGCAATTTATGGGATAAATTAAGATCTTACCAAATCCCCAAATATATCACTGGTCTGAAGGAACCTGCCCTGTAGCCGTCTAGTGACGGTCTGGATGGACCTGTCCCATGACTATTGAAAACAGGACCGGTCTGAAAGTACCTACCCGGTGACCTGTCCCGTAACCGGAGAAAACGCAACTGGTCTTAAAGTAGCGGTCCTGTGACTGGTGAAAAGAGTACCGGTCTCAAAGTACCTATCCCGAGACAGGTGAAAATGGGACTGAACCAGTGGTACAAATATTAGAGTTGTCAATTATTCGAATTTTTATTTTGATCGATTAACCCTTAGGGTAGAGGGGGGATCCTTCGCCACCTTTTTTTCAAAGCACTGTCATTTCTTAACCCCTAAGTATTTTTCAAAAATTACTTTCAAACTGAAGATGTACATATCTTAGCTTTAATTCCCGAGTAAAAAAAAATTATATATAATCATATGCGGCATATATTTCAATATATAATTAGACATGCCATTATGTATATCCATATATAATTATATATGACGTTTTTTTCCAAAATTTTTCCTTATGTTATGCCATATATAATTTCATCTAATTACATATCGGCCTTTATAATATTAGATATGGTATACATGATTATATATTACATAGCATAGCTGATCTTATTGCATATATAGTTGTATATAGAGCTATATCTTAATATATATGGCGGCATTTTAGGAATATATAATTATATATGGTATCATTTAAACAATATATAACTATATATGGTGCCAGTTAAACTATATATTATCATATATGGTGCCATTTCACCAATATATGCTCATATATGGGACCTCATGAAAAACATTTTTAATACAGTTCCAGATATAATAATATATGCTACTATATATAGTGCAATATATATTGATATATGGTATCATTTAAACAATATTTTACCATATGTGGTGATATTTAAACCTTACATTATGATATATGGTGCCATTTCAACAATATATGGTCATATATGGTACCTTGTGAACAATATTTTTAATACAGTTCCAGATATGATAATATATGCTACCATATATAGTACCATATACTTTGATATATCGTATCATTTAAACAACCCGAGTAAAAATAGTTACATATAGTCATATATGTGATTAACTGTATAAATATACAGTTTCATCCGAAGAATGGCCCGATATATTTTTATCAATTGTTTATCAATTTTTATCTAAATGTATTAGTTTAAATCTGACCTGATTAAATTATGTGTTAATCAGATGAAATTGTATCAGATTTTTGACCTGATACAATTTTTTTGGTTTGATCGTAATTGGTTAAATTTTATATAAATAAAATATAATTGTATCCGACATTTACCTTATACAATTGAATCAAAGTTTTAAACTGATATCAGGTCAAAATTGGAATATAACTATATAATTTTGTATACAAATATATCTTTTTGGACCTAAACTGATACCAGGTGATATAAACCAATAAAATTGTATCAGCCCGAGTAAAAAAGGGTATATATAACATATATTTTTTAATATTAAAATATATGATAATATAAAATATTGTGTGCGACCTTATATGTTTTTATATGGTGATATATTAGAAATTTTTTTAGAAATTTTCTCATATGTAATCATATTAAATCATATATCAGTATTGCTTTATTGCTAATTGTATATATAGGAATATATTATTGATAAAACCGTTCAAAATTTTATATATAAATAGATACGAAAAATAATTTTAATTTTATTTTTTATATAACAATATCGTCGGCTTGCCTGCAAGTAGTGTGATGTGTTATTTAACAGGTTTTCAGGAGGGCGAAAAAACTGGTTTATATTATCCTTTTAATATATTTCATTGTAATAAATAAGGTCGTGAATCATTAGGGCATATGATGTCAATAAAATATCTTAAAATATAAATCAGTTTTTTCGCTCTCCTGAAAACCTGTTAAAACCAAAAACATAGCACTTCTTGCAGGCAAGCCGACGAGACCCAAGTTCGAGATTATTTAATATATTCGAGATTAATGTATTATTTGATCAAAAACAATTTTTTATATGCTTTACTAAATTTTTTCATGAAATTAATATTTTCTGAGCTTTTTTACTTCTAAAAGTTTTTTTTTTTTAATTTAAAAAATCCAATTTAAAAAAATTAATATTTAAAATCATGGCCCGGCTCGTAATGGGTTAATAAGTCTAGGCATGTTGAATATCATTGGAAACAGGGATGGAAAACATGGTACAATTGTACTTTTTTCGGTACATATTGACTGCCGTTGGTACCGTGATACTACCGCGATCCATTTGGTACAATTTCAAAAATTTCCAATTTTAAAATTTTTATATTAAATGAATTTGTTGTACGTTAAAGCTGTCAACAAATATTCGTAATACAGACGTGGACTGAAGTCATTCTAACAAAAACTTGTAACTGACAACTTTTGGGTCCAATGTTGCAAAAAAAATTTATTTTATTACATTTGTACACCTGAGCAAAAACTACGTGGTTTTTGGCACTTGTAGTTTTTAACTTGTCAAAACGCATATAAAAAGAAACAAACAATAACTAGTTTTGTTCAAAAACTAGTTTTGTACAAAAACTAGGTGGTTTTTGTTTAAGTATAAATGTAGCATTATTATTTTCCCGTAATCAGCTCATCAATACGCGTTGATTCAGTGCTGCTACTACATAAAATTCAAGTATTTAACCCGCCTCTTTCGTGTATTTTTTGAAAAGTAAAAAAAAATATTACATTGTTTTCTTATCTAAAAAATAACCAGAACAAAATTTTAACAACATATATTTTCATATAAATTTGATATTCACAACTATTGGTTATTTTAATATACGTTAGCAGGTCTTTGTCGATCGCACGTACTTTTTATTTATAAAAAAATGGATAAGGGCTGAAATAGTACAATATTTGTAGAATAATATTTTCCGCAAGTTTGACATTGCTCGGGCAAATTTTCTATATATGAAAATTTTGGTACCGTAAGGGCCAAAAAAGTACAATTTCTTTATGTGAATGGTATAAAATAAAAAAACTCATTTCCATCCCTGATTGGAAAGGTATTTCAAGTATATATATTAAGTTTTGAGTGGAGAAAGAAGCCATTGAATATTGTTGTAGATCATCTTCAGCTCCATAAATCGGGAACTATGAGCCTCCAACAAAAAAGAAGTGCATTGCCGGGCTAACCATTAAAATTTTATTTAAAATAAAAAAAAGCTTAACATATTTAAACAAATTTCTAAGTCCAAAGAAAATTCTCATATTTGATAAAAAATTATCTAGTCTTTAAAGAATAACAGATTTATACATTAACGTCTTTAATAGTTACTCATTATCAACAGTAGCCCTCGGCTGACAGTCAGGCATGTGATGAATATCGAAAACGCTCTGATTTTCAATGGTAAATATTTTAGGATCTGTACAATACCAATTATATTTTATTTCCTAATTTAGAAGTCTAGCATCAAATAAAATGATAAATAATAATTTGAAGCCAATTTGATTTTCGCGAAACAAATTATTCTAGATTGAAAAACTGTTCGTTTTCGATTTTCATCACACCCCTGAGTGTGTAGGACCAGAAATCCTACTGCCCTCCAATTCAAAGTTTTTTTTTATCATTTAAATTTAATCATATCGTATTGTATTAACTTATATCCACTTTGATCGGGACAAAATTCGGATATAAGTTTATCATTTGATATAACTTTGTATCCTTGTAAATACAATTATATCCAATATGATACAATTTAATATAACCATTTTTCGGATGAAATTATATCCAGTTACATATTGCAAATATATCCATTCACATATAATTTTATATACACTTTTTTACTCGGGAGGTCAAAAATCTGAAACAATTTCATCTGATTAACCCATAATTTAATCAGGTCAGATCTAAACTGATGCAATTAGATAAAAACTGATAAACAACTGATACAATTTTATCGGACCATTTTTCGGATCAAACGGTGCATGGATGAGTCTAAGTTATATATTACCATATAAAGCTCCATATTGTTTTTTTTTTAATAGGGAACATACCATATATGGTGCCATTTAAACAATATATTGACATATATGGTGCCATTTAAACAATATATGGTCATATATGGTAACTCATCAGCAACTACAATATTAACTGTATTTCAGAAGCAGAAATTTTAAATGTATTTCAGAAATTATGGAATGTATTTCAGAAATTATTAATTGTATTTCAGAAATAATCAAATCTATTTCAAAACTTGTTGATTGTTTATCATAGTTAATAGAGAAAAATTTCTAAATTACATTTCACAATTTCTGAAATACAATTGATAATTTCTGAAATACAGTTTGATAATTTCTGAAATACAGTTGTGAATTTCGGAAATACAATTAACAATTTCTGAAATACAATTGATAAAACTGAAATTCAATTGACTAGTTCTGAAATACAATTCATAAATCTGAAAAATAATTGATAAGTTCTGAAATACAATTGATAAAACTGAAATTCAATTGATTATTTCTGAAATACAATTGATAAATCTTAAAAACAATTGATACAATTGGAAATGGTGTAGAGCGTTAAAAAGATGTAAATAAAATTATTTTTTAAAAAAAATTCAATTTAATAAAAAAAATATAATTTTATAAAAACATTTATAGAAAATAAAATTATAATTTTATAAAAAGAAAATCAACTCTAGAAATTCATTTTATAAAAAAAATGCATAGCCGTGAACGGTATCGAACTCGAGACCTTCTGATTTTAAACCTTATTTTAACAAAATATTTAAATTTTTATAAAATCAGTGCTCTGCCAGTGTATTATTTTTTTAACTGTTGTCAATATATGTCTGGGATTTTATTTAATCCCATATAAATGGAGATCTTACGTAGTACCCAAATATAATGTGGGATCTAATTTTATCTGTCATTTTTTTTTGGATAGTTTTAGATGTCAATCCCCAAATATATTGCTGTTTCTAATTCGATCTGCTATTTTCATACCGAACTAAATTGCTGGATCTAATTCGATCTGCAATTTATGGGATAAATTAAGATCCTACCAAATCCCCAAATATATCACTGGATTTAATTCGATCTGCAATTTATCGGAAAAGTTAAGATCTTACGCAATCCCGAATTATATTACTGGATCTAATTTGATCTGTCATTTTTTGGATATATTTAGATCTTACTTAATCCCCAAATATATTGCTGGATCTAATTCGATCTGCCATTTTTCGGATCAAATTAGATCTAAGTTTATCCACAAATATATTGCTGGCTCTAATTCCATCTGCCATTTTTCGGATCAATTTAGATCTAAGTTTATCCCCAAATATATTGCTGGATCTAATTCGATCTGCCACTTTTTCGGATGAAATTAGATCTAAGTTTATCCACAAATATATTGCTAGATCTAATTCGATCTGCCAAAATTGAGATCAAATTAGATCTAAGTTTATCCACAAATATATAGCTCTATCTAATTCGATCCGCCATTTTTCGGATCAAATTAGATCTAAGTTTATCCACAAATATATAACTGGATCTAATTCGATCCGCCATTTTTCGGATCAAATTAGATCTAGGTTTATCCCCAAAGATATCATTGGACCTCCCAATTTTGACATATAACTTGATCTTAGTTGATCCCCATATATACAATGGGATCTAATACGATATCATTGGATACACCCAATTTTGAGATCTAATTGGATCAGCTAGATATTACAGCAGATCTTAAACAATATCAAATTGGATATGATTAGATATTGCGCGATATCAATTTTTTTTACTCGGGTTTCTATGATTTTTATTCTAATTATTTGCATATTTTCTATTACTTTTTTAATGATTTCCAACGTAACCCAAATCGGCGTAACTGCCTCAAAAGAGCTAGATACAATTTCAACAAAAAAATATTGTTAATACGACAAAGTCAATAAGGTTGTTCATAAGGGGTGTGCTATCTGTTGTATCGTTGTATCGTCCTAACAAAAAAAAGAGTTGTTAAAATTTTTATTTGTGTTTAAGAACGATTTTCTATTCAGTTTTCTATCTGTTAGCACACTCAAACATAGGATATTAAACATACGTAAAAATGTTGTATCGTGCTATTCTCAAATGTTGTATTTTTTCAATTTAATTTTTAACAACTCTGTTTTTTGTTAGGACGATACAACAAATAGCACATCCCTTGTGAAAACCCTTAATGTTTTAATAACTGAAATAAATAATTTAGAATAAGTTCTTTAAGGTATATGATTCTTTTTAATCAATAAATCTCCACTACATTAAAAAAAAAATTTTTAAAACTATAATATAATGATTCTTCAAAATTACAAAAAACCGAATAATTAATATAAAGTTAAGAATGAACACGATTGTACTAATTTACTATACCCGAGTAAAAAAAATTGATCTCGCGCAATATCTAATCATATCCAATTTGATATTGTTTAAGATCTGCTGTAATATCTAGCTGATCCAATTAGATGTCAAAATTGGGTGTATCCAATGATATCGTATTAGATCCCATTTTATATATGAGGATAAACTAAGATCAAGTTATATCTCAAAATTGGGAGGACCAATGATATCTTTGGGGATAAACCTAGATCTAATTTGATCCGGAAAATGGCGGATCGAATTAGATCCAGTTATATATTTGTGGATAAACTTAGATCTAATTTGATCCGATAAATGGCGGATCGAACTAGATAGAGCTATATATTTGTAGATAAACTTAGATTTAATTTGATCTCAATTTTGGCAGATCGAATTAGATCTAGCAATATATTTGTGGATAAACTTAGATCTAACTTCATCCGAAAAAGTGGCAGATCGAATTAGATCCAGCAATATATTTGGGGATAAACTTAGATCTAAATTGATCCGAAAAATGGCAGATGGAATTAGATCCAGCAATACATTTGTGGATAAACTTAGATCTAATTTGATCCGAAAAATGGCAGATCGAATTAGATCCAGTAATATATTTGGGGATTAAGTAAGATCTAAATATATCCAAAAAATGACAGATCAAAAATTAGATCCAGTAATATATTTCGGGATTGCGTAAGATCTTAACTTTTTCGATAAATTGCAGATCGAATTAAATCCAGTTATATATTTGGGGATTTGGTATGATCTTAATTTATCCCATAAATTGCAGATCGAATTAAATCTAGCAATTTATTTCAATATTAAAATGGCAGATCGAATTAGAAACAGCAATATATTTGGGGATTGACATCTAAAACTATCCAGAAAAATGACAGATGAAATTAGATCCCGCATTATATTTGGGATTAAATAAAATCCCAGACAGATATTGACAACAGTTCAAAAAATAATACACTGGCAGAGCACTGATTTTATAAAAATTACAATATTTTGTTAAAATAAGGTTTAAAATCAGAAGGTCTCGAGTTCGATACCGTTCACGGCTATGCATTTTTTTTATAAAAAGATTTTATAAAATTATAATTTTATTTTCTATAAATGTTTTTATAAAATTATATTTTTTTTATTAAATTGAATTTTTTAAAAAATATAATTTTATTAGCATCTTTTTAACGCTCTACACCATTTCCAATTGTATCAATTCTTTTTAAGATTTATCAATTGTATTTCAGAAATAATCAATTGAATTTCAGTTTTATCAATTGTATTTCAGAACTTATCAATTATTTTTCAGATTTTTGAATTGTATTTCAGAACTAGTCAATTGAATTTCAGTTTTATCAATTGTATTTCAGAAATTATTAATTTTATTTCCGAAATTCACAACTGTGTTTCAGAAATTATCAAACTGTATTTCAGAAATTATCAATTGTATTTCAGAAATTATGAAATGTATTTCAGAAATTTTTCTCTATTCCCGAGTGGCATTTTAGCAATATATAATTATACATGGTATCATTTAAAAAATATATAATTATATATGGTGGCAGTTAAACTAGATATTATCATATATGGTGCCATTTAAACAATATATGGTCATATATGGTACCTCATTAACAAAATCTTTAATTCAGTTCCAGATATGATAATATATGGTACTATATATAGTGCGATATATATTTATATATGGTGCTATTTAAGCAATATATTATCATATACGGTGACATTCAAACCATATATTATCATATATGGTGCCATTCAAACCATATATTATCATATATGGTACCATTTAAACCATATATTATTATATATGGTGCCATTTAAACAATATATGGCCATATATGGTACCTCATGATCAAAATTTTTAATACAGTTCCAGATATGATAATATATGATACTATATATAGTGCCATATATATTTATACATGGTGTTATTTAAGTAATATATTACTATATATGGTGCCATTTAAACCATATATTATCATATATGGTGCCATTTCAACAATATATGCTCATATATGGGACCTCATGAACAACATTTTTAATACAGTTTCAGATATAATAATATATGCTACTATATATGGTGCAATATATATTGATTTATGGTATCATTTAAACAATATATTACCATATGTGGTGACATTTAAACCATACATTATGATATATAGTGCCATTTCAACAACATTTTTAATACAGTTCCAGATATGATAATATATGCTACCATATATAGTACCATATACTTTGATATATCGTATCATTTAAACAACCCGAATAAAAATAGTTACATATAGTCATATATGTGATTAAGTTATATCTGTATAAATATACAGTTTCATCCGAAGAATGGCCCGATATATTTTTATCAATTGTTTATAAATTTTTATCTAATTGTATCAGTTTAGATTAGACCTGATTAAATTATGTGTTAATCAGATGAAATTGTATCCGATTTTTGACTTGATGCAATTTTATCGGTTTATATGTAATGGTGTCAGGTTTGATCGTAATTGGTTCAATTTTATATAAATAAAATATAATTGTATCCGACATTTACGTTATACAATTGTATTAAAGTTTTAAACTGATATCAGGTCAAAATTGGGATATAACTATATAATTTTGTATACAAATATATCTATTTGGACCTAAACTGATACCATGTGATATAAACCAATAAAATTGTATCAGGTCAAAAATCAGATACAATTTCATCTGATTAACACATAATTTAATCAGGTCAGATCTAAACTGATACAATAAGTTAAAAACTGATAAACAACTGATACAATTTTATCGGGCCATTTTTCGGATCAAATGGTACATGGATGACTCTAAGTTATATATTACCATATAAAGCTCCATATTATTTTTTTTAATAGGGAACATACCATATATGGTGCCATTTAAACAGTATATTGTCATATATGGTGCCATTTAAACAATATATGGTCATAAATGGTAACTCAACTACAATATTAACTGTATTTCAGAAGCTATTAATTGCATTTCACAAATTTTAAATGTATTTCAGAAATTATGGAATGTATTTCAGAAATTATTAATTGTATTTCAGAAATAATCAAATCTATTTCAAAACTTGTTGATTGTTTATCATAGTTAATAGAGAAAAATTTCTAAATTACATTTCACAATTTCTGAAATACAATTGATAATTTCTGAAATACAGTTTGATAATTTCGGAAATACAATTAATAATTTCTGAAACAGAATTGATAAAACTGAACTTGACTAGTTCTGAAATACAATTCATAAATCTGAAAAATAATTGATAAGTTCTGAAATACAGGGTCCGCCATCTAACGTTTTTTTTTTCAACTAGTGCTTATTTCGTGAATGGTAACACTTAGCTCATGTCTGATTTGACAGATAATTAGTTTTATCCTTCCGCTGAACGAATATGGTTGTGTATACGCTTGAACAACGCTGGGAAATATTGCGACATTACTTTGAAAATCATGGTAATGTTGCAGAATGTGTGCGAAGTCAATGGCGATCGTTATCGGGCCATGTTGAACGAATTTTTGTTCACAAAAATTGAAGAGGAGGATATTGGCAACATTTGGTTTCAACAGGATGGCGCTACGTGCCACACAGCCGAAGCTACACTCGATGTTTTGCGCCCTGTTTTTGAAGATCGCATTATCAGCCGCAGAGCTGATGTCGTTTGTCCACCTCGGAGCTACGATTTGACACCGTTGGTCTATTATTTGTGGGGTGCCGTCAAAGATAAGTGTTACGCCGACAAGCCAGAAACAATTGACGCTTTAAAGGACAATATTCGTGAAGCCATTGGTGAAATACAGCTGCACACAATCGATAATGTGCTTAAAAATTGGGCCGATCGTGTAGGCTACTGCATGGCCAGCCGAGGCAGCCATATGAATGAAATTATTTTCCATTATTAACCGGAAGGATTGTACTTTCAAATAAAAAAAGAAATTTGAGAAAATATTAAGTAGTTTTTTTTTTATAGCATTTTCAAAAAAAAAAGTTATTTGGCGGACCCTGTACAATTGATAAAACTGAAATTCAATTGATTATTTCTGAAATACAATTAATAAATCTTAAAAACAATTAATACAATTGAAATGGTGTAGAGCGTTAAAAAGATGTAAATAAAATTATTTTATTCAAAGATTTCAGTTTAATAAAAAAATAAATATATAATTTTATAAAAATATTTATAGAAAAAAAAATTTTAATTTTATAAAAAGATATTCATTTTGTAAAAAAAATGCATATCGAACTCGAGACCTTCTGAGTTTAAACCTTATTTTAACAAAATATTGTAATTTTTATAAAATCAGTGCTCTGCCAGTGTATTATTTTTTGAACAGTTGGCAATATATGTCTGGGATCTTATTTAATCCCAAATAAATGGAGATCTTACGTAGTACCAAATATAATGCGGCATCTAATTTTATCTGTCATTTTTATGGATAGTTTTAGATGTCAATCCCCAAATATATTGCTGTTTCTAATTCTATCTGCCATTTTAATACCTAAATAAACTGCTGGATCTAATTCGATCTGCAATTTATGGGAAAAATTAAGATTTTACCAAATCACTAAATATATCACTGGATTCAATTCGATCTGCAACTTATTGAAAAAGTTAAGATCTTACGCAATCCCGAAATATATTACTGGATCTAATTTCATCTGTTATTTTTTTCATAAATTTAGATCTTACGTAATCCCCAAATATAATCCTCGATCTTATTCGATCTGCAGTTTTCCAGATAAAGTTAGATACAACTTAATCCTAAAATATATATGTGACCTTCTCCGAGAAAAGGGACCTAGGGTGTGAAAATTAAGTTTTGAGAAGAACGCATTTAAAGTTTCATAACGCATTATCACTTTAAACACACCTTCAGTTGGGAGATGCGATTTGGTATGGTTAGGTGCCTCAACTCATTTCATCTTATTCTACACCCTTTTAGGTACCAGAATCCACTTTTAAGTCCAAACCCGTTTTTTTGAGGGACCTAGTCCTTTTCTCGGAGAAGGTCACATATACCTAGATCTACTTCTTCGTATAAATTTAGATCCAAGTTTATCCCCATATATATTGCTGGATCTAATTCGATCTGCCATTTGTCTGATAAATTTAGATCCAAGTTTATCCCCAAATATATTGCTGGATCTAATTTGATCTGCCAATGTTCGGATCAATTTATATCGAAGTTTATCCCCAAATATATTGCTGGATCTAATTCGATCAGGCATTTTTCTGATAAAGTTAGATCCAAGTTTATCCCTAAATATATTACTGGATCTAATTCGATCTGTCATTTTTCGTATCAAATTAGATCTAAGTTCATCCACAAATATATAGCTGGATCTAATTCGATCTGCCATTTTTCGGATCAAATTAGGTCTTACTAAATCCCAAAATATATTGCTGGATCTAATTTGATCTGCCAATTTTCTATTCAATTTATATCCAGGTTTATCCACAAATATATTGCTGGACCTAATTGGATCTGCCATTTTTCGAATAAATTTAGATCTAAGTTAATCCACAAATATATTGCTGGATCTAATTTGATCTGCCATTTTTCAGATCAATTTATATCTAAGTTTATCCACAAATATATTGCTGGATCTAATTCGATCTGCCAAAATTGAGATCAAATTAGATCTAAGTTTATCCCCAAATATATAGCTGGATCTAAGTGGATCCGCCATTTTTCGGATCAAATTAGATCTAAAAATATCCGCAAATATATAGCTGGATCCGCCAATTTTCGGATCAAAATAGATCTAGGTTTATCCCCAAACATATCACTGGACCTCCCAATTTTGAGATATAACTTGATCTTAGTTTATCCCCATATATACAATGGGATCTAATACGATATGATTGGATAACCCAATTTTGAGATCTAATTGGACCAGCTAGATATTACAGCAGATCTTAAACAATATCAAATTGGATATAATTAGATATTGCGCGAGATCAATTTTTTTTACTCGGGTTATCACATGCGGAACTGTATTAAAAATATTGTTCATGAGGTACAATATATGGGCATATATAATTATATATGGATATACATAACGACATGTATAATTATATATTGTAATATATGCCATATATGATTATATATAATTTTTTTTACTCGGGAATATATGCTACCATATATAGTGCCATATATATTTATGGTGTTATTTAAGCAATATATTATCATATATGGTACCATTTAAACCATATATTATCTTATATGGTGCCATTTCAACAATATATGCTCATATATGGTACCTCATGAACAACATTTATATGTTTATATATGCTGTTATTTAAGAAATATATTAACATATTTGGTGCCATTTAAACCATATATTGTCATATGTGGTGCCATTTCAACAATATATGCTCATATATGGTACCTGATGAACGACATTTTTAATACAGATGCAGATATGATAATATATGCTACCATATATAGTACCATATACTTTGATATATCGTATCATTTAAACAACCCGAGGAAAAATAGTTACATATAGTCATATATGTGATTAAGTTATATCTGTATAAATATACAGTTTCATCCGAAGAATGGTCCGATATATTTTTATCAATTGTTTATCAATTTTTATCTAAATGTATCAGTTTAGATCTTACCTGATTCAATTATGTGTTAATCAGATGAAATTGTATCAGATTTTTGATCTGATACCGATACCTATTTTAGTTTGACTCAAGATCATAAATTAATATCACTTTCTGTTTAAATTATTTTCAAATCAAAGAAAGATGATACAATTTTTACAAGTAAATTACAAAGAATAAAAATGATTGAAAAAATTTCGATAAGACCAGCAAGGAGAATGCGCATTTTTATAAAAAAAAATGCATAGCCGTGAAAGGTATTGAACTCGAGACCTTCTGAGTTTAAACCTTATTTTAACAAAATATTGTAATTTTTATAAAATCAGTGCTCTTCCAGTGTATTATTTTTTGAACTATTGTCAATATCTGTCTGGGATCTTATTTAATCCCAAATAAATGGAGATCTTACGTAGTACCCAAATATAATGCGGGATCTAATTTAAGCTGTCATTTTTCTGGATAGTTTTAGATGTCAATCTCCAAATATATTGCTGTTTCTAATTCGATCTGCAATTTATGGGATAAATTAAGATCCTACCAAATCCCCAAATATATCACTGGATTTAATTCGATCTGCAATTTATCGGAAAAGTTAAGATCTTACGCAATCCCGAAGTATGTTACTGGATCTGGAATTTTATCTGTAATTTTTTTGATAAATTTAGATCTTACTTAATCCCCAAATATATTGCTGGATCTAATTTGATCTGCCAATTTTCTATTCAATTTATATCCAAGTTTATCCACAAATATATTGCTGGATCTAATTCGATCTGCCATTTTTCAGATAAATTTAGATCTAAGTTAATCCACAACTATATTGCTGGATCTAATTTGATCTCCCATTTTTCAGATCAATTTATATCTAAGTTTATCCACAAATATATTGCTGGATCTAATTCGATGTGCCATTTTTTGGATCAAATTAGATCTAAGTTTATCCCCAAATATATAGCTACATCTAATTCGATCTGCCACTTTTTCGGATCAAATTAGATATACGTTTATCCACAAATATATTGCGGGATCTAATTTGATCTGCCAAAATTGAAATCAAATTAGATCTAAGTTTATCCCCAAATATATAGCTGGATCTAATTGGATCCGCCATTGATCCGAAAAATGGCGGATCCAATTAGATCTAAAAATATCCGCAAATATATAGCTGGATCCGCCAATTTTCGGATCAAAATAGATCTAGGTTTATCCCCAACGATATCACTGGACCTCCCAATTTTGAGATATAACTTGATCTTAGTTTATCCCCATATATACAATGGGATCTAATACGATATGATTGGATACACCCAATTTTGAGATCTAATTGGATCAGCTAGATATTACAGCAGATCTTAAACAATATCAAATTGGATATAATTAGATATTGCGCGAGATAAATTTTTTTTACTCGGGAATACAATTAATAATTTCTGTAATACATTTGATAATTTCTGAAATACATTTAAAATTTCTGAAATACAGTTAATAGCTTCTGAAATACAGTTAATATTGTAGTTGAGTTACCATATATGACCATATATTGTTTAAATGGCACCATATATGACAATATACTGTTTAAATGGCACCATATATGGTATGTTCCCTATTAAAAAAAAATAATATGGAGCTTTATATGGTAATATACAACTTAGAGTGATCCATGTACCATTTGATCCGGAAAATGGCCAGATAAAATTGTATCAGTTGTTTATCAGTTTTTATCTACTTGCATCAGATTAGATCTGACCTGATTAAATTATGTGTTAATCAGATGAAATTGTATCTCGTTGGCTTAGTCGGCAAACCTGTCAAGTCTAATTTTTATGCAAATTGAGTTTTTGATGTAGTATGCTAGTGTAACTCAAAACACATCATTTACAAGCAAAAAATGTCATTATGTTGTTTTTTCTTGTTGTTATGCAGTGGTAAGCAATTCTGTCAAGTCCAAAAAAACAAACAAAACATCGAAAACCACATGCTAAGTCCAGCTGAAAACAACACACATTTTGTTTCAACAAATTTCTTCAATAGAATTAAATTTGACTTTTGTTTATTTAAAGATTAACTAAATAATTATTTAGTTATTTTAACTTTTAAGGTACCCAGTGTACAATTGGAGTCTGAAAAGACTCATAAAAGAGCCCTTAGACCTTTTGAAATCATAGATATATGAGGGTGTTTTTCTTCACCGATGAAGCCTCTTTTGAGCGCACTTTTATGACTCATAAAAGACTCCAAATTATGAGCATTGCTGGAAAATTTTGAATTTTCTGAGCCATTTATGAGTCATTTGTGACAAATTTTTGAGTAATTTATGAGCATTGAAAAAATTTTGAATACGCTTATAAATAAGAGTCTATTATGTTTCATTTATGACTCTAAGATTTCAGCACTCTGAAAATGTTCGTCTTTCAGAGTCTTTTATGAGTCATAATTTCTGAACACTCAGAAAAATATTGGCTGGGTAACTATTACTTATAAATTTTTTCAGGAAAAACATTGTTAATTTATAAATTTTATTAGGCGATTGTCATGAATTCTGCTGACATAAATAAAAATAAAATAAAAAAAAAGAAAATCTGCTAAGTCCACAAAGTTGAAAGAAAATCTGGTAAGTCCACATTTAAAATAGAAAATTATAAAAAGCAAATCTGCTAAGTCCAAAAAGAGCCTATAAGTCTGCAACCTTTATTTTGGAATTCTATGATTTTTTGTGGTTAAACAAGATGAACTAAAGAAGAAAACTGCGTTTACAGATTTAAAAAAAGTTAACCCAAAAAATTTAGACAGTTTTTTGTCTCTCCTGAAATATTAAAAAAACGGACTTGACAGGTTTGCCGACTAAGCCAACGATCTTATTTTTGACCTGATACAATTTTATTGGTTTAGGTGCAAATAGATTGTTTAAATGATACGATATATCAAAGTATATGGTACTATATATAGTACCATATATTATCATATCTGGAACTGTATTAAAAATTTTGATCATGAGGTATATATATAATTATATATGGTGACAGTTAAACTAGATATTATCATATATGGTGCCATTTAAACAATATATGGTCATATATGGTACCTCATAAACCAAATCTTTAATTCAGTTCCAGATATGATAATATATGGTACTATATATAGTGCGATATATATTTATATATGGTGTTATTTAAGCTATATATTATCATATATGGTGCCATTCAAACCATATATTATCACATATGGTGCCATTCAAACCATATATTATCATATATGGTGCAATTTCAACAATATATGCCCATATATGCTACCTCATGAACAATATTTTTAATACAGTTCCACATATGATAATATATGCTACCATATATAGTGCCATATATATTTATATATGGTGTTATTTAAGCAATATATTACCATATATGGTGCCATTTAAACCATATATTGTCATATATGGTGCCATTTCAACAATATATGCTCATATATGGTACCTGATGAACGACATTTTTAATACAGATGCAGATATGAGAATATATGCTACCATATATAGTCCCATATATATTGATATATGGTGTCATTTAAACAATATTAATATATAGACATATATGGTATCATTTAAACAATATATTGTCATATATGGCACAATTTAAACATTATATGGTCAAATTTGGTACCACATCAACATTTTGAATACAATTCCATATATGGTTTAATTTGAATAATGTAAAACTATGTATGGCGCTATAAAAAATATTAACAGATATGTTACTTCATTAACAATATTTATAATACAGTGTCATATATTGTAATATATGTATATCATTTAATATATATTGATGTATGGTAATGGTACAATAATTCCAATATCAGTTGAGATACAATTTGTGGGTCCATATCAACAATTTGTTCACGTACATTTAACATATATATATGTACATTTAAGTTATAATTTATAAACACTTTATAAAGTTAAATAGTTCCATAAACCTCGTCTAACTGTATAGAATGTTTATGAATATACGATTTAATATATAATAATTACAACTACAAATTGGTTCCATTATCTAAAATTTAATTTAATGTTAACTTATAATAAAATAAAAATGTATTTCCTAAAAATAAAAATATAGTGTTAATTAATGTTAATATACAATAGGTTTCAGTTTAACATCCCAGACAGAAAAATATAATTCGGCACAATGCTGGCAAACCGTTGGCGATGGTCGGTTATGCGTTGGCAGAACGTTGCATTAACTATCTTGGCAAAAAAATAAATTTCAAAAAACATTTTTGAAAAAATTGAGAAAACTTTTTTTAATATTTGCTTTTAAAAACATGAAATTTAACCCAGTCCACCAGATTGTCAGCCAAGACCTCTACACTCTAATCTAACGAGACTTGTTATAGATGTGTGATAGCTACAAATTAAATGAATGATAAAAGCATTTCGAGCTAACTTATAAGCATCGAAAAAAGGTATTCCAGAAATTATTAAATGTATTTTAGAAAATTTTAATTGTATATCACAAAATATTATTTGCACTACAAATATAATATTATATGAAACTACAATATTACGCAAATTTAATTATTTATTTATTTAGTTGTGTCCAGAAATAATGAAATCTATTTCAGAATTTCATAGCTAATAGAGAAAAATTTCTCAAATACATTTCATAATTTCGGAAATACGATTGATAATTTCTGAAATACAGTTGTGAATTTCGAAAATACAATTAATAATTTCTGAAACACAATTGATAAAACTGAACTTCAATTGACTAGTTCTGAAATACAATTCATAAATCTGAAAAATAATTGATGAGTTCTGAAACACAATTGATAACACTGAAATTCAATTGATTATTTCTGAAATACAATTGATAAATCTTAAAACAATTAATACAAGCGTCAAAAAGATGTAAATCAAATTATTTTATTCAAAGATTTCAATTTAATAAAAAAATAAATATATAATTTTATAAAAAAATTTATAGAAAAAAAAATTTTAATTTTATAAAAAGAAATTAATTTTGTAAAAGAAATGCATATTGAACTCGTTACCTTCTGAGTTTAAACCTTATTTTAACAAAATATTGTAATTTTTATACAATCAGTGCTCTGCCAGTCTATTATTTTTTGAACAGTTGGCAATATATGTCTGGGATCTTATTTAAACCCAAATAAATGGAGATCTTACGTAGTACCCAAATATAATGCCGCATCTAATTTTATCTGTCATTTTGATGGATACTTTTAGATGTCAATCCCCAAATATATTGCTGTTTCTAATTCGATCTGCCATTTTAATACCGAAATAAATTGCTGGATCTAATTCGATCTGCCATTTTTCTGATAAATTTAGATCCAAGTTTATCCCCAAATATATTGCTGGATCTAATTTGATCTGCCATTTTTCGGTTAAATTTAGATCCAAGTTTATCCCCATATATATTGCTGGATCTAATTCGATTAGGAATTTTTCGGATAAATTTAGATCTAAGTTTATCCACATATATATTGCTGGATCTAATTCGATCTGGCATTTTTCGGATAAATTTACATCCAAGTTTATCCCTAAATATATTGCTGGATCTAATTCGATCTGCCACTTTTTCGGATCAAATTAGATCTAAGTTTATCCACAAATATATAACTGGATCTAATTCGATCTGCCATTTTTTGGAACAAATTAGGTCTTACTAAATCCCAAAATATATTGCTGGATCTAATTTGATCTGTCAATTTTCTATTCAATTTATATCCAAGTTTATCCACAAATATATTGCTGAATCTAATTCGATGTGCCATTTTTCGGATCAAATTAGATCTAAGTTAATCCACAAATATATAGCTGGATCTAATTTGATCTGCCATTTTTCAGATCAATTTATATCTAAGTTTATCCACAAATATATTGCTGGATCTAATTCGATGTGCCATTTTTCGGATCAAATTAGATCTAAGTTTATCCCCAAATATATAGCTAGATCTAATTCGATCTGCCACTTTTTCGGATCAAATTAGATATACGTTTATCCACAAATATATTGCCGGATCTAATTTGATCTGCCAAAATTGAGATCAAATTAGATCTAAGTTTATCCCCAAATATATAGCTGGATCTAATTGGATCCGCCATTTTTCGGATCAAATTAGATCTAAAAATATCCGCAAATATATAGCTGGATCCGCCAATTTTCGGATCAAAATAGATCTAGGTTTATCCCCAAAGATATCACTGGACCTCCCAATTTTAAGATATAACTTGATCTTAGTTTATCCCCATATATACAATGGGATCTAATACGATAAGATTGGATACACCCAATTTTGAGATCTTATTGGATCAGCTAGATATTACAGCAGATCTTAAACAATATCAAATTGGATATAATTAGATATTGCGCGAGATAAATTTTTTTTACTCGGGTAAACATAACGACATGTCTAATTATATATTGTAATATATGCCATATATGATTATATATAATTTTTTTACTCGGGTATATAATATTTTAAACATATAGAAAAGTCTTATAGAGCATTTTAGGCAGGGATGCACCAACTCTTCGTAGCTCCATGGGCCATCTGGTGATTGTGCCCCAGAGACAGGCACTAACATAAAATTAATATTTTTTCACACTTTTTAAGCATTTATTAAAATCAAATTATTATTTTCTGAAAGCTTAGAATCATAGGTCTAACATAATGAAAAAAACATTTTTTTATCACACGATTTGAGGAAGTTATTGCAAAATGTAGTTGCTTTCAATTATTTTTGTGGCACCCCAAAAAACACAAAAACACGTCTGTCTGCGACCACATGTGATATAAATGCGTCAAAGTGGATGTCAAGGAAAGGTAATTGCAAAATGCACAAAATATATTTTTTCCAATTTTTTATCCCCCTTGACTTATCTCCCTTTATCCGAATTTTCAGATAAATGATTCCTCGCTTAAAAGTGAAGAAAACTCTACATTTTTGAAGGCGCATTTAAGCGGGGACTACTGTACATCTGATATAATTTTTTCAACGAAGTTTTTGTATGATAATTGATGTTATTACATATCCCCAAATCTGACTCTATATATAACTACTTAAGCCATTTAAAACTAATCAAAATATATGTAGTGACCGATATGATTATATATGGTTCGATTCTAAGTTATATAACACTGTATGTATCGTCATACTAAAAATACATTTTTGTAATTTCATATAACTTTCTATATAATTTCATACAAATTAATATATACTTCAGTCCTGTGACAGCTTCTTTTGTGTCAGTCCTACGACAGGTTCTTTTGCGTCAGTTCTGTGACATGTTCATTTGCACCAGTCCCGTGACAGGTTCATTTGCGCCAGTCCTGTGATAGGTTCTTTTGTATCAGTCCTTTGTCAGTTCTTTTGCTTCAATCCTGTGACTGGTTCTTTTGCGTCGGTCCTGTGACACGTCACAAGGGGCAATTGACCCCCTCCTAGGACAAGCCAATGTTAAAGTTACCGGTCCTTTTCATATAAAAGAACCGGTCCCAGGAACGGTCCTCGTCCCCAAGGACCGGTCACGTGACGTGTCCTGTGACCGGTTACTATTCCCACAGGGCATGTACTCAGCCGGAAATACATTTCCATTGTGTGTAATAAGAAGTAACTTTTTATAAGTTTTTGAAAAGTGGATTTTCGAACCACTCTTCTGGTGTATTTTGAAAATGCAAAAAAGATGTCTTTATATTAAATTTTGTTGTAAAATCGAATGGTAAAGTCAGATTTCCTATAAATGCAGCTGTTTTTGCTCTGGAGGAAAAGGGTCTTAAAATCAGCGTTTTTGGACGACTTGCGCCAGTGGAAGGAGTTGGAATAAAAAAGGAAAAAAACGCCATTCTTTTTTTCTATGCAAAAACTTTAAAAAAAGTGATAATATCCGAAAATCAAATTTTTATGACGAACTCTAATACATATAAATATATAATATATAATATAATTGGTTTCTTTTTTTGAATAATGTTTTTGATAATCGTTTCATAATTCTAGTTTGGTAACATAATCTTTGGTATTCTTTATAAGACTTTCGAATGTTTTTAAAAATCGAACAATGGATGTTGTGCAATTTGCATTTTACTTTCATTCAAAAGTTAAAATTTTAAGTTTACAGTTATTAATAGTTAACAAAATATTTCCAAAAATTAATATATTTAAATCGTTAGAATTTTGATGCACTGCTGTTTCATTCAAATTTTTGGTCAATGCCCTATTAGGGGGTACAAAATTTATACTTGTTTCTTTATTTGTCTTAAAAGAACAGTTTGATACATACAAATACACTATATTTTCCTTAATCCAAACGGACGTTCTAATTAATTCAAATTGTTCGGTATTTAAATGGGATATGGTTTCAATATCAACAAATTTTGGGTTTACAATGCCCAATTTATCCAATTGAATTCCTAGTTGAACATCTTGAATATGTTCCAAATAGGTTTTCACATTGTCAAGAAAAGTATCAGAAATAATCTTAGTAACAAGTACATTCTGAAGAGTATTCGTTGAATTTTTAAATAAATGATCGAGACAAGTTTCCCAAAAGTCCTTAGTTCAGTGGGATGATTCCGGGTTCTCTTCGCTTGGGGTGCTCCCCCGTTATTCCTCGAATCATAATAATGTGCTATTCTACCTTTCTTAAATTGATTCTTATATTTTCTTACATTTCTATTTCTAAATTTTACAATAAAATTTTCCCCATCTTCCTCTTGTTCTAGTACTTCTGCATTCTTATATGGATTATCTATCTTACCCAATCTTTCTCTACTATTTTCCGCGTTAACATATTTCGTATTGATCGGATTTTCAATTCTCTTTCTATTCGCATTATCAAATTTTTTTAATATATTGCGGGTCGATTGAAGGGTTTGATTTATTGAAAAATATATTATAAGGTTTTTCATTAGTACTCGAGTGATTTATATTGTGATTGTACACAAAGATTGCCTGTTGCACACTCATGTAAATCAATTCCCTGTGTTCTGACGTATTAATAATTCTAAGCTTCTCATTCAGTGTCTTATGTAAACGTTCAATATCACCTATACCGGTTTTCCCAGTAGTAATTTCCAAAGCCACATTCAATTGCTCACACCACCTTTTAATGTTCACATTATTCATATCCTGATCCTGATCAATCTTCAAAGTTTTCGGAGGCCCCATAGTATTGAATATTTTAAGCATAGCCCGTTTCGTTTCCAGCCAAGTCAGATTCGAAACTTTTTCACCCGTTGCAAACTTCGAATAGAGGTCAACAGGTTAAATAATTCTGCTTATCCCATTGCCAAAAATCGATAAAAATTTTTTCCCATGTTTCGTATACCGTTGGTGTCAGTTTGTAAGGTAACTTATGGGCTATGTAATCGGACTTGCATAGATTATATAATTCACATGCATTGGTGATCTTCGAAATTTTCTTAACGTAATTTGGATAATAATAATAGTCTTAAACATAGAGTATTCAGTGACATTATCCAATTCCCTCATTGCCCTCACTAGTGTAGTGCTTTTTGCCTGTATCAAATCCTTATATACATTTTGGAATCGAACAAAATCAACATTGTCCGGCATAAAAATGGCAGAGTTCCTTCCAACTAAGTGCTCCTTAATAATAACCTTGATACTATCATCATCTAACTCTATATATTCTACAGTTGTCACTGTATTTAAAAATATTTTCCGCTTTGAAATTATCTCAGAATTGGATTTAATAAGTCTCAATTGATTTCTGAATGTATTAAATGCCCGCTCCGATATTTAAATGTAGTTCGCGTTATCCTCCTCCGCCGAGTGGACGGTGCCCATGTCGTAACGCATTTCCTCATTCATATTACATTCATCCAGTTTCATCCTGGAAAGCGCATCCGCGACATGGTTCTCCCTGCCAGGAATGTTTCTCATATCAAAATCAAATTCATTGAGTTTAATTTTCCACCTCTGAAGTTTAGTATTTGGTTCCTTCAAATTGTGCAGCCATTGAAGAGGCTTATGGTCGCCATTCACTATAAATCGTCTACCAAAGAGATAAGGGCGGATATATTTCGTTGCCCATACCAAAGCCAAAAGTTCCCTTTCAATGGTTGAATAATTAAGCTCGTGCTCATTCAGTGTCCTGCTAGCATATTTGAGGCATCAGTAATAAATGTAGAAATTTTCCCATAGTCGGGATATGACAGAATAGGCTCGCTAGTAATTAGGATCTTTATTGTCTCCACTGCGTTTATGTAGGCTATCTTATTTACCTTTTTCAAACAGAAGGTCAGAGGTTTCGTTATCTTAGCAAAGTCCTTGATGAACTTTCGATAAAAACCAGCCAACCCCAAGAATTGTCTTATTTCCTTCTCGGTCTTTGGAACTAGATATCTAATTATAGCACTCGTATTCCTTGGGTTTGGTCTGATACCCTTAGGTGCCACAATATGCCCCAAAAATTCAGCCTCCCTCTGTAAAAACTCACATTTATCGAGTTGGAATGGGATACTTGTCCGCTGCAGTGATTTCGTTAAGTTGCCGATAATCTACGACAATTCTCCACTTCTCCCTCCCAGAGGCATCAAGCTTCTTCGGATCTTCGTGTTAGGTCTTAATGCAATGTTTCGTTGCATGAGTGAAGGTCAAATTCTCACCTTCCTTATAAAAAATGTTATTGTATTTAAGTAACAATCTGTCCAAAACTTTGCGTTCTTCCGAGTTGAAATGGTCCGTCCGAAATTTGGATTTCCCTTCGTCTGGCTCAAGTTCACGAATATTCAACCTATATTTCACTCATAACCACTACCGTCAATGGTGTCATTCCCCATTCTATACTCAAATCCATCTAAGACTAAACGACCGTTGGCAACATCAATCTGTGCATTCAACATTTTCAGCAATGACATTGCAACTCTCTCAATATTTTTTATGGGAAAAAATATTATGCGGCTTCGAACAGGAACGAACTCCGACTGGTTAATCAGGGATGGAAAAGGCTCACTCGATCGGGCTCTTATACCAAAAAAGTTTAGCTCGCTCTTACATATGCAAAAATGTAAGTATCTAAAAAATAGCTTCTTCTTTGGCTCGTTAAAAAAAATTAAATATTTAGATATAAGCAAAAATTGCGACAAAAAAAAATAACATTTGCAAAAAGGGAAAGTTTTGCAACAATATATTCGTTTGCAGAATGGCAATCGCTGATTAGCTCTTTTAATTAATTTTCTGCACCATAAAGCCTTTTTCAAATACCGCCGTTATTTTGCAAATTTTTAAATGCGGTTTTTAAAATACATATATAACCTAGGGACTGTAATACCCATTCATTTATACAATAAAGTTTGCTGGTTGATTGCAAAAAAAACGCGAAAAAATTCCAAAAAAGAGATTTTTAGCATCAATGTACTTGTTTACCGTGCGTTTTTTTTTAACTTATAGTCTAGGGACTATAATACACATTTCATACAACAAAGTTTGGTGGCTACTTGCAACAAAAAAAATTGCGAAAAACAAAATTTGCAAAAAGGAAAATTTTTGCATCAATATATTTGTTTGCAGAATCTAAATCGCTGATTACATTTTCTAATTAATTTTTTGTACCACAAAGTCTTTTTTCGCGTTCCGCTATTATTTTGCAATTTTTTAAGTACGTTTATTTGTAATTTATAATCTAGGGACTATAATACACATTTCATACAACAAAGTTTGGTGGCTACTTGCAACAAAAAAAATTGCGAAAAATAAAATTTGCAAAAAGGAAAATGTTTGCATCAATATATTTGTTTGCAGAATCTAAATCGCTGATTACATTTTCTAATTAATTTTTTGTACCACAAAGTCTTTTTTCGCGTCCCGCTATTATTTTGCAATTTTTTAAGTACGTTTATTTTTAATTTATAATCTAGGGACTATAATACACATTTCATACAACACAGTTAGTGGCTACTTGCAACAAAAAAAAATCGCGAAAAATAAAATTTGCAAAAAGGAAAAATTTGTTCATCAATATATTTGTTTGCAGAATGTAAATCGCTGATTAAGTTTTTTAATTAATTTTTTGTACCATAAAGCCTTTTTCCCTTTCACCGATTATTTTGCAATTTTTTAAGTGTGGTTTTTTAAAATTTATAATCTAGGGACTATAGTACCAATTTTATACACAAAAGTTTGGTGCTTAGTTTGCAAAAAAAAAAAAATCGCGAAAAAAATATTTGCAAACGGGAAAATTTTTGTATTATTATATTCATTTGCGAATTTTTAATCGCTGATTGATTATTTTTTTCTACCACAAAGTCTTTTTTCGCGTTCCGCTATTATTTTGCAATTTTTTAAGTGCGGTTTTTTAAATTTATAATCTAGGGAGTATAATGCCCATTTCATAAAACAAAGTTTGGTGGTTAGTTGCAAAAAAAGAAAATTTTGGCATCGTTTGCAGAATGTAAATCGCTTATTAAGTCTTTTAATTAATTTTTTGAACCCCAAAGCCTTTTTCGCATGCCGACATTATTTTGCAATGTTTTACGTATGGTTTTTTAAAATTCATAATCTAGGGATATAATACTTTTGGAATAGTATAATTAATTACTTGGAAAAAAAATAATTAAAAAATTTTATCGTAAAGTGTTGTTTTTTCAAACGCGTCGTATAGACCAAATACAATTAATATTGTCATTAATATGTATTTTTATTAATTCTAATTTAGTAGGTTTGAGGTTTTATCTTTTGTCATTATTTTTTATGATAATATTGCGGCAATATCACCTTTGTATCATCTGGAAGATAAAGCAAATTTGTTTGAAATCTTTTGTAATTTTGGAAAAAATTAAAACTAAATTTGTACAAAAACAATCAAAAGATATGTAGGAAATAAACTCGTGAAAAGTCAAGAATAATTACGAGGGAAAAATCGGCTAAGATGAAATCAAGATAATTTATAAGTTGATATTCTTTTTCAGGCTTAAATTTAATAATGAAAAAAGTAAATGGTTTTTTTTGTACCCGGAAGTTTATTCAGCGATATCACCCTTTTATCTTCCATATGAGTTTTTGCTTTCGTATTGCCTGGAAGTACTGTCTTAGGGTAACAGTTGTTTCCGACGAAGGAAACTTCCGGAATATGAAATTGATATTGCCGGCAATAAATGTTTTCTTCCTGCCGATATGATCGGAGAGACTTCTTCGTATTGCCATGTTTGCTGGGTGATATTGGTTTGAGTATGTTCCTGTTCCAAGGCATAGTAGAACAAATGCTTTCTCAGTGATAGAGAGTCCCACAATCTATTTATTATGTATATTCTTTGTTTTCAGTGAATCATAACCCAATAATCCTGAATAGTTATCCGAAAAATCATATACATAAAGTCTCAACCATTTACTACCCAAACCAATATGCTGAATTTTATTTAAAATTATTAACCCCGTAGCTGTTCCCATATTAAGTGGAACTGTTTCCTCTACCGCCGACGTTAAAACGTTTGCCCTAATAATGCTAACGGAAGATCCCGAATCAATTAGAAAAATATATGGTCTATGATATATATAAAGTATTACGGTTGGAAATTTCCCGGGGCCTGTAAATGAAAATTTGGCGTATCCTGTTCCATTGGGGTAGGTGCTCCATAACGTCTTATTCTCGACTGGTTGGAGTTATTCCCCCTGCTTACCCCCGTTACCCGGGCACTTCCATTCGAATGCTCCTATTATAGAGTATTATTGTGATTGAATTGGCCACAACTATAAGAACCGAATTCATTAGGATTATTAAATGACTGGTTTGCTGTAAAAATTGAGGAGCACTGTTCTTAAATTCGGGTGCGTAAGAAGAATGTGGTATTCCCAAAAAATGGGGTATGAAGTGACCATTTGCCGTCTGTGGTTAGTCAACATTTGTGACATTTCCATCCTTTTTGATTTTTTTACCTCTAAATTCAAATAAGTAAATCTGCCACGGGGTTCGAATTAAGTAAAGCAGTAATATGGTAAGGTAACCCTTTTTTAATACTTCCAAGCTAAATCTATCTACTTCTGTTTTATAAATATTCTTTCTAGTTTCGCTATCTTCGCTCAATTTTATGTAATCTCTAATTCTGTAAATTTAATTATTCAAACTATCGCAAAATAACTTAACACTATTGGTAAATTTAATATTATTTAATTCTAATATAAGTGTTGATATTGACTTTTTCCCACCAAATTCTTCAATAAGTATGGTTCTTAATGTCCTCCAGTCGCTGGGATTCTCCCTTCTAAGTAGATCTACTGCTGGTCCACATAACTTTCACTAAATGGCGTTGAAAAAACGTTGCTTTTCTTCGGCAGCCAGGCACATTATCAAGGACACTATGCAATGCAAGCGCTGTAGTATCTCCATTAAAGGATTCAATGAACTTAAGATTTTGAAGGGCAAACTCCCTTTCTCCCTGTTATCTGGCATATAACTTGGATCGCTGGAGATATTAATATTGTTTAAAAGTTCGTTTATTTGTTCTATTGACATAAATTGTTTATGTTTTCAGTTCTTTACACTTTAATTAATTTTAATTTTTGGTTATAATTTATATTTTTATACTTTTGTGTTTTCTTTTCAAATACATATATATTATCAACTTATAAAATAAATGCAGTTTCGTTGGAACCGACTGCGCCAATTAAATACAACACAATGGTTTGTGGGTTTTTTATCAACTGACTTTATTTTTACAAAATATTCTTATTCAGTGTGTGAAAATGATGCGTTTGCATTTTGTTCTTAAATAACAAAAGGCAACAACATCATTCTGACAGCGCATGTACTTAGTAGACGCTTACGTCAGCACCAAGTACATGCGCTACTTAATTTACCATGGTAACTTTATGTTACTTGTATAAATATATATAATATGACAAAAACAAACAAAAAATAAAATAATAATTCAGTCTTATTAAAAATTTGTATTTGGAACTTCAAATTATTTTAAAATCTTAAAAGAAATTAAATTCAAAAAATTTTATAATAGATCATAAAGATTTTCAAGAAAAAAATGGATTCATTTACATATTGTTATCTAAAAAAACTAAGCTGGAAACTTTCTCTGGTACGTACGTCTTTCATTAATTGTTTGACCAGTTGCCGGAAAAATGCGTTCACAAGGTACCGATGTAGCTACTATGCACAATCGTTTCAGGGCGTACAAGTAAACTCTTGGGTAAATTTTTTTACGTTCATTCCACCAGACTAGTGGGTAACTTTTTCTGTCTAAGTATTCCTCGCTCAAATACTTATCAAACATTTAATACCTGCAGCAACATTTTTGTCTGTCCTTACTTTTTGGCTATAATCCTGGTCGTAGTCATTCCATATATGTTACTAGAATCTTGTACGTTGTTAGAACTGAGCTGAGGTTCTACTTCACTATCAGTGCTTGTTGAGTTTGGCAGTCTTATAAGAGCTATTCTCTGTCTTAGAGTTCACCGCACTATCATATGACATATCATTTTTGAACTCTTTTCTTTTGAATCTTGGGTCTAGAATTGTACTTTCTGAGTACAGAGTATTTCTCTCGAACTCCCCGTAACTCGATTCGAAAAAAATTTTAGAATTCGTAAATCTTCAAACATTGTTAAAGATATAATTCTGTATAAAAATTTTAATTTTTTTTTAAATTTATTTTTATCTTAAACCTTGTACACTACACATAAAAATTCAAAAAGTAAGATTTTTGCTAAAGCTTTTCTTTTTACAAAAGGTACAAAATTTCCGAATTCGAAAATTTTTTTTTCCAATTGAGTTAAGCGGTAACCCCGTGGTCGAGTTAACGAAAGTGTCGATATAATTGCATCTATTAGAACAACTGCTCTTTAAAGCGCTTCGTATGTACTATTCCAACGTGTAACAACGTCTTGTTTAAGTTTTAATTCGGACAGCTGCATCTGTCTCTATGTTTCTTGTAATTTTTTTAAGCCTTGTGTGTTTTTGTGAAAATACTCCACAATTCTTTTAATTTTACCAACTGTTTCACTAACTTCTTCTAATGCTGATTGAACAATCAGATTTAAAGAATGTGCGAAACACTCAATTCTTCTCCACTGCCCTTGTCGGATGGCTGAAACAATGTTTGTTGCATTGTCACTTACCACCGCTGTAATTTTATTATTAATTTCGAAATCCAACATAATTTTTTTCAAAATACTCGATAAATTTTCAGCCGTGTGCCTTTGCTATACATATAACAAGATATTAAATGAGATTGAAGCTTTGCATCTTCATCAATGTAATGTGCTGTTACAGCCAAATAGCTACTATTAGTCTTTGATGTCAAATAGATCGTACAACCTTACAGGCAAAAAAAGAGTGCGCCGTACACCCTCCAATATGAAGTATTTTTGCAAGGAGGTTTCAAAACTTTTTTTTTATTTTTTTTTTCCGATCGTAGGGGTCGCCATTTTACATTTTGCGTTATATCTTTGGCATTTACAGTCGGATCTTAAAGTATGATACATCGATGTTTTTCTCTCGAGGAGACCAGTGTTTTGCTTTAAGGGCATTTTGAGCTCAAGTATCCCGTTCTAGTAGGTACCCACCAGATCTCAGTTGCTACAACCCTAATGTACACCCTAATGTCAGAAAATTAAAGCTCGCAAAAAATCAGTAAACTTTTGCTAAGGAAGTTTTTCGCTAAACCCAGTTGAAATTTTTTTTATATATTGGTTGCCGAACGTAGGGGTCGCTTTTTTAAATTTTTTTTAATTGGATTTTTACTATACAGTAGACGCTCGCAAATTAGAACCGCTTTGTTTTTGAGGCAATTCTAATTTCTGAATTATTCTAATTTCTGTACGTTTTTTTTCGTTTCGTTTCCAATGATAAAGTGTTTTTTTTACGTTTATTTAACATTTTAAATGATACACTTTCACTATTTAATAGAGACTGCCAAATAATATGTACACGCGTATCAAATTTCACAAATAAACTAGCCAAAAATGTACATAAATGCGACAAAAAAAAAACACAAATAGGGAAAAACATATATAATTTGGTGATTCCCCTTTTTAGTTTTACTTTATTCAAACAGAATAAAAATAAATTGGGGATTTCCTGTGTATTCAAATAACCAAAAAAAAAAACACTCAGAAATTAGAATTTTAAATTCGAATTTCGAAGCGTTTAATGTATTGCAAACATTGATTCTAATTTCTGGACGTTCGAATTACTGAAAGCTCTAATTTGCGAGCGTCTACTGTATAGCAAAACACTGGTCTCCTCGAGGCAAAAAATCGATATATCACACTTTAAAATCCAATTTTAAATGCCAAAGCTATAACAAAAATTAAAAAAGGCGACCCCTACGTTCGCCAAAAAAAAAAAATTTTTTTTTGGAAATCGCCTTCTAAAAATACTTCATATTAGAGGGTGTACGGCGAACTTTTTTTTTGAGGTACGGTCTAATGTCCAACCATCAGTTGTGAGGCAAATAGCTATAGCTAATTTTATCTCTTCACGTTATTTAAAATTTCATTTTGGATACTCGGTAAAAGATTATTTGACAGCGTTTTTCTGTTTGGCAAATTATATCCTGGACAATTCGATACCACCTCAATAAGTTTTTTAAATTCGGGTTCTTCAACAATTTTCAAAGCACGATGTCCTTTTGCTACAAATTTTAACACTTGCTTGTCAATTTGCTCAGCTTTTCGGATTGGAGGAGGTCTACGAAAGAATTGGGTTATACTTTGTTGCGGTTGTGCCCTGATTTGAGTGCTTGTTGAAGGTTGTTCATTTTCTACAGAATCGCCATCCAAATTTATGGTTGTTAAATTTAGATTTGTTTGACGTTCCATTAGGATTGGTGTTGTCGGATAAATTACCCTTAAATGTAGGCTTAAGTTTCCATTTGATCCTCCAGCAATACTAAGGCTTGTTTTGCAGTACTTACATTTAGCTCTTTGGTCACTGTCTTCAGTAAAATGAAGCCATATATCAATGAGTTTACGTTTTGCAGACATTTTTTTTAAATTTTATTTGAATTTTTTTATAAAAATTAAGAAAAGCTTCTCTTTTTCAACGAACGAGGTAAAAATTTTTCAAAATTAAATGAAGAAATGAATAAGGTATTCATTTTAAATAAAATAGAATGTCAAAAAAATATAGTCCGGCAACTATGAACAACAACGACTCTAGTTTCATGATTGCACACAACACAAATTGAGGTGGTAATATTAACAAACAGCTGACATGAGAACAAAAATAAAAATCAAACTAAAAAGAAAAATAAAATTAAGAAAAGATATATAGCAAATGACCAAGAAGAACTAAAAGAGCGAAAGTTCTAAAAGAGCTGAAGATTACTAACTAGCGCACTAGTACAATGTAAAGATTAGCTCAATTAAACTAGTTCGCTCACGAACTACACAACTCTAGTAAAGGGTGAACACACCAAAACTGCGACACTTAGAAACTAATACCAGAAAAAAACAAGATGGCTTTGAAATAAATTTTTTTTTTATTCGAATACCTTGAAGTTTAGAGGTAACAAAGATATTAAAATATTAGTTATTATCTGGCATGTGATGAAAATCGATCGGTTTCAAATCGATCGTTTTTGAAATTTGAATCCTGAATATTTCGTACTATTTTTAATTTAATAGCGATAAGAAGACGTAAATCGATATACAAGATAAATGCTAAAGTGGTTAAAAACAATTTCAAACCTCTTTGCCGTTTCTATTCATAATTTAATTTTTGAGTTTTAATTAAATCGATCGAAATAAAAACCGATCGTTTTCCATCACATGCCAGTATTTGTTCCATATGCAACTGATCGGACTTTTCGTCGCACACGCGCCATCATCTTTTCCACGAGTGCATCGTCGACTTTTCACGACGCCGACAACCACTTGGTTTTGAATTCTGCAATATCTTTTACCAGTTCACCTCTCTTCTTTAATATTCCCTTCACTATTGACCAATATTCCTCAATAGGGCGTAGCTCTGGGCTATTGGGTGGATTGCAGTCGCGAGGTACAAAATCGATTTTATTTGCATTGTACCACTGCAATGTGTCCTTGGTATAGTGGCAGCTTGCCAGGTCCGGCCAGAACAGTGGTTTGGTGACGTGACTCTTAATAAATGGCAGAAGACGCTTTTTAAGGCACTCATTCCGATAAATTTGACCGTTCATTGTTCCAGATGTGATGAAAGGGCTGCTTTTACGACTTCAGGAGCAAATTATAATTTATTTTTGTTGCTTAAGCTTAATTACAATATTAGTGTTGGATGTACATTAGGGCGGGTCGATTTAATAATCGCCCATGGCTCAGTGAAAATCGTATTCTAGGGATCAAAATAAGTCCCGTAGGGTCAAGTTTTGAAAAATCCCACTTTAACCCATTTAGAGTGCCCCAATCGAGTCCAAATGTATGACCGACCCCCACTAACTTTGGAGGGCCGATCCACCCATGCCAGTGGCACACCCCCTGGAACTCCCCTGGGGGGTTCCCCATACAAACATTTTAAAAAATCACCATTTTTGGCACTTTATTTTATTATTTTTTATTTATTTTATTTATTTTTATTATATTATTTATTTTTTCTCTTTAGAAATTTATTTAGTCAGAACATATGTAAATGAAAAAATTAATTTAACTTCCCGAGTAAAAAAGTTTTGATATAACCATATATTATTTTATGTAATTGCATATAGTAACTTAAAGTTACATATGGCCACATATGCTTTTAAATTCAAGCATATATACTTTTATATAGACATATGTTAGATATTTTTTCCTCAAAGGTTTTAATATGGAGACACATGTGATTTTATATTATTACATACTGGCCTACATATAATTGCATGTGTTATATATAAGTACATAAAGTAACATATTACAGATATAATTACATATACGTTTATATATAATTTAGTATGACACTATACATAATAATATAAAACTATATGTGGAGCCATATAAGAAATATTTCATAATTTGTGTTAGATATGATTATATATTGACGAATAAGAACCCATATATAACTTAATATGGTTCCATATCTACAATATTTCATGATTTCTTTAATATATAACAATATTATGTTCCTTATAATTATTATATATCATCCCACATAAGCAATTATTTCAAAGTGATTTTATATAAAAATATATAAGGTCCATATACACATGTGTGCAATATAATAGATACATTCAAATTTTTTCTAATTTTATTCTCGTTGCCTTTATTTTTAAAGATTTCCTTAAGTCTTGCATTATTTTTTTCTACAAATGGTCTCTAGACTTAAAATGACAGTGCCTTAAATATGACTAAATTTTTCTTGTTTGTAGCGATTTTAAAATAAAGTTAACAACACTGAAATTTAAACACGGAATGCTTTATACTACAACGTAAAAAAAAGTTTGTCTGATTTGTTATATTTCAGTTTAAAGTTTTAGTGTTGTTAACTCAATTTTAAAATCGCTAGAAACAAAGAAAAATCTGGTCATGTTTAAGGCGCTGTCATTTTAAATCTGGAGACTACTTGTAGATAAAGATAATGCAAGATTTCAGGAAATATAGAATTTCCAAAAATATACAGTTTGTATAGATCCTACCAGTGCTCGCTAAATTTTACTATGTAATTTGATAGAAGGTCGATATCGCTTCTTTTTCATTAAAAGCCACGCCTACTTAAAACAAGTTACAAAATAAAAAACGGCCATTACGCTAAAATTCTGCACCATTTTCTGAACAATCTCCTCGCATTTTGGGATCCACTATTTTGATCTTTAAAAATAAAGGCATCGAGAAAAAATTTGAAAAAATTTTAATGTATCTATTATATTGCACACATGTGTAAAACCGTATTATATTATATGTGGTTCTATGTTAACAATGATTTTGAACTAGTTTTAGATTTAGTAATTACTAGGGATTGGCGCGTGTCTAGAAATGTTCGTGAGTCACGTTATTCACACGTGATCGTGAGTAATAATTAAATATAATTCGTACTTGATTCGTGCGTGAGCGTGAATAAGAATATATAAACCGTGCATGATTCGTGTGTGAGTTTAGTTTTTGCATCATATATTTTTAGTAATTTTTACTATTTTGTAATATTTTACTATTTTTTTTACTATTTTTCTTATATCTTAGTTGTATAACATAATCCTATTAACTTTAAAATTTCAGTCTTGTTAACTTTATTTTAAAATTCCTAAAAATAAAGAAAATTTTGTTCATGTTTAATGCACTGTCATGGCAAATCTGGATAAAATTAATCGAAGATTTATCTAAATTATAGGATCTCCAGCAGACCTTTGGGTTAATCATTATATTTGGAAATTAATTACACATGCAATTACACAATTACATGTAATTGTAATTGAAAAAAATTCAATTACAATTACATATTATTTGTAATTGTAATTAAAAAAAAACAATTACAAGTAATTTGTAATTGAAAATTTTCAATTATACATTACATATAATTGTAATTGAAAAAATGTCAATTACAATTATATTTTTTCGGAAAAGAAATAATGAGAAAAAGCACAAGTGAGGGGTCAGCCCAACATGACGTATTCTTCTTATACTTATCCACGCCTATCCAACCTATCCCAGTCAGTTTTTTCTACAAAATTTTAACAAAAAACACTTTAATTCTAAATGTAATTGAAATTTGTAATTGAAATCACTTTCAATTACAATTACTTGTAATTGAAAATTTTCAATTACAATTACATGAAATGTAATTGAGTTTTTTTTAATTTCAATTACATTTATTTGCAATTGTAATTAAAATGCCCCAGGTCTGATCTCCAGATATTGCATATCTTTTTTATTTAAAAAAATAATTTTTATATATTGTTAGATGTGGTCATATATAATATGATCTAAAGTATAAGGTAAATTTTTAGATATAATTGTATCAAACTATGTCCATTTTTATAACATTTTATATAATTTTATACAAAAAGATATAATTTAATGTAATTGGATGAGGACAAAATTCGGATACAATTGTATCGAATTGCATAAAATTGTATCAAATTGTACCAAATTGTATACAATTGTATACAATTCGATACAATAAGATACAATAAGATGTTCTCATTTTTCGGATATAATTATATATAATAACATAAAAGATTATATGTAATTAAATATAACTTCATATGGCTCCATATCATTTTTTTTACTTGGGTTAGTAATAGAAAAGAAAATAAAAAAAATTACTGTTTGAAGTCTTTTTTGCTTTCAAGTCTGGGCAATTTCGCACGGCTCTGTAATGTCGTCACCATAACAGCCTCTACATTTTCCGGTATAACTCGTTTGGAAACGCTAGCTAGCAATTGAACGTGTCGTTCTGTTGCAGGTCGTAAAATAGGTTGTGTGGGTTTTTTAAGCCACCACAAGACACAGCTGCATGTCGTAAACTTACTTAAGCTAAATCGGTTACAGGTAGAATTGAGCATAAAATTATCATAAAGGATTTTCCAGAAGTAATAAAAGGCGCACTTGCTTAACAGAATTTGTGGTCAGATTAACGTTTAATTTACATGTAAGTACTTTATGGGCAGTTTTGACAACAAAATCGGTTACAGGTAGAATTGAGCATAAAATTATCATAAAGGATTTTCCAGAAGTAATAAAAGGCGCACTTGCTTAACAGAATTTGTAGTCAGATTAACGTTTAATTTACATGTAAGTACTTTATGGGCAGTTTTGACAACAAAATCGGTTACAGGTAGAATTGAAATTACCATTTCATTCTTATTACCTCGTCTCCTAGACCATATATAACGCAACAGTTTTTGTGAATGCATTAAGTCGTTGTGAAGAACTCGAAGTGTGAAGTGCTAATTTGAGATAAAAAAATATTTAAAAAAAAATCATTCCAAATCAAGAAGTTTACAATGAATCCACCATCATCTACACCGCAAGATGACGCAATAACAACATCAACAACTATCGAAAACCCAATGAGTCATATACCCAGTCATGATGTTACTGTTTTTGGTGTGTCTACTGATTTGACTGATCTTAATTTACCAACCCATCTGGATATCTTGAGATATTATTTTTACTTGAGCGAACAAAAAAAGTTGTCCTATAAAGCATTCACTATTCAAGTACAAGATAAGTTGATTGGAATTTGGGAAAAACTTGGTATGGAAATAATGCTGAAAAAAAGTGTATGTAATAAATTGAATAGATTGCTTGACAAATATCAAGAGCAAATCAAGAGAAGAAACAAACCCCAACAATTTACAGAGTATGTAAAATCTCTGGAAACAATTTTTTTCATTGGAACATGTAAATGCGATTTGAAGGCAGCTCCATGTGCATGCGGTTTGGTTCCCGAACGCCTCAAAGAGTTTATGCACGATCAACATAATCAGAGAAGTCTAACAATGGATGGATTTGCGATGGAAATTGAAGAGCAAGGAGCAACGTCTATGTCATCAATGCCAACATACCAAGATCCCGATGATTCAACATACGCACCGCCACCGGTTCAAGAAGATTTGGATATAAGCACAAGTTCACAATACACACAGAGATACGATTGTTTTAACTTTGCCTTGGTATGTGACAGATTTGGCGTGCCTGATAGAGTAGCATCAGCAATGGGAAGATTTTAATGAAAGATATCCATGGCAAACCTCTCATCATGGATAAATCGAAAGTTCGCCGAGAAAAAGAGAAATGCAGACAAGAAGTGCTTCGCAAACGGTTAGATGATACCAATTTGTTAGCATTTTCATTCGATGGCAGAAAAGATGATACTTTAACGAGAGATACAATTGATGAGAAGTATCATACTAGAATGGTAAAAGAACCTCATCTTGTTATTTTGAGAGAACCGAATTCTGAATTGATTGGTTACGTAAGACTGGAACATGAAACCGCTGAATACAAAACAACCAAATTAAATGATTTTTTCAACGATAAAAATATATCACTGGATGCATTAATTGGCATATGCACTGACGGTGAGCCAACAAACACTGGCCCAAACGGTGGAATTATACGACGATTCGAATTGCTGTTAAAAAGACCATTGCATTGGTTCGTTTGCCTTCTACACTTCAACGAACTTCCGTTTCGGCATATGTTTGAAGCTTTGGATAAATCAACCAGCACTGGACCAAGATCGGCAACCGGAAAATTGAGCCGTCAAATCGAAACTTGTGAAACTCTTCCGGTAAGTTATTGCTATCACTCATTTATTATAATTGTCAACCGTTTTTAATTGTTTTATTTTTATATATTTTCAGGTGGTGGACGGCTTTCAGAAAATTGAGTTGAAAAATATGCCCCCTGCTCCAGAAAAAATTGAATTTTCCACCGATTCCAAGTACTTATACGACATGGCCCATGCAATTTCTAGCGGCGTGGTTTCAGTGGATCTGGCAAACATCAAACCAGGGAAAATTGTACATTCTCGGTGGCTCACCAAGGCCGCTAGACTATTACGAATATATGTGACAACGGAAAATCCAGATGCAAATTTAAGAATACTGGTTGAATTTATAATTACATGTTATGTGCCAATGTACTTCAATATCAAGTATTACAGCTCTGTCGTGTACGGTAGTAGATTATTTTTCAAATTCATTAGTTGGTCAAGATTTCTAGAACCTCGTTTACGCAAAATTGTCAATAAAGTAATTACAGATAATTCATATTATGCGCATTCGGAAAATATCTTGTTATCAATGTTGTTTGATAGCAAAGAAAAGCGCGACTGTGCTATCAAGATAATTCTACGCTATCGAACCGATGTTGACGACCCAACGGGACTTAGAGCTTATAAAAAACCAGATATAAACTTTTATTGCACAAGTTACACGGAAATGATCAATATGAATGACATAAATGACGTATTTGAACCACCATTCACGCGAAGCATTCCATACGATACTTTGAAAGAATATTTAAATCAAGATGATCCACCGTTTAATGATCCAAAAATTCCATCACACATACAAGAAACAGAACGACACGTTCAATTGCTAGCTAGCGTTTCCAAACGAGTTATACCGGAAAATGTAGAGGCTGTTATGGCGAAGACATTAGAGAGCCGTGCGAAATTGCCCAGACTTAAAAGCAAAAAAGACTTCAAACAGTAATTTTTTATTTTTTCTTTTCTATTACTAAGTTAAATTAATTTTTTCATTTACATATGTTCTGACTAAATAAATTTCTAAGGAGAAAAAATAAATAAAATAATAAAAATAAATAAAATAAATAAAAAATAATAAAATAAAGTGCCAAAAATGGTGATTTTTTAAAATGTTTGTATGGGGAACCCCCCAGGGGAGTTCCAGGGGGTGTGCCACTGGCATGGGTGGATCGGCCCTCCAAAGTTAGTGGGGGTCGGTCATACATTTGGACTCGATTGGGGCACTCTAAATGGGTCAAAGTGTGATTTTTCAAAACTTGACCCTACGGGACAAAAGTCAACAGTTGGGGGGTAGTAGAATTCGTTTTAGAGGTATCGTTCCTTCGGCAAAGTTTCTTATTTTGATCCCTAGAATACGATTTTCCCTGAGCCATGGGCGATTTTTTTGCCTCCCCACAAATCGACCCGGCCTAATATCCATATATAATTATATATGACATCTTTTTCCAATATTTTTCTTTATATTCTGCTATATATAATTTCATCTAATTGGATATTGGCCTATCGGCATAGCTGATCTTATTGCATATATAGTTGTATATAGAGCTATATCTTAATATATATGGCGGCATTTTAGGAATATATAATTATATATGGTATCATTTAAACAATATATAACTATATATGGTGCCAGTTAAAATAGATATTATCATATATGGTGGCATTTAAACAATATATGGTCATATATGGTACCTCATGAACAAAATCTTTAATACAGTTGCAGATATGATAATATATGCTACTATATATGGTGCAATATATATTTATATATGGTGTTATTTAAGCAATATATTACTATATATGGTGCCATTTAAACCATATATTATCATAAATGGTGCCATTTAAACAATATATGCTCATATATGGGACCTCATGAACAACATTTTTAATACAGTTGCAGATATAATAATATATGCTACTATATATAGTGCAATATATATTGATATATTCTATCATATTTGGTGACATTTAAAACATACATTATGATATATGGTGCCATTTCAACAATATATGGTCATATATGGTACCTTATGAACAACATTATTAATACAGTTCCAGATATGATAAAATGTGCTACCATATATAGTACCATATACTTTGATATATCGTATCATTTAAACAACCCGAGGAAAAATAGTTACATATAGTCATATATGTGATTAAGTTATATCTGTATAAATATACAGTTTCATCCGAAGAATGGCCAGATATATTTTTATCAATTGTTTATCAATTGTTATCTAATTGTATCAGTTTAGAGCTGACATGATTAAATTATCCCGAGTAAAAAAGTTCATATATAACAATATATTTTTTAATACAAAAATACACATTAACATATAGTAACCCGGTGAAAAATGCTCACATACGCTCAAATATGTTCATATGTGGTTTATGTATGGACACATACGAACAAATATGGATTTTTTATGAACATATATGGATTTTATATGAACATATATGGAAGTATTTGTGATTCCATATATGTAAAAAGATTTCATATACAGACATATATGGAGGCATCTGTTATCTCATATATGGAAAAGGCACTCATATATGGACAAATATGGAAGTATATGTTATTCAATTTATCCAAAAGGGACTTGTATATGATCATATTTGGAAGAATATATTTTTATATAAATATATATAAATATATATTTATATAAAATTTTTTTATATAAATATGGAATTATATTTAATGCCATGAATAAAAAAAGGAACATATGTACCCGAGTAAAAAAAATTATATATAATCATATATGGCATATATTACAATATATAATTATACATGTCGTTATGTATACCCGAGTAAAAAAAATTTATCTCGCGCAATATCTAATCATATCCAATTTGATATTGTTTAAGATCTGCTGTAATATCTAGCTGATCCAATTAGATCTCAAAATTGGGTGTATCCAATCATATCGTATTAGATCCAATTGTATATATGGGGATAAACTAAGATCAAGTTATATCTCAAAATTGGGAGGTCCAATGATATCTTTGATGATAAACCTATATCTATTTTGATCCGAAAATTGGCGGATCCAGCTATATATTTGGGGATATTTTTAGATCTAATTTGATCCGAAAAATAGCGGATCCAATTAGATCCAGCTATATATTTGTGGATAAACTTATATCTAATTTGATCTCAATTTTGGCAGATCGAATTAGATCCAGCAATATATTTGTGGATGAACTTAGATCTAATTTGATCCGAAAAAGTGGCAGATCGAATTAGATCTAGCAATATATTTGGGGATAAACTTAGATCTAATTTGATCCGAAAAATGGCACATCGAATTAGATCCAGCAATATATTTGTGGATAAACTTAGATATAAATTGATCTGAAAAATGGCAGATCAATTTAGATCCAGCAATATATTTGTGGATTAACTTAGATCTAAATTTATCCGAAAAATGGCAGATCCAATTAGATCCAGCAATATATTTGTGGATAAACCTGGATATAAATTGAATAGAAATTTGGCAGATCAAATTAGATCCAGCAATATATTTTGGGATTTAGTAAGACCTAATTTGATCCGAAAAATGGCAGATCGAATTAGATCCAGCTATATATTTGTGGATAAACTTAGATCTAATTTGTTCCGAAAAAGTGGCAGATCGAATTAGATTCAGTAATATATTTGGGGATAAACTTGGATGTAAATTTATCCGAAAAATGCCAGATCGAATTAGATCCAGCAATATATATGTGGATAAACTTAGATCTAAATTTATCCGAAAAATTCCTAATCGAATTAGATCCACCAATATATATGGGGATAAACTTGGATCTAAATTTAACCGAAAAATGGCAGATCAAATTAGATCCAGCAATATATTTGGGGATAAACTTGGATCTAAATTTATCAGAAAAATGGCAGATCGAATTAGATCCAGCAATTTATTTCGGTATTAAAATGGCAGATCGAATTAGAAACAGCAATATATTTGGGGATTGACATCTAAAACTATCCATAAAAATGACAGATAAAATTAGATGCCGCATTATATTTGGTACTACGTAAGATCTCCATTTATTTGGGATTAAATAAGATCCCAGACATATATTGCCAACTGTTCAAAAAATAATACACTGGCAGAGCACTGATTTTATAAAAATTACAATATTTTGTTAAAATAAGGTTTAAACTCAGAAGGTCTCGAGTTCGATATGCATTTTTTTTACAAAATGAATTTCTTTTTATAAAATTAAAATTTTTTTTCTATAAATTTTTTTATAAAATTATATATTTATTTTTTTATTAAATTGAAATCTTTGAATAAAATAATTTTATTTACATCTTTTTAACTCTCTACACCATTTCAATTGTATTAATTGTTTTTAAGATTTATTAATTGTATTTCAGAAATAATCAATTGAATTTCAGTTTTATCAATTGTATTTCAGAACTTATCAATTATTTTTCAGATTTATGAATTGTATTTCTGAACTAGTCAATTGAAGTTCAGTTTTATCAATTCTGTTTCAGAAATTATTAATTTTATTTCCGAAATTATCAAACTGTATTTCAGAAATTATCAATTGTATTTCAGAAATTATGAAATGTAATTTAGAAATTTTTCTCTATTAACTATGATAAACAATCAACAAGTTTTGAAATAGATTTGATTATTTCTGAAATACAATTAATAATTTCTGAAATACATTCCATAATTTCTGAAATACATTTAAAATTTGTGAAATGCAATTAATAGCTTCTGAAATACAGTTATTGTAGTTGAGTTACCATTTATGACCATATATTGCTTTAATGGCACCTTATATGACAATATACTGTTTAAATGGCACCATATATGATATGTTCCCTATTAAAAAAAATAATATGGAGCTTTATATGGTAATATATAACTTAGAGTCATCCACGTACCATTTGATCCGAAAAATGGCCCGATAAAATTGTATCAGTTGTTTATCAGTTTTTAACTTATTGTATCACTTTAGATCTGACCTGATTAAATTATGTGTTAATCAGATGAAATTGTATCTGATTTTTGACCTGATACAATTTTATTGGTTTATATCACATGGTATCAGTTTAGGTCCAAATAGATATATTTGTATACAAAATTATATAGTTATATCCCAACTTTGACCTGATATCAGTTTAAAACTTTAATACAATTGTATAAGGTAAATGTCGGATACAATTATATTTTATTTATATAAAATTGAACCAATTACGATCAAACCTGACACCATTACATATAAACCGATAAAATTGCATCAAGTCAAAAATCGGATACAATTTCATCTGATTAACACATAATTTAATCAGGTCTGATCTAAACTGATACAATTAGATAAAAATTTATAAACAATCGATAAAAATATATCGGGCAATTCTTCGGATGAAACTGTATATTTATACATATATAACTTAATCACATATATGACTATATGTAACTATTTTTATTCGGGTTGTTTAAATGATACGATATATCAAAAGTATATGGTACTATATACGGTAGCATATATTATCATATCTGGAACTGTATTAAAAATGTTGTTGAAATGGCACCATATATCATAATGTATGGTTTAAATGTCACCACATATGGTAATATATTGTTTAAATGATACCATATATCAATATATATTGCACCATATATAGTAGCATATATTATTATATCTGAAACTGTATTAAAAATGTTTTTCATGAGGTCCCATATATGAGCATATATTGTTGAAATGGCACCATATATGATAATATATGGTTTAAATGGCACCATATATAGTAATATATTACTTAAATAACACCATGTATAAATATATATTGCACTATATATAGTATCATATATTATCATATCTGGAACTGTATTAAAAATTTTGATCATGAGTTACCATATATGGCCATATATTGTTTAAATGGCACCATATATAATAATATATGGTTTAAATGGTACCATATATGATAATATATGGTTTGAATGGCACCATATATGATAATATATGGTGTGAATGTCACCGTATATGATAATATATTGCTTAAATAGCACCATATATAAATATATATCGCACTATATACAGTACCATATATTATCATATCTGGAATTGAATTAAAGATTTTGTTAATGAAGTACCATATATGACCATATATTGTTTAAATGGCACCATATATGATAATATCTAGTTTAACTGTCACCATATATAATTATATATTTTTTAAATGATACCATGTATAATTATATATTGCTAAAATGCCACCATATATATTAAGATATAGTTCTATATATAACTATATATGCAATAAGATCAACCATGTCATGTAATATATAATTATATATGCAAAATTTTGTGAAAAAACGTCATATATAATTATATATGGATATACATAACGACATGTATAATTATATATTGTAATATATGCCATATATGATTATATATAATTTTTTTACTCGGGTAGCTCATTAGACTTAAAAAGTTATAGTCATTGGAAGACTTGGGAATTTTCTTTTTTGGAACTGTTATAAAAGTAGATTTTAACCACATAGAAGGGTATATTCCAGTATTATAGACTTGATTATACATTTCTACAAGTATTCGATTTGGATTCGATTGTTAAAGTAGATGGAATTTGCTTTCTTTTTGTTCCGCAGAGTTCCTACTTTAATTTTCCTATGAAGGTCTTCAACGATGACTTCACATCGTGTTTTAGTTGAAGTTTTTCTATTTCTGCACATTGGACTCGTAGCTAATCGTTCTTCGCTTGGTGACATTTAGACTTTATTAGCCTACTAATGCGCTGATATTCTGCATGATTTTCGTTCTTGTATTTTTGTCTTTCAACCATAAGTTACAATATGTCATCAGCAGGGCAAGGAATTTCATGCAAATGCATGTTTTTTCTCGATAGTCCAAAATTAATACGGACTAAATATTTATCCGAATCATCAAATTTATAACACAATGGCATCGATTTGTAGTTGCATATTTTTGCATATTTCGCCATAAATGCATGTTTTTGCATATTTTGACTTTAAATGCATATTTTGTGCCTTTTTAATGCATATTTTGTTCTTTTTAATGCATATTTGTGCATATTTTTAATTTCTAGGAGCATTTTTAGGAGAATTTGTTATTTTGTAAAAAATATAAAAAAAATTAATTTTCATATTTTGATTCAATCAAAACAAACATTTCTGAAAACCTTATTGACCTATCGAAATTCTTCGAGTTCTGTGTCTGTTTGCAAAATAACTAACTTAAATATATTTTTAAATTTTAAAGTGCATTATTTTTGTAAAAATAAAAGTTTTTAGTGCATATTTCTTATATTTTTAATGCATATTTTTCTTTTTTAGCTGCATATTTAAGGCGCATATTTTCCATTTTTAAATGCATGAAATTCCTTGCCCTAGTCATCAGTCATCCAGAATTGTTTGGGTTTGAGTTTTTTGAGGCCCAGTATACGAGTTGATGTTTCTGTGAGTATTGTTGTTGTTTTTTCGCAGATTGTATCAATATTCGTAGTATTTTGTTCTACACTTCTCAGCTGATTATTGATTTCAGAAGTTAGTCTATCTCTTATCTCCTGGTTTGGCAGTTTGTTGAGATTTAGACTACAGCTGGTTTTTTGGCATTTAAACTTTGCAAGCTTCAGTTTTATCTTTGCTGTTAATAAGTTGTGATCACTGGGAACATCAGCTCCGGGATATGTGATGACTTTGCTTATGCAAGATGAAAAGCGTTTTTTTATCAATATGAAATCTATTTGGTTTCTGACTATGTTGTGTTTACTATCCTGCGGGGTTTTCCAAATATACAATCTTCTTGGAGGTAAACAGAACAAAGTATTCATAACCTTCGGATTCAATTCTTGGCAAAATTCAAGAAGTAATCACCCCTTTCGTTTCTTGTGCCTAGACCATAAGAACCAACCGTTTCATCAACATTACCCCTTCCAATCTTCGCAATAAAGTCTCCAAGAATTAGATTTAAATCATGCAGTTTTTTTAATTTTAATAATTCTTCTATTTCCTTGTAGAAACTTTTAATTTCCAAATCTCAGCTGTCTAAGGTTGGACCATAAACGTGAATTATGTTAAGCATTATTGGTTTAGCATTAAGTTTTAATATAATTTTTCTGTCTGAAAACAGTATGAAATCTGTCACACATTTGGCTGTTTTATCATTCATCAGAATTTCAACGCCATTTCTGTGACTTGCAGTATCATTACCGTAGTAATAAAATCGTGATCTTTTTATACTGCATTCACCAGAAGATGACCACCAAGTTTCACTTATACCCACAATATCTAGTTTAAGACAATTCATTTCAAGAATGGTATTCTCTAGTGTTGAACCGTGTTCAACCTTATGGTTTTGTATATATATATATTTATATTTTTTCTCTTAAAAAACCAGTATTTGTTTTTTATCTCACTTATTGATCTTAATACTCATTTACGTTCTCCTTGAACTGAATTTAATCCGCTACTTGAATAGCGCCTTTTTTTGTAAATACTTTTTGTAAATAATAAAGTTAAGTTAGTCTAAGACTACTCATCAATAAAGCAAGAAGCTTTAATTCTATTAGAAAAAACAACCCTTAGCGTTTTTTCCTCAACGGGGATTTTTCATTTGCTTGGAAAGGGAGTCACCCTGCCCAACATATTGGTCCTTCGAAGAAGTCCTAGAATAGGCTAGGACAGGAAGAATTAGTGACTTGGAGTCTACTAATTGGAAAATTGGCAGTTGTCCCCCCTAGTGGCAACTTCAACATCAACAACGAAAACAGACAAGGGAGTCTGTGTTAATAAAAAAGGTACTTCATCGTGCATTCCGGCAGAAGGAAGTCTTAAGATCAAGGTGATACAACATCGGGCATTAAGTTCCTGTGAAGCTGTCATCATCAAAAGGTTTAAAGTGCATACATCTCCATAAGTACATACAGCTACAACAACAAAAGTCTACAAGGCAAAAGAGTTGGCAAAATAAAATAAATCAGAAAAGGTATGTATGTACTGTGTTTTTTAGTGATTTTGTGCGACATTTTTTTCTCATCAAAAAGAACGAAGAGGCTTAAAAAAAAAAAAGCAAAAGAAATAATTGCAAAATTAAATGAGACAGCCATTTTACAAAAAAAAATTCTAACCTCAATGCAATTGAAATAAAAAAATCAAAAGGTTCATCACAAATGAAATCGCGTAAAAACACCCATCACTAACAATAAAGTGCACCAAATATACTCACCACTAGTAAAACTATGTAACAAACATAAAAAAGAGGAACAACATTTAAAACAATCACAAAACGAAACAAATAAATGCAAGTTAGTGGCGTACGGGACAAATTTTATACAAATTAAAAATAATTAAAAGTGGTTAAAATAACATAAAATAAATTTATGAAAAATTGTGAAAAATTAAAACTTAAAACACACTAAAATCTAGAAAACAAACAGAAAATATTAAAGACAAATTTAAAATACAAACAACAAAAAAAGTGATAAATACTCAGCCACTGCAATAATAAATTTGTACATAAAGATGAAAAAACGTCATCGAACAAAACATTAGTGATTCAGTGTATTCCTTTCAACAAGAAAACCAAGGAAGAATATAATTGAATTGATTCAATAATTTTATATATAAAATTATTGAATCAAGTTGTGCTTTAAAAAAGAAGAAGAAAAACATATTAAGCAAAAGATTAGTGATTTAGTGCATTGCTTTGAACAAAAACAAAAAATACAACAAAACTAAAACAAGGGAAAATACTCCATGTATTAGAAATACATAAGAAAATAATAAAAACAAATCAAGTGATCTTTGCTTAAAGCAATATTGTTTGGGTTCTGTAAAAACAAAATAGCAACAGTTACTGTGCAACGTCATCAACTACTTGTTAAAATCAGCAGAGTTTCTCAAGGTACAACAAACGAGGAACATTTTTTTAAGGGGTGAGTGGTTTTATTCTAATTATTGATTTTTTAATATTGTATATAAAATTTGGTGGGTAGTTTTTTGGAAAAAGGAAAAAACAAAACTTAAACTTTGGAAAATCAAAGGAAAATTTCATATTGAAAAATTTTGCAAATAGGGCGGCTCGAAATCTACAATTACCCTAAAAATTTTCTTGGAGAAAATTTTCAAAAAAGAAACAATTATCGGAAAAAATTTTTTATTGGATAAAATTTTTGCAAATTAGAGTGGTGCGGTTTTTTGAATTATCAACAATTTTTATATTGAAGAGAAAATTTTACTTTTAGTAATTTTTCGTGGGGAAATTTATTGGAACAAAACCTTTGGTGAGATTTTTGAACAATAGGGTTGTCCGATTTAACGATTTACAAAATAATTTCTTGGAGAAATTTATTCCAGTTAAATCATTTGGTTATTCTTCACGAAACCAATAAGGGGTTGCGATAGACAAATAATTCGAATAAAATTCCTCAAGTTTGATTTTAGTCAATACCGGTATTTTCAGTCTAAGCATTGAAAATGTCTGCGCCAAAAAGAAGATGTAAATTTGACCTTACACAATTGGAAATGTTCTGCACGAACTTTGAAAGATCCTGTCCCGAACACTGTAGGTTAGCTTTTCTTGAAGTCAAAGGCCAAGAGTTAGAAAGGAGATGGGCCGAGTTAGTAATATCATACAAAGAATATATAATGGAAAATAAAGGGGCTCAAGAGGATCAAAAAGATGAAATGTCTATAGGATATGAGGAGGCCAGTGATTTATATCAGGCCTTGAAGATTAAAATTTTGGAAAAAACCAAATCGGTTACTGTTCAGACGAATCAACCCATTAGTAACAGATCTTCATTAAAATTGCCAGCGTGCGAAATACAAACTTTTGACGACGGTTACTCCAAGTGGCCAGCCTTTAGAGATATGTTTCAGGCGGTCATTGGAAGAGATCCATCAGTGGCTCCAGCCCAAAAATTATATTATTTGCGTAGCAAAGTGAGGGGGGAGGCCTACCAAGCTATAAAGGATTTTGACTTGGTAGATGATAATTTTGAACTGGCCTGGGAAAAGTTGAAAAATAGATTCGAAAATAAAAGGCTTTTGGTGCAGGATCAGATGAAAAAAATTCATGCGGTCTCTCCAGCTCAAAATGAAAACGTCAAATCTCTTAGATTGATTCAAAATGCGGTTAATGATTGTTTGGCAATTTTGAAAAATCACAAAATCGAATTGCCTGATTATGATCCATTCATGATTCATTTAGTTGTTTCAAAACTTTCTGATGAAACCATGAAAGAATGGGAAATGTCTTTAAAAAATCATCGTGAGCTGCCCACATGGACACAATTAAATGAATTTCTCTCGGAGAGAATTGAAATTTTAGAAACGATGACTGATAGGAAAAAGCCTCCGCTTAAAGAAAGCCAGTCTTCAAGAACCCAAGAATTTCACGCCCGGGCTGAGCAAAATTATAGCTGCAAAAAATGTAAACAAAATCACCCTTTAAGAGTTTGCAAATCTTTCAAGGCCATGTCGCCAAGCGAACGTCAGAAATTTGTTTTTGCAAATAAATATTGTGTTAACTGTCTCTCGCCTACACATTTCAAATCAAAATGTCTGAGTACCGGTTCGTGTATTAAATGTCACAAAAAACATCACACAATGTTGCATATTGAAAACCCTGAAAATTCAAAAAGGGATAGTGTGCCAAAGGGGCATTCACAGTCAAATCCCCAAGATAACGAAAGGGCTTCAACATCAGGTACTCAAAACGAAACCCACACTTTCAATACTCAAGTCGAAAATTTATCTACTTCCGTAAATGTACCAGAAGATAATATTCAGGCTTATTTTGTTCGACGAGAAGGAACTACAGTGTTACCAACCGCGCTGATTCATATAGAAAATTCTGGAGAATTATTTACTATTCGGGCTCTGTTAGATGCAGCAGCAGAAAGAAGTTTTATTACAACACGTATTCAGCAAAAGCTTGCAATACCCCTCGAGAAACATTGTCATCAAATATCAGGTTTTGGTGGAATGGTAGTGGGTAGTTCTAAAGGTAAATGCTATGTTACCGTAAAATCGAGAATTTCTGATTTTAGAACAAAAATCTTAGCCGTTGTCGCACCCAAAATAGCTAATGTTTTGCCCTCCCGTCCCATTAAACTTCGAAATTATGCGGAAATCAAAAACTTAACACTAGCCGACCCACATTTCTATCAACCTGCCGCTATTGATATGATAATAGGAAGCGATTTTTTACCTTTTATTAACCTTAAGGGAGTGCGACAAAATATATCAGAAAACTTGGAGGTCAGAGAGTCACATTTTGGTTGGTACTTATCTACTACCGTTTCTACTTTGGATGATCTTCTTCACGATCAAATAAAAAAGTTATGGGAACTTGAAGAGGTCGAAAAAGACCGTGCCACAACTGAAGCTGATAACTTTTGCGAAAATCTTTTCAAAACATCTACTATCAGGCAGTCGGATGGGCGTTATGTGGTACGTTTACCTTTTAAAGAAGAGTATCCAAGTGAAATATTTTTGGGTCAATCCAAAAATAGCGCTCTGGGTCAATATTTTCGAATGGAAAAAACTCTCGAAAAGACTCCAGATTTAAGGGAATTATATCGGCAAGTTCTTCAAGAATACATCGACCTGGATCAAATGGAACCAGTGACTCACCATGAAAATAATGCTGAAAAACAATATTCGTTTTTTCTACCACACCACGCGGTTATTCGACCCGAAAGTAAATCGACGAAAGTTAGGGTGGTCTTCAATGCCTCTAAGAAAACGAATAGTGGATTTTCATTGAACGATGTTCTTCATCAAGGCCCAACTCTTCAGACCGATTTAATGCAAATAGTGCTTGGGCGACATTGAAAAAATGTTTCGCCAAATAATAATTCACGAAGCTGATCGGCCATATCAGCAAATTTTGTTCCGTAATGAAACGGATAGTTTTGTCAAATCTTTTCAAATGAAAACAGTCACATTTGGGGTGAACTGTGCGCCTTTTTTGGCTATACGAACTCTACTGCAGTTAAGTGATGACTGTAAATATTTATATCCAAAGGCATCCACGATTTTGAAGAGCGAAATTTATGTGGATGACATTTTGTCTGGGGGACATACTCTTGAAGAGGCAAAAATGAAACAAAGTCAAATAACTCAGGCTTTAAATTCTGCAGGCTTCCCCATGAAGAAAATGACAGCCAATGACAGTTTTTTACTGAAACACTTGGCGCGGGAGGATCTTCTTGACGAAGATTTTTTGAAGTTTGACGATTCCAGCACCATCAAAACCTTGGGGATTCGCTGGAATGCGAAATCAGACTTTTTTTATTATGTTGTGGAACCAAAACAAATTTCGCCCTCCTCTACAAAAAGGCAGATTTTATCGGTTATAGCAAAATTATTTGACCCTCTAGGCTGGCTGGGACCAGTTGTGGTAATAGCAAAACTTTTGATGCAAGAGTTATGGGAACTTAAGGCGGACTGGGATGAGGGTATCCCACCGCATATACTCCAAAACTGGAACACATTTTTACAAAATTTACCACAAATTTCATCGTTAAAAATTCCTAGATGGGTACATTTTACACCGACTCATCAAATACAAATCCACGGCTTCTGCGATTCATCAGAAAAGGCTTATTGTGGAGCAGTCTACATCTGATGGAGAAATCAACTGCAATTTGCTAGTGGCAAAAACCAAGGTTGCACCGATAAAAAAGATTACAATCCCGAAACTTGAATTGTGTGGAGCGGTTTTACTCTCAAAATTAGTAAAAGGTTTGATAGAGAATGCAAGGTTCTCCTACGAACTATATTTGTGGACGGACTCCTCTATAGTCCTTGGTTGGCTACAAAAACCACCACAAACTTTGAAAACCTTTGTTGCAAATCGTGTAACAAAAATTATTAGTATTGCCAGTAATAATCACTGGAAACATGTGAAAACGGACGACAACCCAGCGGATTTAGGTACCCGTGGTTGTACTCCTCAGGAACTCATAGAGAGTAAATTGTGGTGGCATGGACCCACCTGGCTAACCCAGCCTACTGAAAGTTGGCCGAAACCACGAACTTTCGATCCAACAGATTTGGAAACCAAAAAGGTATCAACTTTTCATCTAAAAACTACCCCAGTAGACCCAACCAGCAAAAATACACATTTTCAGGCAGATGACGTTTGCGACATATTGGAAAACTTTTCATCTTTCGCTCGATCTCTAAGGTTCGTAAGTTATTGTTTTCGTTTCATTAATAGCATTCGAAAACGTCCATTTAAAACTGAGCAGTTTATAACTACGGAAGAAATTCGATTCACCAAAAATCGCCTAATTTCGATTGCTCAGAAAAACCACTTCTACAAGGAGTATGAATGCCTGCAAGAAAAACGCCATATAAGCAAAAAGAGCAGACTTCTTACTTTGAGTCCTTTTCTCGACGAAAGTAATCTATTACGTGTTGGAGGTCGACTTAATAACTCCGGATTAAGTTTTGAAGAACGTCACCCCGTAATAATTCCTGAAAAATCCCGCATTGCTACTCTTTTCGTCGAATACACTCATACGATTCTGCTTCATGCTGAACATCACATCATGCTACGAGCTATAAGACAAGGGTTTTATATCCCTCGACTTAAAAATCTAGTACGAAAATGTATTCGAAATTGTAAAACGTGCACTATTTACAAGCATAAAGTTCAAGGTCAGATAATGGCCGCACTCCCCCCTGAAAGAGTAACTTTTTCGCTGCCCTTTACATACACCGGTATTGATTTCGCTGGCCCGTTCAACATAAAATCATCAAATTTAAGAAACGCCAAATTGATTAAAGGTTATGCAGCCGTATTTGTATGCTTCTCTACAAGAGCAGTTCATTTGGAAGCCTGCTCAGATCTTTCTACGGACGCATTTCTAGCTTGCTTTGACAGATTTACCGGGCGTAGGGGTTTCCCAAAAACTATGTTTTCTGATAATGGTCGAAACTTTCTTGGAGCTAGTCTCGCCTTACTTAAAACTCATAATGAATTTTTGAAAACAACGGAGAGGGCCTTAGTAGAAAAATATAGTGCCCACGGATTCACATGGTCGTTTATCCCACCTTATGCACCCCACATGGGCGGCCTCTGGGAGGCTGCTGTAAAAAGCATGAAATCTCATCTGAAAAAGGTAGCTGGTAATCTCAACTTTACGTTTGAAGAATTTTCAACAATGTTAATCAGAATTGAAGCTGTATTGAATTCCCGTCCAATGTCCTCATTGACTGAAAACCCATCTGAATTACTTCCTTTGACTCCAGGTCATCTCTTGAGAGGTGCACCACTTATCGCTCCGCCTGAAGCCCCTGAAGAACCACCATTAGAAAATTTAAGTTTCATTAAACGCTGGAACCGTCTAAAGGCTCTTCAACATATCTTTGCCCGTCGTTGGAAAAACGAATACATTACAGATCTTCAACGAAGAGTCAAATGGAAAATTGAACAACACAACATAAAACCAAACGACTTCGTCATCGTGAAAGATGATTTATTACCACCCACCGAGTGGCGTTTGGGACGCATTACCAAAGTTATATATGGAAAAGACAGCAAAGTACGAGTAGCAGAGATCAAGACACGAAATGGAACTATAATGCGCTCGATTGCCAAACTTTGTCTTTTGCCCATATCTAATACCACACCCGAGAAACCTCATGAAAATCTCCAAATTAATCCACCAGATTAAAAATTGAAAGCCATGTTAAAACAAGAGAAAAAGTCGCTAAACAAAATTTCTAATAACACAGTATATATATATTTTCTTTTCATCCTCTCTAGCCATCATCATACCTCGATGCGAATTGTGCATTTATTTATTATCAGGGTGAAGAAATGGAACGTTTTTCTAAGTCCCCCCACGTGTGAGCAGCACCGCTACTATGGCGACTTCCATTGCGGGATGACGCAATCACAGTCCCACCACCTATCAAAAATGCAATTAGTTCAACATTTTGAAACGATGCTGCCCCACGCACATCCTGGCATTGCCACTTGCCGTATAATCGATGTAGTAGTCCGACGGTTGCTTCTCTTATTAAGAATTCGATGATTCATCCCAAGGAAACCCTCCCGAAGATGCAACGATCAATTTTGAATGGGTCCTATCTAGAGTTTGAAACGTCTACTGTTGTCACCAACATCTTCGCGCGGGAGGATGTTGAACCGTGTTCAACCTTATGGTTTTGTATATATATATATTTATATTTTTTCTCTTAAAAAACCAGTATTTGTTTTTTATCTCACTTATTGATCTTAATACTCATTTACGTTCTCCTTGAACTGAATTTAATCCGCTACTTGAATAGCGCCTTTTTTTTTGTAAATACTTTTTGTAAATAATAAAGTTAAGTTAGTCTAAGACTACTCATAAATAAAGCAAGAAGCTTTAATTCTATTAGAAAAAACAACCCTTAGCGTTTTTTCCTCAACGGGGATTTTTCATTTGCTTGGAAAGGGAGTCACCCTGCCCAACATCTAGTTTACCAGAATCAAAAACAATACGTACGTTCCAAGTACCTAATTTTAGATGTTCGTTTTTACCTCTGGGGATTCTTAGCACCCTCGATGCGCCGGAGACTGAGGGCCGTTCATTTGTAGTTTGCATTTTTCATTGTGATTTTTCTAGGGAAATATTTTGATTAAGTAGTTTCCCCTTGCTTTCTGGATTTCTAAATACAGCCGCCTTTAACATAAGGAATTTGATTTGTTCGTTCTGTTTTCATAATATTTCACAGCAAGAATTAATTACTTGTGCTGTTTGTAAACGCCACTTTCATAATATTTGTATAAATTTGAAAGATGAATACGTTTTAAAATCATTAATTTCTAATAAAAACATTGTATTCAATTGTAATAAATGTTTAATTTCTTCCAATGAGTTAATTTCAACGGTTTCTGCTTTGTCTATTGAAGTTAAAGAGTTAAAATTGGTGGTAATCGATCTCTTAAGGAACGTTAAATATGAATGTGCAAATGTTACTTCTCAATCTGCTTTTAATTTACATTCTAATAACTTCTATTCGGATGATGCTCTTATTAAACAAACTGACTCTAATTTGCAGTCTGATGTTGTTGCAAATTTTTTGGATAATAATAACAACAAGAATCATTGTAGTTTACCCGCGCTCAAAACAGGTTTAAGCTCTGGTTTGCCGTTTGCTGATGTTAAACAATCAACAAAAACAGCTTATGTTGATGCCAAAGCTGTATACAAAAATCTAAACACTGTTCGTACTTCTGTAAATGTTACACTTGATCATGAGTTGCCTTCTGTAAGTACAAAAGCTTTAATTGTTACTAACAGTAAAACTTCTGCTGTTAAGGCTACTTCTGCCGTTAAAGCTGCTGCTGCTGCTGCTGCTGCTGCTGTTAATGATATTGATATTACAGCTTCTGCTGTTAAAGTTTCTGGTGTAATTAAAGTACCTGTTAACTCAAATGCCTCAGTTAATTTAAATGGATCTGTTAGTAACAGTATTGCTAATTTGGAGGTTTTTAATCTAGATAACGTAATTGATGCTCAAAGTTCATCAAATTGGAGTAATGTTACAAATAGGAAGAAAAAACCTAAAAAACATAATTTCATAAGTGGTGATAGTGATAGTTCTGAATTGGATTTGGTACAAAAAATGAAATGGATCCAATTGTCGTCATTTAAGCCAACAGTTTCAGAAGAAAACATTTTATCATATGGGGCAAAACATCTTAATATTGCTAAGTCCCGCATGACATGTTATAAACTTGTAAAAAAAGATGCTTCGTTGTCTGATTTAAAATTTGTTAATTTTAAACTTGGAATTTCAGCTGAATTGTATGAAAATATGTTTAAACCTGAGTTGTGGACCTCTGACATTAGAATCCGTCCTTTTCAGTTTTTTCAGAAAAATCCGTTAGATCAACATCAAGTGTAACATCAATCCACAATTGCTTAAAAAAATTTTAATAAATTAGAGATTTTAGTTATTCAAAAGATATGTTTAAACCTTACTTAAATAATTTGTATTAATTTTCTAATTTTATTTTTAGCGAGTAGTCTGTAAGGATCATTGTTATCCATAGACTTTATAAAAATAAAAAAAATGAGAAACAGACGCTGTTTGTAGCCGCCCAAAATGGGTCAGACGCTACGTTGTTGTTTTACAGTTTTCTCTGAAGTTACACATTTATGTAGTAAAGGGCTGCATGAGTGCAATCGGTTTGTTGTAGTCATTAAATCACATGGTGCTAGTGTGTGTGCATTACGATTTAAACCACCCTGTTACGACTAGAAAACAAATCAAAACGTAAGCGAGCTTAAGCATTAAACATGGCAACGAAAAACACAATAAGTGATTGTTGTGACACACGATTGTTCGCTACCATAACATAGCTATTAGTACTTTGAACTAGTGTTTAAGTATCGAAATGAATGCAATGGTGCGATGGTGTGTTGTGTTATAATATGTAGGTTTTATAAAACGAAAAAGTATAAATGTACACTCAGATAAAAAAGTTAGCAGTTAGTTAGTTGTTCTTTATTTTCAATTCAATGTTTGTTTTACAATTTTTATATTATTATATAAAAAAGTTAGTAAAAAAATAAATTAATAATGTTATTAATGCATAATAAATTATAAAAACAAAAAAAATAACACTGCGGAACAGTCATTTTGCGGCCTGGAATCTAATTGCAAACTTTTACTAATTTGAGGTCGCTGATTTCAAATCTAATCTCCATTTTTCTATATCAGCTCGACTTTTCGAGATATACCGTTATTTACAAAATCAAGGCACTTTTACTACATATTTTGGAATAACTTGAAAACGGTTCACCATATTCAGTTAAAAAAAAATCTGAAACTCGGCAACAATATTATCTTTAAGCCGTGCTTACATTGTTTTTAAATTTGCCCATTAGTTTCAGAGATATTGTTGAAGTTTTGAAAAAAAGAAAAAAAAAACTTTTTTGTTCTTTAAAAATTCATAAAAAATAAAAATGCGACAAAAATCACAGTTTTGGTCTAAAAACATTTAGTTAAACATATTTCGAATGCAATTAGCTTTCTTTCATTATAATCGGTGCACAACTTTTGATTTTGTTCACAATTTACTGAATTGATTAAAATCGGAATTTCCATAAAAAAAAAACATTTTTTAATGTGTATGTTGGAACAAAATTGAACTTTGTTTGTGTTGACTATACATATATAGTGTATGTGTAATCTCTTTTTTTACTACGTAATTTAAATAAATAAAGGACATATATATATATATACATATATCAGTGGTGGGCACTAAATATCCCTGTTTTATATGTGTATGGGATAGTCGCGCAAAACCAGAACATTGGATTAAAAAGGTCTGGCCTTTGAGGGAAAATATGGAGATAGGAAGAACAAACGTGATTCATGAACCACTGCTAAGCCGAGAGAAAATCCTTCTTCCACCACTTCACATCAAGCTTGGGCTAATGAAACAGTTCATCAAAGCCCTTGATAAGACTGGTGACTGTTTTAAATATGTGTGCCAAAAATTTCCATCCCTGAGTATGGAAAAATTAAAAGCAGGCATCTTCGATGGACCGCAAATCCGAACTCTTATAAAAGATACTGTATTTGTAAACCATATGACACAAATTGAATCTGAAGCATGGTTAAACTTTGTTTTAGTAGTCAAACATTTTTTGGGGAATCATAAAGCACCAGACTATGAAGAATTGGTTGCTAAAATGCTTCAAAATTTTCACACATTAGGAGTTAATATGAGTATTAAATTGCATTTTTTGCATAGCCATTTGGACAGATTCCCGGATAATCTGGGCGATTACAGTGAGGAACGAGGAGAATGGCTCCACCAGGACATCAGGATAATGGAAGAAAGATACCAAGGTCGATGGGATCGCCACATGCTAGCAGACTACTGTTGGACTTTAATAAGCGATTGTCCTGAGCAAAACCATGACAAAAAAGCTTATAGAAAAAGTTTTTTGTAATTTGAATTAACTTTACCCGCCGGGTGCCCCGCTTGTCTGTTTTGGATGATGTTATTGGATGATGTATTTTGAAGTATCTTTTTTTTTTTTAGTATATATCGTTATTATAAAGGATCTTAATAAAAAAAATTTTCAATACAAATTGGTATTATTTATGGGTTTTCAGTGAAATAGTTAATAGTCTTTATCACAAAAAGTAGGGCCAATTTGACAAACCTAATAATTCGCTAGTATTCAGCACACTAGTATTATACAGAATTAACTTTAAGCTACCATGCCGCAAAATTACTGTTCCCCATGTAGTGGAAGTGCCTTCATTTTGGACATAATGGTATATCGCGAAAAGTCGAACTGATAGACTAAAAATGGAAAAGAAAAAAAGTACTATAAAGTTCCAGTCAACACAAAAAAAGTTAAATTTTGTTCCCACATACACATTAAAAATATTTATTTTATGGAAATCGTGATCTTTATCAATTCAGTAAATTGTGAACAAAATCAAAAGTTGTGCACCGATTGCAATGAAATAAAGCTCATTTCATTCGAAATATGTTTAAATGAAAATGTAAATGTTTTTAGACCGAAAATGTGATTTTTATCGCATTTTGATTTTTTATGAATTTTTAAAGAACAAAAAAATAAATTTTTTTTTAAATTGTTATTTTTTTTCAAAACTTTAACGATATCTATGAAACTAACGGGCAAATTTAAAAACAGTGTAAGCACGGCTTAAAGATAATATTGTTGCCGAATTTCGGATTTTTTTTTAACTGAATATGGTGAACCGTTTTCAAGTTATTCCAAAATATGAAAATATGTAGTGAAAGTGCCTTGATTTTGGAAATAACGGTATATCTCGAAAAGTCGAGCTGATAGAGAAAAATGGAGACTAGATTTGAAATCAGCGACCTCAAATTAGTAAAAATTTGCAACAAAGTTCCAGGCCGCACAAAAAAAGTTCAATTTTGTTCCGCAGTGTAATTTATATTAATTCTTATTTTAAAATTTTTAACTTGGTTGGGAAACACTAACCGTAAAATACCGTTAACGATTCGAAACCCTTTCAACGAACTATTTTTAACCCTAAAATACCACTAACGAAGTAACTTAAAATACCGTTAACCTTAAAATAACCTAACGAAATAAATTAAAATACCGTTAACCCTAAAATAACTTAACGATATAACTTAAAATACCGATACCCTTAAAATAACCTAACGAAATTCTATAAAATAAAATTTACCAAATTCATTCCAAAAAAAAACATTTAAAAAAAATCGGTGGTATAATTAAACAATATTGAAAAATAAAATTAAAAATAACTAATATAATAAAACCAATACGTAGTAGAGTTTGCTAAAAACCCTACTCAATGTTCCTTAATGTATTCGTCGCTTTAGAGCTTTTTTTGGTATCATTAGAGTATTTCACATATTAAATAGTTGAAATATTCATTACGATCAACTAAAGAATTTTTTGGGGGTAGACATTTGTCTATTTTAATTTTTTCATTATACCATTGGCCGATCATAATCGGCTTTTCACAACACGAATGAAAACAAAACTCGCAACTAAAAGCATAACAAAAAAAAAATACTCCATTCATTAGCATGATAGCTTTCAACAGAGTAGGTACGTATTTCGGTTACATACGTCAGTGTTGCCAGTCTTTTCATACCTTATCCCCAATTTTTAATTTACCATCCCAAAAAATTCCCAACTTTAATTTTATATAAAGATTTGTTTTCGTTAATTTTTTCGAAAAATTAGTGGAAAATACCATATTCGTTTATTTTTTGCGGTAAGTTGTACACTCAGACTCAATAAATTTGTGCTTACAACAAATTATAAAAAAGAACAAATAAATTTAAATAACAGCAAAGAAAATTTGAACCAAAATTTTTTATTTTAAATATTTAATAATAAACAGATATTTAATAAATAACAGACATTTTGTTGTGTATGGTACTGCATTAAAAAGTTTTAGCATTTCAGCAGATGGATTAACTTTTGACAATTGAGTAACTTGTAAAGTATACATTTAATTTAAGAAGAACTTCTTATAACTCTTATTAAATTTAAATAACTTTAAAAATTTTAGAACCAAAACGAATTCGAATTTTCACCAAGAGGAATTATAGTTTCTACGAACATTACCTTGCCAGACTCAAATTTTTGTGGCTAAAAATCATTCACTATTATCATCATTCTTAGAAAAAAATATAAATATTTAGAATTATCAGGATTAAATTCATAAAAATATGAAAAAGCAATAATATATTTTATCCCCAAATGATCCCCTAAAATTTCGTATCATCCCCAATAAATCCCCAGTTCTACAAACGGAAGTTTTTATCCCCATTGATGATACAATTCCCAATTTGGGGATAAATCCCCCAAACTGGCAACACTGTTATACATAAGTTTTCAGTAACACTAAAACGATGGTGTTGATATTGTGTTGGTTGCTTAAGTTCACAATAATATGATGTGGTAATGTACTGTTGTCATCCGTGATAAACGATTCATGATGGGATTCGTCTCACTATCCATATGCTTTTTTGCCATCGTGTTTTTTTTTTGTTGTTTGTACTGATTCAATCGTTATAAAAAGGAAAACCACACAACTTGTTATGGCTTGTAGGCTATCATGTGTCTTGAAATCTCATTTAAGATGAATCGTTCAGCCCTTTATTATGTAGCGAGCCACTTGATCCAAAGACAGAAACCCGCTTGTAGCCGCACCTACTCTGGTGAATAGACGCTGACAAAAATAGCATATTGTATAGTTAAAGGCGCCAATTTCTCGCCTTGTCGTTTCGAGGATCATCGGTAATCAAAGTTTGTTAGGAAACCGGCGCCACCCGGAGACCTTTTGAGACTCTACTCTCAGAACCGCTGACTGTCCGCGGCTGCAGAAGCAGCTATTATAGGCAGATAATAAACCAAACATATCATTGAATTGTAGTGTTTGTCCGTCGTATGGTTAACACGTTAATTTGTCGTCGCTGTGTTTTTATCTTTTTTAATAATTGTTTAACGTTTAAAAAAACTATGTCGTCCGTTTAATTAGTCATTAAAAAAATAGTGCAATAGATAAATACCATATATAAAAAAATGAATAAATAGTGCAATAACTTAAAGTTTAATATTTAAAATAAAATACACTTTCTTATAACAAATAAATAACAAACACAAAACATAATACAAAACAAAAAATTAACCATAATAACAATAACAACAAACACACATTCTTAACATTAAGTGAAATAAAAGACAATAACAACATACATACATTAAATTCTAATAGAAAACAATAACAACAATAACACTAGAATAGCAGCATGTCACACTACCAACTACATGAACAATATCAACAACCACTAAATCAATACCATCAATACTCTTTGCTGCAATAGAACCAGTTTTTTTTAACTTTTTCTGTTTACAATGAGCCAGCAAATGGCTTTTATGCACTCCTCTGCTATGATCATTGTTGTTATATTTTATCCTCTTCCTTTTTTTTAGTTTTTTTTTGTGTGGTACAAGTGCTTTGTATTAGTTTTATTGTTGGGTTAATTAGTGATGAAGGTATAACACTGATCATTTGTTAACCGATTCAGCAATAAAACGAGTACTTAGTTTTTGTACTACTCTACGGATATTGACTTGAATTTTTATTTATTTTGTAATGTCAGTTAAGTTTTTTTTTTTCATAATTTTATTTATTGAATCTTCACAACAGTGAACTAACAATAAGTTTATCAAATCTTATGTACTAAAGCTAAAATATTAAGCCCAGCCAGTGCCAGACAAAATTTTAATTTTAAACATTAAATATTTTTTTAATTTGATGCAAAGTAAATGTATAGAAAAAGTTAAAAACGATAATTTAGAAGTTTAATTTTAAAAAGGTAGAAAAAACTAATTTTTAATTTTTTAAATAGAAATTAAAAACCAACATTTTGTTATAAAGAATATACATTTATTCTATAGAGCCAAATCAGCGGTGGTCCTTCTTAGGATGCGTCGGTGTCCTTGATCTTCAAGCAGTTTACGAGCCAATGAATTTGGGTGCAGTTGCAGCCTCTTTAAGTAGTTTTGGGTGTATCTCGAGATTTCATCATTAACGGTGGGAACATTCAAATCCGAGTGTATGTTCGCATTTCTTATATACAATGGTGCGCAGAAAATGGTAAGCCAAATATTGTTCTGCTTCCTTTGAATTTTTTGAACATCTGATGCAGACGCAGTGCCCCAGATTTGGATGCCGTAGCACCATATAGGTTTCAAAATCGAATTATACAACAACAACTTGCAATCAAGGCCAAGTCTAGAATTTCTTCCAATTAGCCAATTAAATTATTGCTTTAAGTTTCATTTGTGTTATTTTGGCGTCGATATGGTTCTTGCACGTGAGACGACGATCAAGATGTATACCAAGATATTTGACATTTGAGTGTTGGGGCACTTTGTGATTGTTAATTTTGATAAAAGAGCATGTTTCTTTTCTTAAAGTAAAAGTCAAATGAATACATTTCTGTTCATTCACCTTTATCTTCCACTTTTTCAGCCACGATTCCAGTTCAAATACGTGTTCCAGCAATATTCGAGAGGCTTCATATGGGTTTTTGTGACAACTCAAGATAGCCGTATCATCAGCAAATGTAGACGTATGAGTATTACTTGTAATGGGCGGTGTAGGCAGATTGTCTTTTTAATTTAAATTTTCTTTTCTGATGGTTCTATTCAACTTTTGCATCCTTGTTCACTAATGTTCTTGTTGGGAAATTTTTCGCGCTTTTGTTTGTTTTTTTTTCAGATTTGCTTCTTTTGCTTTTTTTCAGTATTTTTTTTTTTTTTTTGGTTTAAACACATGGGATTTAGATTTCTGATAACACTGTGATACAAATGGTAGGGGTCAGTGATCGGGAAGGGTTCAAACTACCGGGGAAAATTATATCGGTAAAAAAGAAGTTATACGTGTCCCGGTGTTTCCCTGGGTCACCCCTAGGAATCGAGATATATCGATTTGACCTTTGGTGGTCTTTTTTTTGACATAACTCGAGAACCACTAGTCCGATTTTGGTCAAACAATTTTAAAAAAATTAAAATTTACAATTCCTTTAATCTGTTCATATAACGTTTTTCTATATACTCAACAATTTTGCCGGTAAAAATAAATGTATGAAGAAAAAAATATTTTTTGCCTAAAATATTAAAAAAAAGTAATAAACAAAAGGTTATTGATTTTTATGGTAGCGGTAACAAACATTTATTTTTACCGGCAAAACTGTTGAGTATATAGAAAAACGTTATATGAACAGATTAAAGGAATTGTAATTTTTAATTTTTTTAAAATTGTTTGAGCAAAATCGGACTAGTGGTTCTCGAGTTATGTCAAAAAAAAGATATATCTCGATTCCTAGGGGTGACCCAGCGAAACGCCGGGACACGTATAACTTGTTTTTGACCGATATAACATTTCCCGTTGGTTTCATCCCATTCCGATTTTGACTGTCGCATAGTGTAATTATGAATTTATTCGAATATTGAGAATTCTTATTGATCGTATGTTCACGTAAAGTGCGGATGTTGCTTTTTTTATTGTAATATAAAATTGAGGTATTGGGCCCAAAATCGCCAGATAATCGGCAGGAATCGTCAAGATAAGAAAAATTTATGTTGTTTGTTATTAAAACCCTTAAAACTTGAAAATAATATTAAAAGTATTCGTTTTTCTCATTTCTGCTTGTCCGAGTGAAAATATCGGAATATAACGTTGATTAACCTCATTCAAGTTAAGGCGATATTACATTGCAAATTGGCATATGCTGAAACTGGTTGCCCTGAATTAAAATTTCAAGTATATTTCAAGTTATATAAATTTTTATAACAAGGTTATCATATTTTGTGATATATATTTATATTTTGCTAGCGGATTGCCTGATTCTGTACTCATAGAAAAGTTAGTAAAACAGTAATTAAACATGCAAGTTTAAGAACTTGTTTTTGGATCAGATTTAAATTTTAGTAAATTACTTCTTTTTTACTAATTTTACCGACATATTTCTATGAGTGTGAAATATTGATTTTAAGAAACATTTTACATTTCTGCCTGGGGACATTATGATGTACTTGGACAGATTTGTGTGGTTTTTCCATATCGATAAAATTTTTTTTTAATAATTTAATAATCGCCAAATTACGATAAACCGTCAAATCTGGCCACACGAAGTAGCAGTCTCATTTTTCCTCAAACATTTTATGGAATTTAAAAGAATTTTTAAATATATATTCCGTTGAGATCTGTTTCAATTTTCGATTGATTCATCAAATGGTACTTTTAGGGCAATGCTTATTATGCGTTGCGATGCGTTGATATGCGTTATCGAAAACTGCCGCTGTAAACTCGGTTTGTTTTGTCTGAATACTTTCCGAATACTTCCTAAAATTTGCCCACTGAACAGTAACTTCTTGCTTGATCACGTTTTCTTCATCTCATTCAGATCCAATTATATTTCTTTTCCTGTCGACTTCCGAACCATAAAGTGTGATTCGTTTCCCAATTATATAATCGGGTGACAATTTTGAGCAGTGGTATTAATAATTTTACTTTGAAAATTATTTTACATTAATTAATAATATTCCGTGTGAAAAAAAAGGTAAGGCCATTATTGAATATTAATTAATTTCCTGAGATGAATGGAAAATTAAACCAATTTTGTCTTAGATTATCTTCGGGAGCAATAATTGGTTAGGTCGCACGGCCATTCTGATGGTTAGGTCGCATGGCCATTCTGAAATAATTGTATAGGCGTTAATGGCTGCAAGTGACATCGGCAGAAATTTATTGAGGATTCAACAAGGAAAGAAAGATTTCTCGAAATCTCACAAATCCTTTTGTTTTTATTTTGAGAATTCCTTGGCGCTATACCCAATCTCATAATTCTGTTATGAAACATAACCTCGAAATTGCTACGGTGGACACCAAAGTAGTCTCCAACTTATGTACACGTGGATGTAGCGGGAAAAGAAGAGAGAATCAGATGAATTAAGTGATCAGTTTTGGATTGAGTAACAACTGTACCATACAGCATTAAGAAATTAATAAACGAAAAAGAAGTCATACTCAAAATAACAGCATAAGTGAAACCATCAACATTAAAAGTAAAACAAGATTTTCAGAAATTATTTAAAATTCGGCTAATTAATTGAACAATTAATACAAAACTTAAATAGTGAAATTCCTTAATAGTCATTAGGGCAAAGTAATTTTAAAGTGAAAGAAAAAAAAAGTAATAAGAGTATACCCCGCGTTCGAAAAAAAAATTTTATAAATAATCTGAAATAATATAAAAAATTATAAATAATTTGGGCTAGGTTTTTTTAAATATCTAATCGTAAAGTTCTTAGTTCGGCAATCGTTTAATCATTCTTGCTTCGTAGAAAATTAAAGAAAGAAGACATTAATCTCTTTGATAAAAAAAATTAAGTTCTTTCTATTCAGTTTTTCAACCTATTTATTACAACAAAGAGAAGATTAAGTGAAAAAGTGCATTATTTAATTTTAATTATACATAACAGGTTAAATGATAAAAATAAAAAAGATCGATAAGACTAATTTCCGAATTTGCACGAAATCCGTGAACAGTTTTGGCTGTCAGTGAGTGTAATATCCAATGCAACCAGAGAAAAAGCTATATTTATTACTTCTTTTTTTATAATAGCCAGCTACCAACAGTTGTATCAAACACGCATCATACATCATTCTCATCATCGAACCGATCGGGAAGGCCTTCAAGTTCATCGATATATGTTAATCATCATTTGGTGAGTTGTATTGAATTATTTGTTTTGTTTGATTCAACTTATTTGAACAAGTAGAGACAATTAAAAAGAAAGAACCTGTTAAAGGGTAATATTAATGTTCAATCTCTATTTCTAACAAAGCTTTGTTTTAAACTTTTTTTTTATTATGTAACTATTTAATTGTTTCTACTTTTTCATTTGTAAATATTGAGCTTTTTTTTTTTGATCAACATAGTGGTTGCGTTAGGCAGAGAAACCTGCTGCGTAACAGTTGAGTGGTAGCGTTTCACGATACCTTTGATCTGTTGGATATTGTGGTTATAATTTTAAGGTAAAGATAACACAAAAATATTTTTAATTTAAATTTTGAATTTTACTTTGTTCAAATTTGATATACAAGTCATTTTCTTTGATCGGATATAAACATGAAATCAACTTTCAACCAAACAATCAACGTATCACAATTCGATCAAGGGTATTCTAGTATCATTTCCTTTAAAATATTTAAGTAGTGAGGTGCACTCAATAGTCAAGACAGTTGTGAAACTTTTTTGGTTTTAAATTGGATTCGCTGGATGCACACATAGTATAGGTGTTACTGGTGTAAACTGTTTCGGTAATCAGACTAAATTTAATTTAGTGTTCGGCTGATTTATATTGTCTGGATTTGGATAATTTTCAGTATTCCTGACACTATTTAAAATTTCGTTAGATGGAATAATTTATTAGAGCCAGTAAATTCTCAAAATATAAGCCTAATTTTTTTTTTTTTTTTGATAATTGATACATTTTTTTTAATTGTATTTTTCTATTTTTTAAACAATCGAAAGTTTTGATCTAATGATTAGCTAGAATTAGACGGTAAATTTTTTCTGATAGACTCTCTTTCCCAAAAGAATTTGTTTATTATTGTTTATAGTCTCTAGGTTTTAAGAAAAAATAATTTTTGTAATTATATATCCATTTTTTTTTTGCTAGTTGATATAAAATTAACAAAATTCTGAAATGCTACGAAGAACCTAATGGTTATTAGAACTAATACTTATTTGTATTTGTACTTTATTTCTTTATTTAAGTCTATAGAACAGTGTTCCTTTCAGACTAATAATAATAATAATTTAATTTAAATAAATAAATTTTTTAAAATTATTCAACATTTTGTAGCAAAAAATTCTTAAAAGGTTTTGATGTATTAAATTCTACCATATGATTATTATTCAAACAATTAAAATCACGGAATGATCTGATTAATGGGCTATTCAGTATATAGTTGCTACGATGACAAGTAACTAACATTGAATAAATCATTACGACGAAGTGAAATAAACGGAACTTTAAAATATATTTTTTCTAACAACTCCGGGCAATCAATATTTCCATTAATTAAGTCAAAAATGAACAACATTGTCTGAATCTTTCGTCTCTTTTCTAAACTTTCCATACCTAAATGTTGGCAACGGGATTTATATGACGGTATTGGATGAATAAAGTTCAAATGTGGCAACGCATAATTGATAAATCTACTTTGAATTCTTTCAATACGTTCAGTATGAGTAGTGCAATAGGGGCTCCAGATTATAGCACCATACTCCAACTTGGATCTCACAAATGATGAATACAACAATTTCAAGGTGTATGGGTCAGAGAAATCTTGGCAATTTCTTTTAATAAAAGCTAGTGTAGAATAAGCTTTTGGAATTAACTTGTCAATGTGAGAATTAAAAGTTAATTTATAATCAAATAAAATTCCTAAATCTTCAACCTCATTAGCAGTTTTGATTACATCACAACCTATTCTGTACGACACTTGTATTGGATTCCGAGCACGTGAATATGTAACATGGACACATTTATTCAAATTAAATTTTAAACCATTTCTAGTGCACCAATCATTCAGATTATCGATATCATTCTGTAATTTTCTACCATCATTCAAACATCTTACTCTAGAAAATATTTTTAAGTCATCAGCATAAAGTAAAAAACATGAATCATTAAAACACAAATATATGTCATATATAAATAAATTAAAAAGTAAAGGACCCAGTATGCTCCCCTGAGGAACACCTGACAATTTTATATATGGTAAAGATTCATATTTATCTATTTGTACAACACAAACCCTATTTTGAAGATAAGATGATAACCATTTATGCAATGTTGAATGAATACCCATAGACCACAATTTATTTAATAAAATATCATGGGATATTTTATCAAATGCTTTTGAAAAATCTGTATAAATGGTATCAATCTGTAAACCAAGCTCGAATTGTGATATACAGTAATCTGTAAAAACTGTGAGATTTGAAATTGTGGATCTTCCAACACGAAAGCCATGTTGCTGGGGAATTATTAAAGATTTCGTAGCAAAGTACAATCTATTGTACACAGCATGTTCAAAAATCTTAGATATAATAGTTAACTTTGAAATTGACCTATAACAGGCAACATTCTCTCTGCGCCCTGATTTAAAAATAGGGGAAATAATAGTTAATTTCCAACGTTCGACGAAAACACCATCTTTCAAAGATTTATTAAAAATTTCCAAAATTGGAAACAAAATGGACGATAAACAGTTTTTAATTAAAAAACCACACAACCCATCAGCATCAGCACGAAATGAATTTTTCGTCTGTAAAATAGCCTGTAAAATATCATCCTCTAATAAGACAAAACGACCCAGATTTGCATCCGCAGTAGGAAAATGTTCGGGCAACACAACATTACCATGGGAAGATTTTATAAAGTTTGACTTAAAAAATGTTGCAAAGAAATTAGCAATATCCTCAGGATTATCAGAAGATAAATTTTCATATACCATTAGAGAAGGAATATCCATACTTTGTTTCTTAGAACGAATGAAGGTCCAAAAAGATTTAGGATTTATTTTTATATCATCCTCAATTTTGAGAATATATTGCTTGTACAAAAATTTATTAAGAAAATTGAATTCCCTCTCACGTTGAAGGTACTGTTGCTTAACATCTGGAGATCCTGTTATTGCATAACGCTTATGCAGTTTATTACGTTGATTTTTTAATCTCTTTAGCCCTTTTGTATACCAGGGATGATTAGAAGATTTATAGCTCTTTAAAAGAATATATATATATATATATATATATATATATATATAACATATACCCAAAAATGTATTTAAAAATAATTCATAGCATTGATCAACACAATTACTACCAAAAACAGATTGCCAATTGATATCGATCAAAGCAGAATTTAAGGCATCAAAATCACAACATTTAAAATCAAATTGTCTTGAAGAGAAATCATTTGAACATTTAATATAATTATAAAATTCTAATTCCAAAATTAAAGCATTATGATGAATATTTATCGGGGAGAATGGTTGTATACACTCATAAATTAAGTATTTAGAATCAGATTGGACAAATACAAGATCCAGAAGCTTATTTAATCTATTAAAATTTTTATTAATTTGTATTAAATTTATATCTAAAAATGAGTCTATTAGATTAATTTCGTAATCTTTATTAACATTAGAAGGTATTAAAATATCATTATTAAGGTTAACCCAAACTAAATATGTTAAATTAAAGTCTCCAAAGACAACAAACCGAGTATTTAAAACCATTCTCTCAAATAAACACATAATATTATTCACATGCTGTGCATATAAAGCAGATGGACTATGGGGAGGAATATATGAAACACAAAGGCAAAGCATACCATCAGTAGCTGGAATTATGACAAATAGCTGATCCAACACATCATTAATGATAACATTTGAGCAAATATACGATTTAAGATGCTTTTTTACCGCTATCAATACACCTCCTCCTTTTTTGCAACCAGTTTTTTCACGATCTCTATCTTTCCGGTAGACATTATATAATTTTGCATTAAAAAACTCATTATCGTGAAAATCTGCATTTAACCAAGTTTCTACGATAACAAACACATCAAAATCACTCTGCGATGAAAAATAAAGCAATTCTTTGGATTTCGTACGCATCCCAGATACATTTTGGAAATAAAATTTTAGTTTCGATGAGTCTTTTACGACGCATTCTGTAGATCTATTGGTTTTCTTGGAAAAAAAACGAAAGGCCTGATTTTAATGTCAATAGGCCACAATGTAGACTTAATCAATTCATCATAGAAACAAGGCGATACTCCTAATTTAAAATTAATATGTTTTAGAGTATTAACGTCAACATCTTTTTTAACCAGCCTCGTACATTCTAAGTGATGTTTATCAATCTTAGCATTTTTTTATATGAATTCAATAATCTGTTCAGGTGAAACCGATGGTTTGAATGACGAAACATGCAAATATTTTTTCTTAGCAACAACAGCAAGATCATTTGAAATATTTTCTCCATATACAAGAACACGATTTTTTCTTTTTCGTCTACGTACTTCTGTCCAATCATTATGTTGATAGTCAGCCTCATGTACGTTTGATTGCAATTCAGACGTTGCAGTAGGGTATGAAGTTATTGACGAACAAGTATCATCAATACATTGTTTATCCAACATGTTTGCACCACTAACAACAATATCAGCAAGTGACCGTTGATTTGCATTATTATTGTTATTGTAAGCATGAGTGGTCGATTAGAAATATTTACATTTTGTTTATTATTTTTTCCAAGGTTCTTTGCTAGTTCACTGAACCCTTGCTTTAATTCCATAACTTCTTCATATAATTTTGACACAATTGGATGTTTTAATTCTCTTAACTCTGTTGATAGCGTAGAGATAAGAGAAATTAAATTAGACGATGCATTAAGGTAGTCGTTGCAGTTAAAAGCAATGTTTATATTTTCCTTAAATACATTAACCAATTTATAATCTATTTTTGCACATTTTAAATGAATTTTAGCACGGCATATGTGACATTTAATAAAATTAGATGTTAAGGATTGAGAGCACTTCGCGCACAAAGATTTAGGCAGATTATTATCCATTTCACACGTCTTGTCAATTCAACAATTTGAATAATACGTTTAAGTTGTTTTTAAACCTTTATGGGGTGAATAAAATAATGAATTCTACTATTGATAAGTAAATTTTTTGAGTGTTTCTTCATGTGATGATGGATTAGGGTAGGTTACGTTGAGGGTCCTGGACAAATTTCTAAACGCCGCTAGGATGCAGGTAAGGGTGGGTATAGAGGCGAACGGCTTCCATGACAGCTGGAATGCCAACCTTTAGTGGATTTTACTCGAATATTATTTGATTACTTTTATTTGCTTACTGACCATAACGGGCATTTGTTTTTTTATTATGGTCATCTTGGTTCTATAGATGTTTAGCTTGTTTTTCGTTTCAAATTAATAAATAGGGAGTCTAAAATAAATCTGTAGTGAAGACATAGGATAAGGTCTTGTAGAGGACCCGAACCTTACTGCCCGACTGAAAGCTAGCATACTATATGGCTCCCGCAGTCCTCCTCCAGCTTTAATCTAATTGAGTGTGGTTGTAAAACAATACTCTCAGAAAATAATAGTGATTTCCAATGTTCATTACATACTATCAGTTGGCAAGTAAGTTCAGAATTGATTTCTGCAACATACGGGGACTTAGAGCGAATTATTTCTCTGTATATGCTCACATTCGTTTTCATCGACCGGATGTTTTAGCCTTATGTGAGACCCAGGTGAATGAGGATGCTGATCCACAGGATTTTAATATACCTGGATATCACCTACTATCGCTTTTTGTTTTTCATAGGGGCCTTGCGGTGTACGTTCGCAATGATGTTGTGTACCAGTGGCAGCAACAATTAACCACGCATGATAACGAATTTAACTGTCTTTGGGTTAAATTCTAGATCAGGGCGCACATCTTGTATTTCGGTTTTCTTTATAGAAGCCCAAACATGGAAACAGGCAAGACATTTAATTGTTTTGAATCTCTTTCCGCCTCCATTTCAGAAATCGTGGAGAGCTGACCGAATAGTGAAATCGTGGTTGCTGGTGATTTCAATATTCACAACTATTCATGGCTTCGCCATTCGAGCGGGACGACCTCCGTTGGCACTTACGTCGAAATTTTCTCCGCACACAATCACCTGGTGCAGTTGGTGAATGAGCGAACATACATTCCGTGTGTTGAAGGGCAATTTCAGAATACCCTCGACCTTTTTCTCACTTCGCACCCTGAAAAGTATGAAGTAAGATCGTTTGCACCTCTCGGTAACTCGGATCACTGTACCGTTTCCGCATCCTTTTCATATTCCGGGCTTCATAGCGCTTCACAGGCAGCCACGAAACGCTCTGTTCTAATTTATGAAAAGGCTCGTTGGGTCGAAATTAACGATTTTTATCAGCAATTCAACTGGAAACTATGTTTCTTGGATGCCGATGTTGATGCCGCTGAGAAAATGGTAGAACGCGTGATTTTGCTTGGAATGAAATTTTTTATTCTTTCAAAGTACATTCCGGCTAAGTCCAAACATAAGTGTTGGTTTAACCAGACGTGCAGAAATGCAGTCAGATCCAGAGAGGAAGCTTTCAGTAATTGGCGTGCGAATAAGAACACCAATACTGACATGCTGCGTAAACAGGCGAGAACTGAGTGTGCCAAAGTACTGAGACGTAAAAAGTTTCTGTACGAACAGCGTCTGCGTGTTAAGGTTCTTGCTGCTCCACGGGGCAGTAAGACCTTTTGGTCATTCGTTAAAAGAGTAAAGGATATTGCTATTAATTATTTATTATATTCCTCTATCACAACTCTTATAAAGGATGACCAAATATTCACTGACCTGGTTGATAAAGCCAACCTGCTGTCTGAACTGTTCGCGGAAAATTCGTTTCTGCCGGAAAGCGATCAACCACTGCCCGTGCTCGAAAGAGTATCACATACTATGCCCAAGATATGCTTTCGTCCTCGAGCAGTTAAAAGGGTTCTTGCGAATCTAGACGTAAATAAGTCAACTGGCCCGGATAATATACCAGCGCTGGCATTGAAACAGTGCTCTTCGACGCTATCGCGTCCATTGGCAACCCTCTTTAGCACGTCGTACAGCATGGGTATCTTTCAGTCGTGTTGGAAGATTGCCAATGTCCAGCCAATCCCCAAAAAAGGTGCGGCTACTAACCCTGATAATTACCGTCCAATCGCAATCTGTTCTGCGCTCTCGAAGGTCATGGAGAGCATGGTTAACTGCCATCTTGTTAATTATCTTGAATCCAATTTGCTTCTTAATGATCGACAGTATGGCTTTCGTAGAAGTCGTTCTACGGGAGACCTGATGGCATTCCTTTCGGAGCATTGGAGTCGGTCCATTCACAGATTTGGTGAAAGCAAAGTGGTTGCGCTAGATATTTCCAAGGCCTTTGATCGTGTGTGGCATAAAGCACTCGTGTCAAACCTCATTGCTTCTGGTGTCGGTGATGACTTCTCTCGATTCATATCGAGTTTTCTCAGGAATCGCACTATAAGAGTTGTTATAGATGGGGTCTCATCTAATGAGTTTCAGTTGAATGCAGGGGTATCACAAGGCTCTGTTCTTTCTCCTTCTCTCTTTCTTATCTTTCTGAACGACTTTCTCTGTCAGACTTCCAATCCTTTTGCAGATGACAGCAACATTTGCCATTCATATTCCTTTGATCATAGGCCAAGCCTTGTGGAAGTTGAAGGCAAGAGGCAGATTATGAATGACACACTCAATCAGGAGCTTTCTTAACAGGTGTAAGAACTACTTCACTTCTTCCGATCTTCTTACTATTTATACCACCTATATCCGGCCGAAGATGGAATACAACTCCCATATATGGGCAGGGGCTTCAAAGTATATTTTGGAGCTTTTGGACCGTGTACAAAGGAGGGCGTCGGCGCTCATTAATGACAGTAGGGTATCCAGCTCTATAGACTCATTGGAGCATCGTCGGAATGTGGGTTGTGTAACACTGTTCTATCGTTACTACCATGGGAAGTGTTCTGCTGAGATAAGTGTACTTATCCCGGGGTCACGTGTTTTTGGCCGCAACACGCGCTTCTCTAGTAGATCTCATCTGTTTGTGGTCGATTGTCCAGTTAGTCGCACAACGCATTATAGAGAAAATACGTTCATTAGTCGAACCGCCAGTATGTGGAATAAACTCCCCGCAGGTGTCTTCCCTGATACTTACAATTTAGAGAAATTCAAGTCAAACGTTCATAAACACTACTCCCTTTTTCCTCCTTCCCATAACCTATTTTCCTAATATCAACACAATGCGTTGCATCAGTATGGTGCATCCCCTGAGTGTCGGTAATGTAAAAAAAAAAACCATCATTAAAATGATAATGTATGATTTATTATCAGCAGGGCGGACCTCTAAAACTTCTAACTGAAAAGAAGAATTTTTGAATTTTTTTTTTAATTTTAATCCTAATACTGAACAACACAAAAAAATATCAAGGTTCTGACAACTGATTCTGGTAAGGGGAACCAAAGAAAAAGTACACGTGCATCGGCGTTTTAAAAGTTCACATCTGGCCCTATGTTTTTTGGTGGGTTAAAAATTCCCCCCTTTTGCAAATGTTTATTGTGAATCGGCATAGGAAACGATGTGAATCTTCCATTTTAGATATAGCATGTGTTCAGCGAACTTATGTAAAACACTACGATGAATATTTTTGTGGAACATTAATTACGGGTCTTTTTTGTCGCTTTTTAAAGGGTTGACCCCTTTGAGTCCCTTTCACTGAAGAGTTAGAGGGCTAAAATTTTCCACAAAAATATTCCTCGTAGTAATTGTCAATTTCTTTCGTTTAGACTATTTTCGTGATAGATAAACAGGACCTAAATCTACGTATAATAGGAATGGAACCAGTATTTCGTAAATTGAATTTTGAAGTTTGGGAATTCTCTCATGGAATAACCCATATATTTTCCAAATAAGATTGGTTTATAAAAACTACCTATGGTAGGTGAAAGTAAAGTGGTTGCTCTAGATATTTCCAAGGCGTTCGATCGTGTGTGGCACAGCTTACTGGTATCAACGATATATTCCTGGGCAACGGCTCCGCTCGATTTATTTCGAGCTTTCTCAGAGATCGCACTATACGTGTTGTTATAGATGGGGTCTCATCCAACGAGTTTCAGCTTAATACAGGGGTACCGCAAGGTTCGGTTCTTTCTCCCTCCTTTTCCTTGTATTTATCAATGATCTTCTCGATCAAACTTTTAACCCTATCTACTCTTTCGCTGATGACAGCAGCATCTGTCATACATTTTCGTTTGATAGTAGCCTTTTTGAGGTTGGAGGCAAAAGGCAAATTATGAATGACACACTTAATCGGGACCTTTTCGCAATCTCCGAGTGCGGTCATGCGAATGGGGTCGATTTCAGTACACGTAAGACCCAATGTTGTATTCTTACCCATAGGGCTGCGGGATCGTCAATATCATCAGTAAATATGGGTGGTGTTGTGAAGATGATTTTTACGGACAATTTGTTTTGAGTTGGATAACAGAATTTTGTTTTTTTTATTTACATTTTTTTTGTGAGTATTACGGGGCAACTCTTATACAAAATTATTTGTTGTTTTGTTTCAAAAATTTAATAGAATTGACTATGGAGAAAACTTCAGAAATTTTCAATTGTGAACAAAATTTTTTATACAAAGGTCATACGAAATTTTGAATTAATATTTATAATTAGAAATTTGGAATTTTCACTGGTTTTGGGTAAGCAAAATCTTTTATGAGATTTGTGGGCAGATTAGGATGAAAAAAAATAATAATTTTTTTTGCAGAAGCTGTGGTATTTGTGTTTGTAAAGGCGTTAGTTGGTGGTAAATAGTTTGAGAGACAAAATGGGAACTGTTTCTCAATTTCCCACTTTTAAGATAAGAAAAAAAAAATAAAAAAATAAAGGTTAAGAGTGTGGGCTAATAATAATATTCCCCTACGAAGAATTTGGCTATAAATGAATGACAAATGAACGGGGACACGCGAAAATTTAAGTCATCGATAACTTATTCATAGCTTTAATAATCGGGAATAATAGTTATCTCATCCAGGCTTCGTAATGCACGCACATGTGCGCACATGCACATGTGCAAAAATTGATGTGCAGACAAAAGATGCACATGCACATGTGCATGTGCATGTGCAAATTTTTGTTTATACTTCGCACATGCATATGTGCATGTGCGAAAATATTTTGCACTTCGCACATCAAGATGTGCAAGTGCAGATACTATTCGCACATCGCACATGGAGATGTGCAAATTCGCACATGCACATGTGCGAGTGCAAGTGCAAGTGCATATGCACGTGCATTAAAAAAACAGCTAACATTAGAAAAAAATCGCTAATATTGTCGAAAATCGCAAATATATAAAAAAAATCGATAATAATTAAAAAAAAAATGCAAAAATGGATACAAAATCGCCAAAATTGAAAAAAAAAATCGCCGAAATTAAAAAAGAACTGTCCAAAAAAATTAAAAAAAAAAATTGACAAATATGAAAAAATCGCCGAATTTAAAAAAATCTTTAAAATTTAAAAAAATTGCATAATTTAAAAAAAAAAATTTTAAATTTTAAAAAAATCGCCGAAATTTAAAAAAATCGCCGATATTGGAAAAAATCAGAAAAAATCGTCAAAACTTGAAAAATCGTCAAAAATTTGAAAAAATCTGCAAAATTTAAAAAAATTGCCAAAATTGAAAAAATCGTTAAAAATTGGAAAAAAAAATCGCCAAAATTTTAAAAAATCGTCAAAATTTGAAAAAAAAATTCCAAAATTTGAAAAAACACTAAATTCGAAAAAAAGTAAAAATTTGAAAAATTGTGAAAAATTTGACAAAATCTTCAAAAATTAAAAAAAATCGGCAAAATTTTAAAAAATTTCCAAAATTGGAAAAATCCCAAAAAGTGGAAAAAAATCGTCAAAATTTGAAAAATCGTCAGAAATTTGAAAAAATCGTCAAAAAAAAATTTAATTTAAAAAAATTGCCGAAATTGAAAAAATCGTTAAAAATTCGAAAAAATCGCCAAAATGGAAAAAAATTTGAAAAAAGTCAAAATTTGGCAAAATCTTCAAAAATTAAAAAAAATCGCCAAAATTTAAAAAAATCGCCAAAATTTAAAAAAATCGTCAAAATTTGAAAAATTTTCCAAAATTGGAAAAAAGCCCAAAAATTGGAAAAAATCGTCAAAATTTGAAAAATCGTCAAAAATTTTAAAAAATCGTCAAAAATTTCTAAAATTGGATAAATTCCCAAAATTTAAAAAAATCGCCAATAATTCAGAAAAATCGCTAAAATTGAAAAATCTCCAAAATTTGAAAATAGTCATGTGTTGAAAAAATCGGCATAATTTGAAAAATTCGCGAATATTTGAAAAAACTGCAAAAATTAAAAAAAGGAAAATTTAAAAAAAATCGTCAAAATTAAAAAAAAAAAATCGAAAATGGCAGAACTGTCAGAAATTCGAAATCATGAAAATCGTCAGAATTAAGAAACGATGAAAAATTATATGGTGAAAATTTGAAAAAAATCTTCAAAAATTAAAAAAATCGCAAAATTCATTTTCGCATTTATTTTTTCACAGATGACTCGCAATGACTTCCCTGTTCCAAAACCGTAGTCCGTTTTCATCTAACTCATTTAGTTTTCGAGATACGGGAGATATTCCAAATAAAAGCCCTTTTCTCTCTACGACGCTTAGTTTTCGAGAAAAACGCGATTTTAAAATCTAGGAATGCAAGTCAAAATCTAGTTTCGCTATCGAGTTTTGAACTTTGGTGCACTCAGTTTTCCTCTAGCTCTTCTAGTTTTCAAGATATGGACGATTTAAATTTTATATAAGCGATTTTCGCACTTATTTTCCACAGATGACTCACTATGACTTCCGTGTTCCAAAACCGTTGTCCGTTTTCATCTAACTCATTTAGTTTTCGAGATACGGGAGATATTCCAAATAAAAGCCCTTTTCTCTCTACGACGCTTAGTTTTCGAGAAAAACGCGATTTTAAAATCTAGCAATGCAAGTCAAAATCTAGTTCCGCTATGGGGGTATTGGTGGCGAGTGTTGAACTTTGGTGCACTCAGTTTTCCTCTAGCTCTTCTAGTTTTCGAGATATCGACGATTTAAATTTTATATAAGCGATTTTCGCACTTATTTTTTCACAGATGACTCACTATGACTTCCGTGTTCCAAAACCGTTGTCCGTTTTCATCTAACTCATTTAGTTTTCGAGATACGGGAGATATTCCAAATAAAAGCCCTTTTCTCTCTACGACGCTTAGTTTTCGAGAAAAACGCGATTTTAAAATCTAGCAATGCAGGTCAAAATCTAGTTCCGCTATGGGGGTATTGGTGGCGAGTGTTGAACTTTGGTGCACTCAGTTTTCCTCTAGCTCTTCTAGTTTTCGAGATATGGACGATTTAAATTTTATATAAGCGATTTTCGCACTTATTTTTCCACATATGACTCACTATGACTTCCGTGTTCCAAAACCGTTGTCCGTTTTCATCTAACTCATTTAGTTTTCGAGATACGGGAGATATTCCAAATAAATGCCCTTTTCTCTCTACGACGCTTAGTTTTCGAGAAAAACGCGATATTAAAATCTAGCAATGCAAGTCAAAATCTAGTTCCGCTATCGGGGTATTGGTGGCGAGTGTTGAACTTTGGTGCACTCACTTTTCCTCTACCTCTTCTAGTTTTCGAGATATGGACGATTTAAATTTTATATAAGCGATTTTCGCACTTATTTTCCACAGATGACTCACTATGACTTCCGTGTTCCAAAACCGTTGTCCGTTTTCATCTAACTCATTTAGTTTTCGAGATACGGGAGATATTCCAAATAAAAGCTCTTTTCTCTCTACGACGCTTAGTTTTCGAGAAAAACGCGATTTTAAAATCTAGGAATGCAAGTCAAAATCTAGTTTCGCTATCGGGGTATTGGTGGTGAGTTTTGAACTTTGGTGCACTCAGTTTTCCTCTAGCTCATCTAGTTTTCGAGATATGGACGATTTAAATTTTATATAAGCGATTTTCGCACTTATTTTTCCACATATGACTCACTATGACTTCCGTGTTCCAAAACCGTTGTCCGTTTTCATCTAACTCATTTAGTTTTCGAGATACGGGAGATATTCCAAATAAAAGCCCTTTTCTCTCTACGACGCTTAGTTTTCGAGAAAAACGCGATTTTAAAATCTAGCAATGAAAGTCAAAATCTAGTTTCGCTATCGGGGTATTGGTGGTGAGTTTTGAACTTTGGTGCAGTCACTTTTCCTCTACCTCTTCTAGTTTTCGAGATATGGACGATTTAAATTTTATTTAAGCGATTTTCGCACTTATTTTTCCACAGATGATGCGAAAATCGTTTAAATAAAATTTAAATCGTCCATATCTCGAAAACTAGAAGAGGTAGAGGAAAAGTGACTGCACCAAAGTTCAAAACTCACCACCAATACCCCGATAGCGAAACTAGATTTTGACTTGCATTGCTAGATTTTAAAATCGCGTTTTTCTCGAAAACTAAGCGTCGTAGAGAGAAAAGCGCTTTTATTTGGAATATCTCCCGTATCTCGAAAACTAAATGAGTTAGATGAAAACGGACAACGGTTTTGGAACACGGAAGTCATAGTGAGTCATCTGTGGAAAAATAAGTGCGAAAATCGCTTATATAAAATTTAAATCGTCCATATCTCGAAAACTAGAAGAGCTAGAGGAAAACTGAGTGCACCAAAGTTCAAAACTCGCCACCAATACCCCGATAGCGGAACTAGATTTTGACTTGTATTGCTAGATTTTAAAATCGCGTTTTTCTCGAAAACTAAGCGTCGTAGAGAGAAAAGAGCTTTTATTTGGAATATCTCCCGTATCTCGAAAACTAAATGAGTTAGATGAAAACGGACAACGGTTTTGGAACACGGAAGTCATAGTGAGTCATCTGTGGAAAAATAAGTGCGAAAATCGCTTATATAAAATTTAAATCGTCCATATCTCGAAAACTAGAAGAGGTAGAGGAAAAGTGACTGCACCAAAGTTCAAAACTCACCACCAATACCCCGATAGCGAAACTAGATTTTGACTTGCATTGCTAGATTTTAAAATCGCGTTTTTCTCGAAAACTAAGCGTCGTAGAGAGAAAAGCGCTTTTATTTGGAATATCTCCCGTATCTCGAAAACTAAATGAGTTAGATGAAAACGGACAACGGTTTTGAAACACGGAAGTCATAGTGAGTCATCTGTGGAAAAATAAGTGCGAAAATCGCTTATATAAAATTTAAATCGTCCATATCTCGAAAACTAGAAGAGCTAGAGGAAAACTGAGTGCACCAAAGTTCAAAACTCGCCACCAATACCCCGATAGCGGAACTAGATTTTGACTTGTATTGCTAGATTTTAAAATCGCGTTTTTCTCGAAAACTAAGCGTCGTAGAGAGAAAAGAGCTTTTATTTGGAATATCTCCCGTATCTCGAAAACTAAATGAGTTAGATGAAAACGGACAACGGTTTTGGAACACGGAAGTCATAGTGAGTCATCTGTGGAAAAATAAGTGCGAAAATCGCTTATATAAAATTAAAATCGTCCATATCTCGAAAACTAGAAGAGGTAGAGGAAAAGTGAGTTCACCAAAGTTCAACACTCGCCACCAATACCCCGATAGCGGAACTAGATTTTGACTTGCATTGCTAGATTTTAAAATCGCGTTTTTCTCGAAAACTAAGCGTCGTAGAGAGAAAAGCGCTTTTATTTGGAATATCTCCCGTATCTCGAAAACTAAATGAGTTAGATGAAAACGGACAACGGTTTTGGAACACGGAAGTCATAGTGAGTCATCTGTGGAAAAATAAGTGCGAAAATCGCTTATATAAAATTTAAATCGTCCATATCTCGAAAACTAGAAGAGCTAGAGGAAAACTGAGTGCACCAAAGTTCAAAACTCGCCACCAATACCCCGATAGCGGAACTAGATTTTGACTTGTATTGCTAGATTTTAAAATCGCGTTTTTCTCGAAAACTAAGCGTCGTAGAGAGAAAAGAGCGTTTATTTGGAATATCTCCCGTATCTCGAAAACTAAATGAGTTAGATAAAAACGGACAACGGTTTTGGAACACGGAAGTCATAGTGAGTCATCTGTGGAAAAATAAGTGCGAAAATCGCTTATATAAAATTAAAATCGTCCATATCTCGAAAACTAGAAGAGGTAGAGGAAAACTGAGTGCACCAAAGTTCAAAACTCGCCACCAATACCCCGGTAGCGGAACTAGATTTTGACTTGTATTGCTAGATTTTAAAATCGCGTTTTTCTCGAAAACTAAGCGTCGTAGAGAGAAAAGAGCTTTTATTTGGAATATCTCCCGTATCTCGAAAACTAAATGAGTTAGATGAAAACGGACAACGGGTTTGGAACACGGAAGTCATAGTGAGTCATCTGTGGAAAAATAAGTGCGAAAATCGCTTATATAAAATTAAAATCGTCCATATCTCGAAAACTAGAAGAGGTAGAGGAAAAGTGAGTTCACCAAAGTTCAACACTCGCCACCAATACCCCGATAGCGGAACTAGATTTTGACTTGCATTGCTAGATTTTAAAATCGCGTTTTTCTCGAAAACTAAGCGTCGTAGAGAGAAAAGCGCTTTTATTTGGAATATCTCCCGTATCTCGAAAACTAAATGAGTTAGATGAAAACGGACAACGGTTTTGGAACACGGAAGTCATAGTGAGTCATCTGTGGAAAAATAAGTGCGAAAATCGCTTATATAAAATTTAAATCGTCCATATCTCGAAAACTAGAAGAGCTAGAGGAAAACTGAGTGCACCAAAGTTCAAAACTCGCCACCAATACCCCGATAGCGGAACTAGATTTTGACTTGTATTGCTAGATTTTAAAATCGCGTTTTTCTCGAAAACTAAGCGTCGTAGAGAGAAAAGAGCTTTTATTTGGAATATCTCCCGTATCTCGAAAACTAAATGAGTTAGATGAAAACGGACAACGGTTTTGGAACACGGAAGTCATAGTGAGTCATCTGTGGAAAAATAAGTGCGAAAATCGCTTATATAAAATTAAAATCGTCCATATCTCGAAAACTAGAAGAGCTAGAGGAAAAGTGACTGCACCAAAGTTCAACACTCGCCACCAATACCCCCATAGCGGAACTAGATTTTGACTTGCATTGCTAGATTTTAAAATCGCGTTTTTCTCGAAAACTAAGCGTCGTAGAGAGAAAAGGGCTTTTATTTGGAATATCTCCCGTATCTCGAAAACTAAATGAGTTAGATGAAAACGGACAACGGTTTTGGAACACGGAAGTCATAGTGAGTCATATGTGGAAAAATAAGTGCGAAAATCGCTTATATAAAATTTAAATCGTCCATATCTCGAAAACTAGAAAAGGTAGAGGAAAAGTGAGTGCACCAAAGTTCAACACTCGCCACCAATACCCCGATAGCGGAACTAGATTTTGACTTGCATTGCTAGATTTTAAATTCGCGTTTTTCTCTAAAACTAAGCGTCGTAGAGAGAAAAGGGCTTTTATTTGGAATATCTTCCGTATCTCGAAAACTAAATGAGTTAGATGAAAACGGACAACGGTTTTGGAACACGGAAGTCATAGTGAGTCATCTGTGAAAAAATAAGTGCGAAAATCGCTTATATAAAATTTAAATCGTCCATATCTCGAAAACTAGAAGAGGTAGAGGAAAAGTGAGTGCACCAAAGTTCAACACTCGCCACCAATACCCCGATAGCGGAACTAGATTTTGACTTGCATTGCTAGATTTTAAAATCCCGTTTTTCTCGAAAACTAAGCGTCGTAGAGAGAAAAGGGCTTTTATTTGGAATATCTCCCGTATCTCGAAAACTAAATGAGTTAGATGAAAACGGACAACGGTTTTGGAACACGGAAGTCATAGTGAGTCATCTGTGGAAAAATAAGTGCGAAAATCGCTTATATAAAATTTAAATCGTCCATATCTCGAAAACTAGAAGAGCTAGAGGAAAACTGAGTGCACCAAAGTTCAACACTCGCCACCAATACCCCCATAGCGGAACTAGATTTTGACTTGTATTGCTAGATTTTAAAATCGCGTTTTTCTCGAAAACTAAGCGAAAAGGGCTTTTATTTCGAATATCTCCCGTATCTCGAAAACTAAATGAGTTAGATGAAAACGGACAACGGTTTTGGAACAAGGAAAAATATTCGAGAAACAATTTTTGTCGATTTTCACAAATTTTTACGACTTTTTCAATTCTGGCATTTTGCAATTTTTTTTCCAATTTTTGGCGACTTTTTGAAATTTTGATATTTTTTAAAAATTTTTCAATTTGGCAATTTTTTTAAATTTTCTTTTGAAATTTTGACGATTTTGGTAATTTTTTCAAATATTGATAATTTTTTCAAAATTTTTACGATATTTCGCAATTTTGGCGATTTTGTCTAATTTTTGAAGATTTTTTTATTAAATTTTGACTATTTGGGCAATATTTTCAAATATTGACGATTTTTTCAGTTATGATGATTTTTTCAAAATTTTTTTAAAATTTTTCAATTTTTCAAAATTTTCCGATTTTTTTCCAATTTTTGAAGACTTTTTGAAATTTTGTCGATTTTGGTAATTTTTTCAAATATTGACAATTTTCAAATTTTCAAAATTTTTACGATATTTCGCATTTTTGTCTAATTTTTGACGATTTTTTCAAATTTTGTCGATTTTTTCAAAATTTTTACGATATTTAGCAATTTTGTGTAATTTCTGACAATTTTTTTTAATTTTGGGCAATTCTTTCAAATATTGACAATTTTTTCAAGTTATGACGATTTTTTCAAAATTTTTACAAAATTTTTCAATTTTTACAAAATTTTTAAATTTTTCGATTTTTTCCAATTTTTGACGACTTTTTGAAATTTTGACGATTTTGGTACTTTTTTCAAATTTTGTCGATTTTTTCAAAATTTTTACGATATTTTGCAATTTTGTATAATTTCTGACGATTTTTTTTAATTTTGGGCAATTCTTTCAAATATTGACGATTTTTTCAAGTTATGACGATTTTTTCAAAATTTTTACAAAATTTTTCAATTTTTACAAAATTTTTAAATTTTTCGATTTTTTCCGATTTTTGACGACTTTTTGAAATTTTTGACGATTTTTTTTAATTTGGGGCAATTTTTTCAAATATAGACGATTTTTTCAAAATTTTTCATTTTTGGCAATTTTTAAAATTTTTGGCGATTTTTGGTGTTTTTTTTTTTCAATTTTGACGATTTTTAAAAATTTTTGCATTTTTTTTTCTTGTTTCGGCGTTTTTTTCTGATATTGAAACTTTTATCAATTTCAGCGATTTTTTGCATCCATGTGCGCTCACATGTGTGCACATTTTGCACATACACATGTTGATGTGTAATGTGCAAGTACCAGTCTGCACTTGCACATGTGCATGTGCGAATTTGTATTCGCACATCGCACATGGAGATGTGCATGTGCGGATAGCATATAGCATAATAGTATTTGCACTTGCACATCTTGATGTGCGAAGTGCAAAATATTAGCATATAGCATAATAGTATTTGCACTTGCACATCTTGATGTGCGAAGTGCAAAATATTTTCGCACATGTGCAAGTGCAAAGTATAAAGTCAAATGCGCACATGCACATGTGCATGTGCGAAGTATAAACAAAAATTTGCACATGCACATGTGCATGTGCGAAGTATAAACAGAAATTTGCACATGTGCAAGTGCAAGATGTGTAAAAATGTGCGCACATGTGCGTGCAAATACGAACCCTGATCTCATCTTAAACCATTAATTATCGTTTTCCCATTCCCTATTAATAAGCAGCTATAAACAATATATCTACAATCATTTTACTAAAGCCAAAGAAAAACCACCCTTATTCCAACACATTAGGGTCGTCATGTGAGATTTGTTTCAACCATAGAAAATTCTAAGTTCCTTTAATTTTATGGTTTCATATTAATTATAATCTTCATTAATAATTTTTTTTATTTTTTTAAATAGTTTTTATTGAATTGTTTATTTAAATTAACAAAAATTCTTATTTACTTTAAAAAACGTTAAATTTTTCCACAATTAATTTAAATGACACCCTAATCAATATAATGTCACAAATTTTCTCTTTCTCTTATACAACATATTTACCAGAACAATAATTTTACTAACTTCACTCATTCATATACAAACTTTTATTTGCCAAACTCAACTTTAATACCAAACAAAAGCCCATACCAACCCTACAGTCATTACATACACATACAACTTATCATTCACACTCTATTTTCCCAATACACACTAAATTTATTTTTTTAAAGTTAAGTCATTTACGCAGCTGTTCGTTAGTCTACTGGCGCCCGTCGACGAAAATGAATGTCAGAGTAAGTTGCAATAAAATTTTTCTTTATAAAATTTACCATTTACAACACTGACACCTTAACCCAATAATTTGAGTATCTTTTGGATACTGAAATTTAAGAGAAAAAAAAAACATCTTCATCTCTTATAATTATGGCATTAGGGTTGCCATCTATTAATATTAAATATTTATGAGGTATTTGATATTTTTTTATGTATTTAAATTTTATAATATTATAATTAATTTTTCTAAACAGACATTTAAACAAATATTAATAAATTTAATTGATAAATTAGTAAATATATTAATTACTTGGCTTTAATGTCCGTATAATAACACAGTACAACAGCCATTCTGGGGGGTGAGAAATTCCAAGTCAGGGTGATGGTACTAGGTCAGTATAGTAAAACCCTCAAAGGGTTTGGCGTTCGTATGTGTCATTTTTTTTTATGACCTTTTAAATTTTTTTCTTATCTTGATGTTTTTTCGTTTAGTTGTAATTCGAGAACCACTTGTCCGATTTTGATGAAACAAATTTAGAAAAATTTAGAATTACAATTTCTTTAATCCGTTCATATAACATTTTTCTTTATAATCAACAGTTTTGCCGGTAAAAATAAATTTGTGGAGAAAAAAAAATATTTTTTTGCCTAAAAATTAAAATTTTTTTTTTTAAATTCATAAAAAATTTGAATTGAAATTGTAATTCTAAATTTTTCTAAATTTGTTTCATCAAAATCGGACAGGTGGTTCTCGAGTTACAACTAAGCGAAAAAACATCAAGATAAGGAAAAAATTTAAAAGGTCATAAAAAAAAATGACACATACGAACGCCAAACCCTTTGAGGGTTTTACTATACAGACCTAGTACCATCACGCTGACTTGGAATTTCTCACCCCCCAGACAATAATCCCAAAAATGTTCCATAGTGTAATATATGTAAATTATTTCTTATAAATTTTATTTATTTTTTTTAAATTTTTTTGTAAATTTTTTTTTATCTAATACTCTTGACCATAAATGGTATTACTTTGATTTTAATATGAATTGTTTAATGAAATGTGAAGCTTTTCTTTTTGAGCCGACTTAAATATACCCTACAGTCGGCAAGGTGGGGTGGGTGTAGACCAGGGTAGTCAGGACATCTAATACTACCCTTATCAATCATCAACATCCCTTCTCTGTCCCTTTTCACCATAATTTTATTACCTTTTTATTTTTTTTTAGCTACCTAATTTAAATATTTCTTGTTAGCGTTCCTTGCTCTACCTTCGATGGGGCAAGAACACTTTATAGGTAGCCCTGCCCCGGAGGAGGTAGACCGAAGGCGAAAGGTTCGTTACAGTGTCGACCGAAGATGGAATACAACTCCCATATATGGGCAGGAGCTTTAAAGTCTATTTTGGAGCTTTTGGACCGTGTTCAAAGGAGAGCGTCTGTGCTCAATGACAGTAGGGTCTCCAGATCTATTGACTCATTGGAGCATCATCAGAATGTAGGTTGTGCATCACTGTTATATCGATATTACCATGATAGGTGTTCTGCCGAGATTAGTGACCTTGTGCATAGGCCCAGAATTTTTGTTCGGAACACTCGATTTTCTGGTAGAGCACATCCGTTTGTTGTAGATTGTCCCGTGAATCGCACAACGCATCACAGCCGTACAAGCCGTATGCGGAGTGAACTCCCCGCGGAAGTCTTCCCAGTCACTTACAATATAGAGAAATTCAAGTCAAATTTCCACAAACACTACTCCCTCTTTCCTTCCTCCCATAACCTATTTTCCTAATTCTAACACTATGCACTCGAATTAGCAGGGGGCATCCCCTGAGTGTTGTATAGTAAAAAAAAACAATCTCTTTGAAAAAAAAGTTTGACACAAATTTTGATTTTGATCACTAAATCACCATGACGCATCATTGAAACGTAAAAAGTGCGTATGAGAAAAATATTAGCCTTTTTGTTTTGTATAGATATGCCCATATAGTATTTTTCTATAAAACCTTTACTTTAAGAGTTATAGCGCAAAGAAGCTTTGAACTATTTTTAGTCCATTTTTAGGGCCAAAAGCCGGGGGATATTATTTTTTACGCCCAATCTACCTGAAAGTGCGTGGGAAGATGAAAAAATAACACTTTTGCACATATGCGTGCTCTAATATATATGTTAAATATAGTGATAAAATTGTTGATATGGACCCGACTAAAAAAGTTTTTATATAATCTTATATCATTTGATATAAGTATAAATGTTTATATGCGTGGCTTTATATAACCACCCGAGTAAAAAAGTTTATATAAAATTATATGTGAATGGATATATTTGCAATATGTAACTGGGTATAATTTCATCCGAAAAATGGTTATTACAAATTGTTTTATCTTGTAGTCTCTTTCAAATGCTCTTATATACAAATTTAATTAATTTTTATGACTATAGTTTAAGAAATATTATAAAATAACCTGTTTTTGTTAGTCTACCAACTATATATGGCCCTAAGGGCTCAGTTGGTTTATTTGAATAATAAATAAAATAAATAAAAAGAAAATAAATATTAAATTGTATCAAATCGGATATAGTTGTATTTACAAGGATACAAAGGTATATCAACTGATAAACTTATATCCGAATTTTGTCCCGATCAAATTGGATATAAATTAATACAATACGATATGATTAAATTTAAATTATAAAAAAACTTTGTATTGGAGGGCAGCAGGATTTTGGGTCCTACACACTCAGGGGTGTGATGAAAATCGAAAACGAACAGTTTTTAAATCTAGAATAATTAGTTTCGTGAAAATCAAATTGGTTTCAAATTATTATTTATCGTTTTATTTGACTCTGGACATCTAAATTAGGAAAAAAAATAATTGGTATTGTACAGATCGTAAAATATTAACCATTGAAAATCAGATCTTTTTCGATATTCATCACATAACTGACTATTAGCCGCGGGCTACTGTCGATAATAAGTAACTATTAAAGACGTTAATGTATAAATCCGTTAGTCTTTAAAGACTAGATCATTTTTTTATCAAATATGGGAATTTTCTTTGGACTTAGAATTTTTTTTAAATATGTTAACCTTTTTTTATTTTAAATAAAATTTTAATGGTCAGCCTGGCAATGCACTTCTTTTTTGTTAGAGGCTCATAGTTCCCCATATGTATATGTAGATGATTACAATAATATTCAATGGCTTATTTCTCCACTCAAAACTTATCGTAACAGAACAAAATATATATATCGTTGGAAAGGCACTTGAAATACTTTGCCAATGATATGCAACATGCCAAGACTTATTAACCCATTACGAGTCGGGCCATGGTTTTAAATGTTAATTTTTTTAAATTAGATTTTTTAAATTAAAAAAAAACTTTTACAAGTAAAAAAAGCTTAGAAAATATTAATTTAATTAAAAAATTGAGTAAAACATATAAAAAAATTGTTTTTGATCAAATAATATATTAATCTCGAATATATTAGTTAATCTCGAACTTGGGTCTGATATTAACTAATATATCGTCGGTTTGCCTGCAAGTAGTGCTATGCTTTTGGTTTTAACAGGTTTTCAGGAGAGCGAAGAAACTGATTTATATTATCCTTTTAAGATATTTTATTGACATTAATTCACGACCTTATTTACTACAATCATTATTAACCCTCGAAGTGGCACATGGTTCTGGCCAGACATATTTCATTTTCATGCTTCAATTTAGCATACTTCTATTTTAGGTACATGGCTGTAATTTCAGGTAATCTCCCAAAATATTGTTGGCTTTCAATGTATAAATTAATAATTGAAAAAAGTCCTTGGAACAGGACAAAAAAGCCAAATAAAATCTTCACCTTACTTTTGGTACATGGTGTCTGGCCAGACCCCTATGCATTTTGTATGAACGCATAGGCAAAGCACATGGCACGAGTTGGAAATTTGTATTTACTTTATTCTTTTATGCTTCTTTCTTTCTTCTGATTTTGTTTGTGAGTTAGTTATTCATTGAACGTTGAACAGTGAAGAAGTAATCTAGTTTTTGTGCGGTAATTTTGAACTTGTGAATAATTTTACGCAGGTAGATTTGTTGCGTTGTTAGTATATTATGGCTGATGAACTGGAATTTATTTATAATACACGCTTGCGTAGCGCGAATTTGCAACCCCAATTGTCAGAGGCATTAGTGCGTGATTTTCAAAGTCAGGTAGAAGCTGATGAAAATGATGATGTTTTTGAAAACGATGGTGACGACACTGCTGATTATGTGCCAGAAGATGATGCATCAGACATAGAAAATGATTTGGAAATTGAACATAACGAACTTTATGATAGTGATGAAGACGTAGATGAAGAAGAAGAAAGTGGAAATGATGCTGAAGCAGCAAATGAAGTCGACTCAGGCTGTTTTTATATCATGCGTTTTCAATCTGGAACAAAAACAAGGCTCACCAATCCAGTTGAGGTATTCAAGCTATTTTTCTCATTCAATATTACGTTCGTCATCATTAGTGAAACAAATCGGCATGGGCGAGAATCAATTAGAAAATGGAATGAAGAACATCCAGAGTCTACCCAAAGAAAATGGATTGATTTGACAAGCTCTGAGCTAGATGCATTCATTGGGATTTTGTTGGCTTCTGGTCTCAGCCATAATAATAAACTAAAAAGGTTTTCATATAATCTTATATGATTTGATATAATTATAAATGTTTGTATGCGTGGCTTTATATAACCATATACATTTATATTAACACTTCCCAAGTAAAAAAGTTTTGATATAGGCATATATTATCATATACAATTTTCTATAATTATATATCGGAACATATATACTAAGATATACTTATATACAATTTTACGAAATTATATCCTAAATATATAACTATATATTGTTATATATTGCACAATATATATCCCAACATATTACAATATCCAATTATATATAGACCTGTATATATTTACATATGCCTCATATAATTATGTATAATTGTATCGAATTATATCTAGTTGGATATGATTATATTATATTTGATACATTTGGATGGGTACAAAATCCGGATAAAATTGTATCAAACCATATCTTATTCCATCAAATTAGATCTAATTGTGTCAAATTAGATCTAATATGACCATAAAACTATCTAATTTGATACAATTATATGTTCTCATTTTTCGGATGTAATTATATATAATATCAAAACTCATATAATTTGTTTTAGTAGGGTTTGGTTTTGTAAATACCCGAGTAAAAAAGAGTATATATAACATATATTTTTTAATATTAAAATATATGATAATATAAAATATTGTGTGCGACCTTATATGTTTTTATATGGTGATATATTAGAATTTTTTTTAGAAATTTTCTCATATGTAATCATATTAAATCATATATCAGTATTTGCTTTATTGCAAATTGTATATATATGAATATATTATTGATAAAACCGTTCAAAATTTTATATATAAATAGATACGAAAAATATTTTTAATTTTATTTTTTATATAACAATATCGTCGGCTTGCCTGCAAGTAGTGTTATGTGTTCCTTAACAGGTTTTCAGGAGGGCGAAAAAACTGTTTTATATTATCCTTTTAATATATTTCATTGACATCATATGCCTTAATAATGATTGTAATAAATAAGGTCGTGAATCATTAGGGCATATGATGTCAATAAAATATCTTAAAAGGATAATATAAATCAGTTTCTTCGCTCTCCTGAAAACCTGTTAAAACCAAAAACATAGTACTTCTTGCAGGCAAGCGACGATATATTAGTTAATATCAGACCCATGTTCGAGATTAACTAATATATTCGAGATTAATGTAATATTTGATCAAAAACAACTTTTTATATGCTATACTCAATTTTTTCATTAAATTAATATTTTCTGAGCTTTTTTACTTCTAGAAGTTTTTTTTTTAATTTAAAGAATCCAATTTAAAAAAATTAACATTTAAAATCCTGGCCCGGCTCGTAATGGGTTAATAAGTCTAGGCATGTTGCATATCATTGGAAAGGTATTTCAAGTATCTCCCGACGAAGGTCGGTCCGATAAGTTTTGAGTGGTATTTCTCCACTCAAAGTCCAAAGAAAATTCCCATATTTGATAAAAAATTATCTAGTCTTTAAAGAATAATAGATTTATACATTAACGTCTTTAATAGTTACTCATTATCAACAGTAGCCCTCGGCTGACAGTCAGGCATGTGATGAATATCGAAAATGAAAACGATCTGATTTTCAATGGTAAATATTTTAGGATCTGTACAATACCAATTTATATTTTATTGCCTAATTTAGATGTCCGGCGTCAAAAAAAACGATAAACAATAATTTGAAGCCAATTTGATTTTCGCGAAACAAATTATTCTAGATTGAAAAACTGTTCGTTTTCGATTTTCATCACACCCCTGAGTGTGTAGGACCCGAAATCCTGCTGCCCTCGAATTTAAAGTTTTTTTTTATCATTTAAATTTAATCATATCGTATTGGATTAACTTATATCCAATTTGATCGGGAAAAAATTCGGATATAAGTTTATCCTTTGATATAACTTTGTATCCTTGTAAATACAATTATATCTAATATGATACAATTTAATATAACCATTTTTCGGATGAAATTATATCCAGTTACATATTGCAAATATATCCATTCACATATAATTTTATATACACTTTTTTACTCGGGTATGTTAGATATAACGTTAAATATATAATCATATGCGATTTGGTCTCCAGCCATATATTAAGAGATCTGCAAATATAGTTCATACATAATTTTATATAATGGTATATAAGCTTTTATAAACAATCTTATATCAAAATATATAACAAAGTTAATAGAAAATTGTATTAATTTTATATATAATTATATCTGAAATGATATCTAATTATACAAAATTTTATAAAGTTTAATTGCAATTTTTAAATTTGAAAATAAAAATAGAAAAACATATGTTGAAATAAATATGGTTTAAGTTCAGTTATTTTTTCCGTAAAAAAAAAATTAATTCTGAAAGTTATTTTTTTTATTTTATAAGACACACATTTTATAAGAAAGACCAAAACTCTAACCTAGAAAAAGTTGTTCCGGCAAATTTTTGTAATGTTTTATTTTGTCAGCTATTTCCAAGTTTATTAGCAAAAATTTTTCTAAACATTAAGCATTAGTATTTAATATGAATGAAAATAAGTGATCTCAAATAATGATCTATTTACTAAAATTTAATTTGAAAATCTTCATCAAATTATATGGGTGAAATCAAAAAATGTGATAAGTTTTTGGGCCAAATTTGTGAGAAGCAAAAAGTGTTAATATTTCGGTTTTTCTTACTGGAATCAGTAAGTTTAGTCATTATAAACCTAATTGCAAAAAATCTCCTCTACAAGTTGTCGCAATAACTTTTTTTTGCACAATTTTAATTTTTTTTTGTGGTAATGGAGTTTACATTTCTGCAAGCAAAAGATATAACAAAAAAAAGTGCGTACGAATTTTCTTCAATTTATTAGTTTTTCGTATTTGGGTTTTCAACATGCTTTCCAATGATATGTAATTTGTGTTTATCAAATTGGCGTTTTCGCGAATAAAAATACAATTCATTCCGCGAAAAAATTTTTTTTTTTTTTTTTTTTTTTTTCAATTTTGTATTTTTGGTGCTTTTAAATGCTTTTCAAAAATATAAATTTTTTAAAATCCAATCAGCGGTTGCGGAGTTACAAAATAATATATTAAAAACCTAACATTTCGCGATCAAAAAATTATTAAATTGTCTGAAACAAATTTAATTTGTCAAACTAATGTCAGTAATGGCTCGAAATATCGATTCCAAAACAAAGAAATGCAAAATCAATCGCTTTTCGCTCCAGCAGTTTAGGGTAAAAAACTCATAACTTTTTTTGATTTGACGCAAAATTATCAAAACGCATAAATATTAGTTTAATCACCTCTGTTTATGGTTATGTTAAAATATTTTAAACATTTACCTACTGTTTAGAGATGCCCCTAAACTAATGCCCATTAGTGTGCCACTAAACTAATCAACTGCACTGTAATCAACGGTTTAGCTGAATTTGCTTTTACATATTGTTATTGTTGTTAAGAAGAATGCGTATTGATGCATTCCAAAGCATCAATACGTAAACCAAATTATTTTAAAAAACACTCTAACTTAAACCTTTGTACAAATAACACAGAAACAGAACAAACATAGTGAACAGTGAAAAAACAGTGGCACATTACAATAAAAACAAAATTACAATTACAATACAAATTATAATAACTACAAAAAATTATACACAAATTACAACACAATTTAAAATAAAACTTAAAACTAAATAAAAACTTAAAACTAAATAAAAACTTAAATTTTAAACTAAAACCAAAAAAGGACCGTGTTTTAATTTAGGCAAGCCCTAGACATTTTGGTCCTCGCGAACCGGATCGATAAAAACTAAAAAGTGATAGTGTTTTGTGAACGATAAAATTAAATTCGGTACAAAAGTAGAGTAATTTTCAAAAACAAAAAAAACTGACCTACGTAATAGTGAGTGTAAAAATCGATATAAACAAAAAAAAAATCCAAAATAAAATTTGATAAATTAAATATTTCGAAGTAAAAGTTGACCTACAGAGGTGACATTTATTTGCCCTTCAAAGAACAAATCCGTTTACTTTATAAAAAGTGCATAAGAACAAAATATAAAAACATTGTGAAAAATAACTGCCTAACAGCAACAACAACAAAAAGTTCTTCAAAAACAAGATCTGCAGCAACATCATCATAAACCAATACTGTAGTGCAGTAGCAGCAGACAAGCAGCGATCATCAAACACACACAGCAATCACATAAGTAGAAAACACATTGAGTAAGTACAGAAGAAAACAATTAAAATACAAAAAATAGATCGACAAACAGAAGTGAGACAAACAACAACAACAAAAAAAAAACTTACTTCAATATTGTAACTGTCCTGTGTTTGTTGTTATTGGCCACTTACTCTATTTTTTGCTGCTGCTATTGTTAAAGAAAATAATAGAGTTGCCGCTTGTTGACATTTTGTAAAATTTCCGGGGACATTTATAATAACAAATCGGGATTTTAAATTTTGACCCAATTTGTTATAAGATCTCATTTTATCGCTAGCAGGTACTTTTTTGACCCATATAAATTAATTAGTTGCTGATAATTAAAATTTTGCCGACTTTTATCAACATTCTTTTTGACAAAAAATATCTTTTTATTGAAAGTATTCACCTTTTTGATTCAAGTTTAACATCCTTTTTCGTTTGACCTTACGTTTTTCGTCCTATTGAATTCAAAATGCCTCTTGATAAATTCGTTAACTGCACAAATGACTTGCTGGATTTTGAAAGCTTTCATTCTGAGACCGGGGCCGAAGATAATATTCACGCTCTAGAAATTCTTCGCGTCGAACTCGACTCTCTTTGGACCCAAGTCAAAAGAACTTATGAAGAGTGCCGAGACTTAAAGCAGGGACCAGACGAAAAACCAATTGACAAAACTAAACTCCGGAATCGGTACAAAAAGGCCCTCACTGCATATAAAAGTTGTGCTGCTTCCATAAATGCTGAAATTCAAGCACTGTCAGACACAAACGTAACAGGAAACAACTCGGAAAAACAATCGGTCAACGAATCTCCCAGATTAGATAATAATTCTGTCTCTTATATGAGATTGCCCGTATGCGATATGGACCCATTCCTTGGTGACCCCACAAAATGGCCCACTTTCAGAGATCTCTTCACTGCTATATGCATAAGGAGTGAAAAAATGGGGAAGGTGGAAAAACTTATCTACCTAAAACAGAAAATTGGTGGCGACGCTTCCACAGTTCTAGGAAACGTCCCTATGACCAATGCAGGCTTCGATATCGCGTGGGAAAGATTATTGAATAGATTCGATAATAAAAGAGAACAAGTTAATGCACAACTTAGGATTCTTTTTGATCTCCCAAACGTTTCTATTGATTCACCTGCCTCAGTTCAAATACTACAATGCGCAGCTAACGGTATTTTAGAAACACTTAATACCTTAGGAATCAATTATTGTTGTTGGGACCCAATCATGGTTTTTATATGCCAGATAAAACTTCCCCGAATATTTGTAGAGGAATTCGAAAATACACTTGAGGACTGTGCAGAGATACCAAATTGGACGCAATTTGATAATTTTTTAACAAAAAAATTTAAAACTCTACAGTCCAGCGTAAACATAAAGGCAACAAAATTACCAAGTGTTCAACCTCAAACCGAAAACAACCCCTCAAATAGGGAGAAAAAAGTCCATTCATTACAAATAAATACCTCACAAATCAATAATAGGTCAAAACAGAAAAATCACTCACAACCAAACAGGGGCATTCAAAATCATTCTAAGTACAATTGCCCTCATTGTAAAGAGGCCCACCCATTAAGAAATTGCCCCAAATTTTTAAAAAAAAATGTAAATGATAAAATTCAAATAGTTAGAGTCACAAATACATGCTACAACTGCCTCGGTGTTAATCATAGCGTCAAGGATTGCAAAAGTAAATATAGTTGCAGAGTCTGTCACCAAAAACATAACACGATGTTACACAAGGGGACAGAATCCCATTCTACAGCTTCAGCTCATGAAATCAATACGGTGCGGCCAAGTACAAGCACCACAGCCCTTGCATCAAACATACAGTCCACTTCAAATTCACATTTTGCAATTCCCTCAACGACAACCTTGACCTTACAAACGAAACCCCCAAACAACGAGGAAAGTTTACTGTTCACTGCCATCGTAGAAATCGAAAACAAAGGCGAACGATTCCAGGCAAGAGCTATCATCGACCCTGGATCACAAACAACGTTTATATCCGAAAAATTAAAAAACAAGTTGAAGCTACCCTCAACACGAAACCTAATTCAGTACAGTGGTATGACTAACGGTTCGGGTACTTCTACCAAAGCCTGTTTGTTTAATCTTTGCTCCAGAGTTGACCCTAATTTCAAGTTAGAGGTCTGGGCACAAGTGGTAAAAGACATGTCGCTACTTTTGCCAAGCCAAACGTTGTATCAACCAAATCTAAGTGAGGCTGCAGAATTAGAACTTGCAGACCCTCATTTTTATCAGAGTCGCCCTGTCGACTTAGTAATCGGCCTCGATATAGGCCCATTAATAGTTTGTTGCAAAACACCTATGCGCCTTGTAGGATCGTTTTTAGCGCAAAAAACCGTATTTGGCTGGGTAGTGGGGGGACCATCAAATACACCAAATCGTACAGAAAATGCTGTTTCACTACTCAATACAACGTCCCATGACCAAATCCTTACACGCTTTTGGGAGGTGGAGGAAACCCCAAAAAAGATTTTGAGGTCAGATGAGGACACATTTTGTGAAACCAACTTCCAATCTACAACTCGTAGAATCGAAAATGGAAGATACCTAGTTACCCTGCCCTTTAAAAATGATAAAGAGTTAGGGAATTCAAGAAATATTGCCATGGCCCAATTTTTAAGAATGGAACGGAGTCTTAGCCAAAAGCCTGACATTAAGAAACAGTATGATCAGGTAATTTTGGAATACCTTGAGCTGGGACATATGCGGAAAGTTTCTCCCCTGGATATAAATAGTACCCCAAATTATTACCTGCCGCATCACGCAGTAATAAAACCTGATAGGCTAACCACAAAACTTAGAGTAGTTTTCAGCGCCTCAGCGTCTTCAAATAAAAGAAGTTTGAACGACATTTTACATCCAGGACCCATACTTCACCAGGACTTAGTGCTCCAAATACTGAAGTGGAGATTCTTCCGATTTGTCTTCAATGCCGACATCACAAAAATGTATCGGCAAATATTAGTACACCCCACTCAAACCAAATATCAAAGGATATTATTTAGAAAATCTCCAAATGATCCAATTGAAGATTTTGAACTCCTAACAGTGACGTTTGGAGTTAATTGTGCCCCGTTCCTGGCCATTAGAACGCTGCTCCAAATAGCAGAAGATTTCAAACATACACACCCCTTAGCATCACATATTTTAAAGCAAAATATGTACGAAGATGATGTCTTAGCCGGAGGGCACACTTTAAACGCTGCCATCGAATCAAGAAAAGAACTATCTAGTGTTCTAAAATCTGCCGGTTTTGACCTGATGAAATGGACTTCAAACGACCCACGAGTCATCCAGGATTTGCCAAACGAGACACTATTACCTCTTGATTGGTTAAACTTATCCGAAAATGCTGGAACAAAGACCCTTGGGATAAAGTGGAACATTTCTTCAGACTCTTTCACTTTCACAGCTCCAGAAGTCGAAATAAAACAATCGTACACTAAACGCGAAGTTTTATCGACAATTGCAAAATTCTTTGACCCATGCGGATGGCTGGCCCCAATCATTGTCGATGCCAAATTAATCATGCAACAAATTTGGTTAGATAAAATCGACTGGGATGACATCTTGAAAACTCTCACCTACATGAAATGGCAAAAATTCGTACAAAATTGTCCTTCAATCAATACACTGAAGATACCACGTTGGATTCATTATAACCCCTCCTGTGACGTGGAGATCCATGGATTTTGCGACGCCTCAGAAAAGGCATATTCGGCGACGCTATACATTAGAATCCAGCATGAATACGATTATGTTCACACCTTTCTTTTGGCCGCTAAGACCCGTGTGGCCCCCATCAAAAAAGTGTCATTGCCCCGTCTAGAGCTATGTGGAGCCGTTTTGTTAGCAAATTCAACTTATGGAATTCTACAAAATCTTCAGGTACGAAATTTGAAGACCCATTTTTGGACCGATTCTACAATTGTGCTAGCCTGGTTAAAGAAACCGCCATGCTCATGGAATACATTTGTGGGAAATCGAGTTTCTGAAATATCGAAAAAAGTTGGAACTCAAAATTGGCAACATGTCGAATCCAAAGAAAATCCAGCAGATGTCGCTAGCCGCGGGTGTAAACCAAAAGAATTGGAAACACATAACTTATGGTGGTTTGGACCTCCCTGGTTAAAATTACAAAAAAATCAATGGCCCATACCAATTTCTCCGACAGATACAAAAGTTGAAGCAAAACCTACAAAAGTTTTAATAAACACCGTTTATGAAGACCCACTGGTACGCTTTTCATCACTACCCCGTGCTTATAGGGTAATCGCATACGTTTTACGATTATGGCGAAATACGGGCGCAAATCGGTCTCATCTTCGAATTTCCTCGATAGACATCACACCGGATGAAATTAGAGAGGTCAAAAATCGCCTTATAATTTTGACTCAGAAGCATTGTTTTTCAGATGACTATCAAAAGTTATCACAAAAAGTCAAAATTTCATCCAGCAGCAGCCTTTTGACCCTAAATCCGTTCATAGATGGACAAGGTATCATTCGAGCAAATGGGCGTCTTGTTCAATCGCCAGCCCTAACGTATAACGAACGTCATCCAATTTTGCTGCCTCATAACTCTAAATTCACTCGATTGATTACCGAATTTACCCATAAAATTACGTTACATGGTGGAAATCAACTCATGATTCGAGTTCTAAGAACTGAATTCTGGATATTTAGATTGAGGCCCCTAGTTAAAAGTGTGATACACAATTGCAAAACTTGTGTCTTATACAAAAAACAGACACAAAATCAAATCATGGCTTCATTGCCGCCAGAAAGAACGAATATCTCCCGACCTTTCGAAACTACGGGAGTCGATTACGCAGGCCCCTTTGACATACGAAATTTCACTGACCGAGCATGTCTCATCACAAAGGGGTATGTCTGCATTTTCGTGTGTTTTACTACAAAAGCCGTACATCTCGAAGCAGTAAGTGATCTGTCTTCTCAAGCGTTTTTAGCCGCATTTGCACGTTTTATTGGAAGACGTGGATGCCCAGCTCTAGTCTATTCCGACAATGGAACAAATTTCGTTGGTGCAGCAGAACTTATCAAAAAAGACCGCCTAGAGTTTATAAAAAATCTGAAAACCCAGGTGATTCATCATTATAGCCATCAAAATCTTGACTGGAAATTTATTCCTCCCGGTGCCCCTCACATGGGCGGACTTTGGGAGGCAGGCGTAAAATCTTTCAAAACCCATTTAAGAAAAATGATTCCCAATATGAAATTTACTTTTGAAGAGCTGTCTACAATTTTGACTCGAATTGAGTCCTGTTTAAACTCTAGACCTTTAAGTCCTGCTAGCGATGACCCTAATGACCTATCTCCATTGACCCCTGGACACTTTCTCATTGGCGCTCCATTAATGACCCCAGCCGAACCTGAATTATGCACTGAAAATTTGACGTTAATCAACCGCTGGAAACGCATCAAGGTCATCTATCAATCTTTTTGCCAAAGATGGAAATCTGAATATTTAACTGAACTTCATCGCAGATATAAATGGAAAAATCAACGAGAAAACGTTAAAGTCAATGATCTGGTCGTCATCAAAGACAATAATCTTCCACCCAACGAATGGAAATTAGGCCGTATTGTTAAAACCTACTTAGGACCCGATCAAAACAGTCGAGTAGTTGACATACGAACAGCTAATGGAATATGCACTAGACCTATTACAAAAATAGTCGTGTTATACACAAACTAACATGACCTTCTTCGAAGCCTTCATCACAAATCTAAAAGGAATGATGTCTACAAAAGAAGCCCCAAGAAACTCAGAACAATCAAATGCTTCAACTTGTAAACCCAAAAGATGACATCACCATTGCACCAATCATGGGGGGGAGAATGTTTAGAGATGCCCCTAAACTAATGCCCATTAGTGTGCCACTAAACTAATCAACTGCACTGTAATCAACGGTTTAGCTGAATTTGCTTTTACATATTGTTATTGTTGTTAAGAAGAATGCGTATTGATGCATTCCAAAGCATCAATACGTAAACCAAATTATTTTAAAAAACACTCTAACTTAAACCTTTGTACAAATAACACAGAAACAGAACAAACATAGTGAACAGTGAAAAAACAGTGGCACATTACAATAAAAACAAAATTACAATTACAATACAAATTATAATAACTACAAAAAATTATACACAAATTACAACACAATTTAAAATAAAACTTAAAACTAAATAAAAACTTAAAACTAAATAAAAACTTAAATTTTAAACTAAAACCAAAAAAGGACCGTGTTTTAATTTAGGCAAGCCCTAAACACCTACATTTTTTTGAATGCAATCTGATGCAAACAATTCAGGTTACGGATTTTACAGTTACGGAGTTTACATTTGGATACTTTTTTCGTTTTCTTTCAGAAACGTTTTGTCAGAATTTCCGTTCCGAAACAAAATTGTATGATGTCTACAAGGTGAATCCACATATGACATTGTTTTTCTTACTCGTTAAATAGTTTGGCGTAAAAATTAGGAACGGAGTTTACAACATTTTTTCAAATCTTATTAAAGACATCCTTTTTCATCTCGAGAATGTTACATGCTGCAGAAAAGCTTCAAGTCTGTTATACTAGATGATTACCTACAGTCCAACGATCAATTGAGTATAAATAACATTATACTTTTCGCAATATAAATAATAGATAACTCCAAAATTCTGGTGTATGCATTTTTATCAAAAATTATGACGAAAAATCGTTACAGAGTTGAAGTCGTGGTAGCTAAGATATACGAAAAAGTTTGTAAAATGTATTAATTTTTATTAAAAACCGCACTTTTCCTCTTCATAAAAATTCTTACAGCTAGTGTTTAGCTTTATTGGTTATTAAAATATAAGCTATGTAACTTAAAAAACCTTATAATGACTTACTGACTTAATGACCACCCAAATTTCAAAAGGTATTTTTTTGTTTACTCCACCGGCACCCAGCAAAATATTGGTAATGACACCTCATTACTATCTGCATTACCAAAAATGATATATCATTACCTTTTGCATTATTTTTTAATAAAAAATAATGAATTCCTAATAACGGCCTATTGTATTCATTGTTTCTAAATATAAAATAATGACTTACTCGTAATAGTTTAAATAAGTACTTTTCACACAGTTAAATTTTATACATTTTTATTTATTATATGTAAATATGTTTTATGTTTAAATTTTTATGACGAGTCCTAAAATTACACACTAGAGAAAACTTAAATTTTTCTGAATATATTTCCTTAAGCTAATAGTATTTGCTTAACTCCTTATTTTTAAGAATCAAGTAAGCAATCGGATAACCACTTATATTTCAACTTTTTGTAAGCATGTGTGTAACCACTTATTATTCAAAATCTCATAACTACTTATTTCTCATTTTTTCGTAAGCGAGCGGGTAAGCGTGACTACTTATAAAAACGACCACGCCAAACAAAAATAATGAGTTTAGACGCCAAAAAATAAGTTGTGCGGAGCTATGAATTTCTATTATATAACCACTTATTTGGTAATGAAAGATTTTGCTGGGCAGTTTCCGATAGATTGGACATAAAAAATAATGCGTGTACAAAAATTGGATCTCTCGGGCTCATACAGGCTAGTCACTTCAAAGATTTTTTGCGCTATAACTTCTAAATTTGACGTTTTTCGCAAAAATACTATATAAGTGTTGTTATGCAGAATAAAAGGATAAATACTTTCTTCATACTAATTTTTGGCCTAAGTGTTACTTATCGTGATGTTTTAAGCGGATAAAGTAAAAATTTGTTTTAAGAATTCATTTTAAACGGCCCTCGTTAAAATTTGGACAGAGCCAGTAAAGATCGGTTTTAATTTTTTGGTAGAGCAAGATATGTTGTTTCTACAAACCAATTACATTTGGAACATATATCTGTTATTCCACGAAAGAGAGACCAAATCGGGCTGAAGTACCGATTTATTATATGTTGTACACTAGACCGACTCACGAAAAAAGTAAAAAACAAACAATGTTCAAACTGACTGGCCTGTATGCCACGGAGAAATCCGATTTTTACACATGTATTATTTTTTGCACCCAATCTACCGGAAACTGGCGGTGGAGCAAACAAAAAAAAAACATTTTTGAAAATCCCATACATTTCATGGGTGGTCTACTGGTTACGGAGTTTACATTTGGCCTATAAAATTGGTCACAAATTTTATGAATTAACCAAAAATTGGTCAGATTGTTATAAATTTTGTAGAACAGGTGACAATGCGCTGACATATATCGAAATATATAACTCAAATGTAATACATGCATATGAAATTAGCTGGTTACATGGTTTTTATCACATTTTTTGATATCACCCATATGTATTAATATATAATTTGATGCAGTTAGATAGACCCATTTTTCGGATCAAATTGTATCAGGTTAGATAACATGCTTATCTCGCTTGATATAATTATATATTCCAATATTCGGATCAAATTAGATATGGACGTATATATGGGTTTATATTTGGTGATAAATGATTATATAATATCTTTTTTAGTCGGGTTAAAAATATTTTTTGTATCTATTTATATATAAAATTTTGAACGGTTTTATCAATAATATATTCCTATACATACAATTTGCAATAAAGCAAATGCTGATATATGATTTAATATGATTACATATGAGAGAATTTCTAAAAAATTTTCTAATATATCATCATATAAAAACATATAAGATCGCATACAATATTTTATATTATCATAAATTTTAATATTAAAAAATATATGCTATATATACTCTTTTTTACTCGGGATATGTTGTAAATGGCACCATATATGGTAATATATTGCTTAAATAACACCTTATATAAATATATATGGCACTAAATATAGTTGCATATATTATCATATCTGGAACTGTATTAAAAATGTTGATCATGAGGTAGCATATATGACCATATATTGTTTAAATGGCACCATATAAAATAATATATGGTTTAAATAGCACCACATATACTATTATATTACTTAAATAATATCATATATAAATATATATGGCAATATACATATATAGTAGCATATATTAACATATCTGCAATTGTATTAAATATTTGGTTCATAAGGTACCATATATGACCATATATTGTTTAAATGCCACCATATAGGATAATATCTAGTTTAACTGGCACCATATATAGTTATATATTGTTTAAATGATACCATATATAACTATATATTGCTAAAATGCCTAAATACTAAGATATAGCTCTATATACAACTATATATGCAATTAAATCAGCCATGCTATGTAATAAATAATCATATATACCATATCTAGTATTATAAAGGCCGATATCTAATTAGATGAAATTGTATAATATAAGGAAAAATTTTGGAAAAAGACGTCATATATAATTATATATGGATATACATAACGACATGTCTAATTATATATTGTAATATATGCCACATATGATTATATATAATTTTTTTTACTCGGGAAGTCAAAAACCGCAAAAACCCGCAAAAGAACATTCTGGGATTTATTAGCTGAAATCTCATATTTTACGAGCATATAAGCGGTTTTTCCCGGTTTCACCCAGAAAGTTGTTGAAAATTAAAAAAAAAAAAAATCAAATTGCTGAAAAATACCCCATTTTTACAGCAATTTGATTTTTTTATTTTCAGTATTTCCAAAACATTTATCTAAACAAAAAATAATTTATTATATGTGACCTTCTCCGAGAAAAGGGGCCTAGTGTGTGAAAATGAAGTTTTAAATTAAACATTAAAATTTTAATGTTTTTCTCATTTTTATCGATTTTTCCAAGTTTTTGACACACTAGGTCCCTTTTCTCGGAGAAGGTCACATGCTCAAATACCGGAAGGAGACAGTTCCATTATAAAACTTTTACTTTTAGATGTCTTAATAAAAAAAATAATAACTTGAAATATCAAAATTTTCACTTTTAACCAATGTGCGCATTAGAGTGGTCCAAAAAAAAAAAGTTGGAATTTTCACGCTCCACAACCCTACAAATATGCCACTTTGAAAAAAAATGTAGTCTGATCAAAAAAATCACCAAAAAAGTTTTGTTTAGAGGTAGCACATCGCAATTAAAGTTTCGAGGTTGTACTTGTTCTATTATTTTTAATTAATTAAAAATAATGGAAAAAATGAGAAAAATTAAATATAATTATTATTATGGCGACATATCAAATCTAATATATTTTTAGGTGTACATTACGAATATGAAATCAAAATTGAAATCGGAGTCGCGGATTTCGCGAAATTTTAAAATTTCATACAAAAAAGGATCAACTTCGATCAGGATGTTTTCTTATAATTACCAATATGAAAATTTCGTTTTTGCATTAATATATATCTGCTAAATGTCCTATTATGTGGGATAGGCTTTTTGGTAGCAATAAAATTATAGCAATCTAAATAATAGCGAAATATTAAAAAATGTCAAATTTTAACTTAATTTGCAAGGATATCTGTTATCCTTTTGAAAATTAAAATCAGTGTTATATATAATGAAGGTCCTTGGTAAGTAAATTGCAAAAGTATAACAAATTGCACTTTTCGATAACACCGTTTACAGGTTCATAATCTGCGTTAAAATAAAGATCAGATTTGAGAAATTTGCGCATAAAAGGCAAAAACAAGTTGAATTTTTAATTACATCTTTTCGGAAAATTTCAAAAATTTGACTAAAATATGTATTTTTTTGTATAAATTTAAAAAAAAACCGCGAATTACTTAAAAGTTACTTAATTTTTTTAAGTTTTGATTTCAAATTCCTTATATTCACATTAATTAAGACCAGATTTAAAAAAAAATTGTTAAATAATAGCGTACAGGTTAAGAAATAATTAAATTTAAAGTCAACCCTACTTTTTGTATAAATTACTCTAGAGATAAATTACTAATTCTTAAAAGACAACTTTTTGTGCTACTTCTAAATAACAGCGGATTTATCTGAAACTTGGCACATATAGTTTTTAGACATTAAGGAATAGGGGCAACATTGTGGAGATCGCGAATTCCAACTTTCATGAATTCCAACACCATGTTGTCTAATACAACTTTATTTTGTATTTATTTATAAAAAAAAATACTTACCGCGTTAACTTCTTCATTGTCATACCAAACATGTATGTAACTATGCAATAACGCTTGTTCTACGGATATACGTTGCTCCGGATCAATTACTAGCATTTTACTTAATAAATCTCTAGCCTCAGCTGCCTTTCTTCTGCTTTGTTCATTATTGTCACTAGGAAATAGTACATCAGGAAATAAGCGATCAAAAGTATAGCCTGAATAGCGTGGTCTATTTTCTACATAATTTCGGACTGTTGGTTGTAATCTTTGCATAAATGATGTAGATGGTGTACCAAGTTGTTCTGGATATGTAAAAGCATTTTAACGATCTAAAATAAAGCAAATAGATTATAATAAAACGAACTTACCAATTATTTTATTCCATTGGTCGATATGATCAGTACCAGGAAATAATACTCCTCCACGTATCATTTCTCCCATAATACAGCCAACAGACCAAATATCTACATTTTCTTTATAGCCCATTCCTAAAATTACCTCCGGTGCACGATAATATCGAGTTACAACATACGGTGTCATCATAAATGTAGTACCAGCAGTTCTTGCCAATCCAAAATCTAATATTTTTAATGTGCAGTCTGCCTTGACCACTATATTGGATGGTTTTAGATCCTGCAATTATAATATAATAAATTATTATTTAAAAATTTTAAATCCCTAGAAACTTAATTTATTTCCTAGTAATTATTTTAATTTATATTTTTTATAAAAACGGGTTATGGATCAGAGGAGCATGCAAAGAAGTGAATATAAAAAAATTTCCTTGAAAAATGCTCATATACGCTCAAATATGTTCATATATGGTTTATGTAATATGTATATATAAAAAAATGGTGAGAAATTGATTTTTATGTACCTGTAAACATAGTACTGAACACAATATTGAATTGGAGTGCACCTTTTACACTTGATTAATAAGTACTTTTATTGAAGAGAATAAGGAACAATATCTCGCATTAACAAAGTGGTGTTTTTATGCCATTCAACTTTCATATCAAAGAATAGCTCAGTAGTAGAGCGCTAGACTAGCAATCGTGAGGTCGCAAGTTCGATCCCCGGTGGCAGTTAAAAAAAGTTTTGTAAACCCGGTGAAAAATGTTCATATACGCTCAAACATGTTCATATATGGTTTATGTATGGACACTAGGGCGGGTCGATTTAATAATCGCCTCAGTGAAAATCGTATTCTAGGGATCAAAATAAGAAACTTTGCCGAAGGAACCATACCTCTAAAAAATTCTACTACCCCCCAACTGTTGACTTTTGTCCCGTAGGGTCAAGTTTTGAAAAATCCCACTTTGACCCATTTAGAGTGCCCCAATCGAGTCCAAATATATGACCGACCCCCACTACCTTTGGAGGGCCGATCCACCCATGCCAGTGGCACACCCCCTGGAACTCCCCTGGGGGGTTCCCCATACAAACATTTTAAAAAATCACCATTTTTGGCACTTTATTTTATTATTTTTTATTTATTTTATTCATTTTTATTATTTTATTTATTTTTTCTCTTTAGAAATTTATTTAGTCAGAACATATGTAAATGAAAAAATTAATTTAACTTAGTAATAGAAAAGAAAATAAAAAAAAATTACTGTTTGAAGTCTTTTTTGCTTTCAAGTCTGGGCAATTTCGCACGGCTCTCTAATGTCGTCACCATAACAGCCTCTACATTTTCCGGTATAACTAGTTTGGAAACGCTAGCTAGCAATTGAACGTGTCGTTCTGTTGCAGGTCGTAAAATAGGTTGTGTGGGTTTTTTAAGCCACCACAAGACACAGCTGCATGTCGTAAACTTACTTAAGCTAAATCGGTTACAGGTAGAATTGAGCATAAAATTATCATAAAGGATTTTCCAGAAGTAATAAAAGGCGCACTTGCTTAACAGAATTTGTGGTCAGATTAACGTTTAATTTACATGTAAGTACTTTATGGGCAGTTTTAACAACAAAATCGGTTACAGGTAGAATTGAGCATAAAATTATCATAAAGGATTTTCCAGAAGTAATAAAAGGCGCACTTGCTTAACAGAATTTATAGTCAGATTAACGTTTAATTTACATGTAAGTACTTTATGGGCAGTTTTGACAACAAAATCGGTTACAGGTAGAATTGAAATTACCATTTCATTCTTATTACCTCGTCTCCTAGACCATATATAACGCAACAGTTTTTGTGAATGCATTAAGTCGTTGTGAAGAACTCGAAGTGTGAAGTGCTAATTTGAGATAAAAAAATATTTAAAAAAAAATCATTCCAAATCAAGAAGTTTACAATGAATCCACCATCCTCTACACCGCAAGATGAAGCAATAACAACATCAACAACTATCGAAAACCCAATGAGTCATATACCCAGGCATGATGTTACTGTTTTTGGTGTGTCTACTGATTTGACTGATCTTAATTTACCAACCCATCTGGATATCTTGAGATATTATTTTTACTTGAGCGAACAAAAAAAGTTGTCCTATAAAGCATTCACTATTCAAGTACAAAATAAGTTGATTGGAATTTGGGAAAAACTTGGTATGGAAATAATGCTGAAAAAAAGTGTATGTAATAAATTGAATAGATTGCTTGACAAATATCAAGAGCAAATCAAGAGAAGAAACAAACACCAACAATTTACAGAGTATGTAAAATCTCTGGAAACAATTTTTTTCATTGGAACATGTAAATGCGATTTGAAGGCAGCTCCATGTGCATGCGGTTTGGTTCCCGAACGCCTCAAAGAGTTTATGCACGATCAACATAATCAGAGAAGTCTAACAATGGATGGATTTGCGATGGAAATTGAAGAGCAAGGAGCAACGTCTATGTCATCAATGCCAACATACCAAGATCCCGATGATTCAACATACGCACCGCCACCGGTTCAAGAAGATTTGGATATAAGCACAAGTTCACAATACACACAGAGATACGATTGTTTTAACTTTGCCTTGGTATGTGACAGATTTGGCGTGCCTGATAGAGTAGCATCAGCAATGGGAACAGCTCTTTTCCAAGGTTTTAAAATGAAAGATATCCATGGCAAACCTCTCATCATGGATAAATCGAAAGTTCGCCGAGAAAAAGAGAAATGCAGACAAGAAGTGCTTCGCAAACGGTTAGATGATACCAATTTGTTAGCATTTTCATTCGATGGCAGAAAAGATGATACTTTAACGAGAGATACAATTGATGAGAAGTATCATACTAGAATGGTAAAAGAACCTCATCTTGTTATTTTGAGAGAACCGAATTCTGAATTGATTGGTTACGTAAGACTGGAACATGAAACCGCTGAATACAAAACAACCAAATTAAATGATTTTTTCAACGATAAAAATATATCACTGGATGCATTAATTGGCATATGCACTGACGGTGAGCCAACAAACACTGGCCCAAACGGTGGAATTATACGACGATTCGAATTGCTGTTAAAAAGACCATTGCATTGGTTCGTTTGCCTTCTACACTTCAACGAACTTCCGTTTCGGCATTTGTTTGAAGCTTTAGATAAATCAACCAGCACTGGACCAAGATCGGCAACCGGAAAATTGAGCCGTCAAATCGAAACTTGTGAAACTCTTCCGGTAAGTTATTGCTATCACTCATTTATTATAATTGTCAACCGTTTTTAATTGTTTTATTTTTATATATTTTCAGGTGGTGGACGGCTTTCAGAAAATTGAGTTGAACAATATGCCCCCTGCTCCAGAAAAAATTGAATTTTCCACCGATTCCAAGTACTTATACGACATGGCCCATGCAATTTCTAGCGGCGTGGTTTCAGTGGATCTGGCAAACATCAAACCAGGGAAAATTGTACATTCTCGGTGGCTCACCAAGGCCGCTAGACTATTACGATTATATGTGACAACGGAAAATCCAGATGCAAATTTAAGAATACTGGTTGAATTTATAATTACATGTTATGTGCCAATGTACTTCAATATCAAGTATTACAGCTCTGTCGTGTACGGTAGTAGATTATTTTTCAAATTCATTAGTTGGTCAAGATTTCTAGAACCTCGTTTACGCAAAATTGTCAATAAAGTAATTACAGATAATTCATATTATGCGCATTCGGAAAATATCTTGTTATCAATGTTGTTTGATGATAGCAAAGAAAAGCGCGACTGTGCTATCAAGATAATTCTACGCTATCGAACCGATGTTGACGACCCAACGGGACTTAGAGCTTATAAAAAACCAGATATAAACTTTTATTGCACAAGTTACACGGAAATGATCAATATGAATGACATAAATGACGTATTTGAACCACCATTCACGCGAAGCATTCCATACGATACTTTGAAAGAATATTTAAATCAAGATGATCCACCGTTTAATGATCCAAAAATTCCATCACACATACAAGAAACAGAACGACACGTTCAATTGCTAGCTAGCGTTTCCAAACGAGTTATACCGGAAAATGTAGAGGCTGTTATGGCGACGACATTAGAGAGCCGTGCGAAATTGCCCAGACTTGAAAGCAAAAAAGACTTCAAACAGTAATTTTTTATTTTTTCTTTTCTATTACTAAGTTAAATTAATTTTTTCATTTACATATGTTCTGACTAAATAAATTTCTAAGGAGAAAAAATAAATAAAATAATAAAAATAAATAAAATAAATAAAAAATAATAAAATAAAGTGCCAAAAATGGTGATTTTTTAAAATGTTTGTATGGGGAACCCCCCAGGGGAGTTCCAGGGGGTGTGCCACTGGCATGGGTGGATCGGCCCTCCAAAGTTAGTGGGGGTCGGTCATACATTTGGACTCGATTGGGGCACTCTAAATGGGTCAAAGTGTGATTTTTCAAAACTTGACCCTACGGGACAAAAGTCAACAGTTGGGGGGTAGTAGAATTCGTTTTAGTTGGTTCCTTCGGCAAATTTTGATAATTAGAATACGATTTTCCCTGAGCCTGATTTTTTTGCCTCCCCACAAATCGACCCGGCCTAATAACCATACATGTCGTTATGCATATACATATATAATAATATATGAAATTTTTTCTTAATGTTTTCTTATATTATGCCATATATAAATGCATCTAATTATATATCGGCCTTTATAATATTAGTTATGGTACACTCAAAATATTTTATCGTTAAAAACAACCTAAAATACATATTAAATTAATTTAAAACACAAGGACTACTGATTTTTCATTATACTCAAACCATTTTGCTGTCTATTTTCAAACATTGTTTAAAAAATCCATAAAAGAAATAAAAATAATTGAAAAGTCTGTTAAAACAATCATAAATTTTTAACTGACAAAACGTAAAAAAAACGATTTTGTGGTTTGTTTTTTCATATTTGAAAGTTTTTTTTTGTTTGAATTTTCAAAACACTACAACACACACGTTCATATTTTTATTGGCTATGTTTATGTGTATGAGTAACGAATTTCTTGTAATTTGAATTGAAATAATTCTTTATAAACTATTTTAACAAAACAGAAAACCGAAAATATTTTAATTTTTTGTTTTAAAACAGAAAACAACGAAATTATTTAAAATATTTTTTATAAAAATAGAAAACTAAAAATAGAACATTTGACTAAAAATATCAACTCCTACAGACGATAAGTATTTTTTGTAATTTGCTTTTTATTGACTGATAAAAAAAGCTAAACAATATGTTTCCATGTATGTACAGTAGGGTGGCAGGTATTTTGCAAAATGTTTAATTTCGAGATGTGCACACTAGGGTGCTCCAACCTTGTATGGAGCAAAAAAAAAATGTCAGTTATTGTCTGGGCCCCCCCACAAAATATGTATATGTGTATATGTGTAAAACAATGTCTCCCAAAAAATTAGGACAATCGGATAAGAGGAACACGTGCCTCAACGGCCCTGAAGTTTGAAATACGATTTACAAGGCGAAAAAGTATTTTTGGCCTTCTTTCAAAATACTGGCCCTTTAGTAACCGTATTTTTGGCAAATGTATATAGAATCATAATCTAGACTGAATTATCTTTCTGGTAATGTATAAAAATCCAAAATCGGTTGGAAAATATTTTAGTAATTGCAATTTCCTCAGACCATTGTAGGGTTAAAATGAGATAAATTATGAAAATCGTAAAAAATAAAATATTTTTTTTCAAAAATTTACAATGTTATAAAGGGTTCTTCAACAGGGACGCTACAAAAGTAGAAAGACAGGGACAGCAAACGACGCCATATTTCTTGCCGCTCTTTTGAAATTTCTCATCAGTAAGGTTTGCCATTTCATGATGGAAAGATATACGAGCAAACAACGAGTCGAAATTATTAAAATTTACTACCGAAATTCGGAGTCAGTGGCCTCAACGTTAAGAGCGCAACGTCCAATTTATGGTCGTCATAATGAATGGCTTCGACAATAAACAAAATATGCGTTATTGGTCAGACAGGAATCCACACGTACTCCATGAGTCATCATTGCATCCCCAAAAAATTACGGTTTGGTGCGGTTTATGGGCCGGCGGCGTCATTGGGCCGTACTTCTTCCGTGATGATTAGGGTTTATGTCCCGGGAATTCCCAGGACGGGATTCCCGGGAATCCCGCCTTTTTTTGAATCCCGCAATCCCGGGAATTTTATGCGGGATTTCCCGGGATTTTTTTTAGTCTTTTACAGTAGTTTTAGCTAGTTTCATTGCAATTTTAGAAGCTTTATTTAAATTTAAAGAATTGATTTTTTTAAATTAATTTAAATAAAGAATATTTAAAATTAAAAAATACGGTTTAAAATTTAATAAACTGAATTAAGCCAAATTGTTTTTGGATGCCAATTGAATTTGGTTTAGTTAAACCGAAAAATATTATATTAGCAATTACCAAATTTACAAACTAAAATACTTGTGCTTCGGGAATTTTTTCTTCTTTAAGATGATGATATTTTTTCAAATAAAGCAATATTTATATAGGCTGTTTTAAACCACAAGATTCTCGGAAAGATTTTGCAACATTGCCTATATGTTTTGCACGTGTACTGAAGTAAAATCGTACCGAAAATCTTATAGTGCAAACCAGCCTTATACAACATTTCAACATCATTATTTCAGTTCCAAATACCTCCAATAAACTAGGGATTAAAGTCAAAAAATAGTATTTTTTTCGTATTTTCAATTAACATAAGTATTTTGAGTTTCTTTTACTTCAAATAATTTCATTTAAAGTTCAATTGCTATTCCTTTATTTTAAATATATTTTTTAAATATTATTAATTTTTAAAATAATAAATACATCAGATGCTTTTTCAAATTATTTTGAATTTTTTATATGCTAATTTAAAATGCAACTAAATATGAAAATTAAAAAATTTCTTTTTAAGGAGTTGTGGCATAAAAAATTTCTATTCAAGAAAACTAATTAAAGTTATGAAACTATTTAATATTTTAGTGTCTACTTTTATAAAACAATTTAGGCGAATTTGCCTAAAAATTTATGTGAAAAACGCTCACTTTTAAACTTTTTTATAAAACTAATTCTAGACGGATACTTCTGAAAATCTGCATAGAAAAAAACAAAAGATCTAGAAATAGAAATTTTTGGATTTCATGTATAAGAAATTTTTAAGCAAAAAATTGATTTTAGTTTGCGCCCATTAACAATTCCAATATATCCTGAAAAAAGCGATCAAAATAATATAACCATGTCTTTCACTTTTCTATATCAATTCGTTTAACAGCTTAAACCGCGAAATTAATATTTAGTTAATATATAACTAAGAGTTTTTTTTAATTAGGACGGCCTTCCATATAAATATATTACATAAATACTAATTCACGATTTAAATTGCTAAAAGAATTGACCTGGAAAAAGTAGAAGACATGGATATTTAGCCCTCCTTTCAGAACATTTTCTCATGGATACAACCAAAAGAGAAATTTTGTCGAACGGTGTTTAACCAAAAAGTAGTTTTTCAAGTACATTATATGTCGAATTTATATATTTTCTAACGAGCGGGAATTCCCGGGATCCCGGGAACTTCCGAAAAAAATCCCGCTGTCCCGGGAAATGAAAAAGTCCGGGAAAAGAAAAACCCTAGTGATGATCAAGACCGGCACGTTACTGTGATTGGGAATCGCTACCGTTCAATGATAACCGAATATTTTTGGCCCCAATTGGATGATATGGACTTGGAGGACATGTGGTTCCAACAGGACGGCGCCACAAGCCACACAGCGAATGACACAATCAATTTATTGCAAACCAAGTTTGGAGAACGTGTTATCTCACGAAATGGTTCAGTCAATTGGCCGCCTCGGTCGTGCGATTTGACTATTTCTTGTGGGGATACGTCAAATCTATGGTCTATGCCAACAAGCCAGCGACGATTGATGAACTTCGTTCGAATATCGGCCGATTTATGCTTGAAAACCGTCGAAAATTGGGTTCAGCGTCTGGACTCTTGCAAGCGTGCCCGTGGCGGCCAAGCAAAAGAGATCGATTTCCATACATAATGGCATCGAACGTACTTTCACAGGAATAAAGAATTTCATTGATATCCAAAACCGTTTTTGTTTTATTTAAAAAAACTTTTGTAGCGCTCTTATTGAATAACCCTTTACTCTAGTTTCATTTCTAAGATCCACAAATATTCATATAAAATTTTTTGTCTCTCTTGGCTTATGATAATCTAGTCCCAGGTATGGCCAAAGATGGGATTTGTTTTTTTTATAAATTTGCAAAACTCTATTTTTGAGTTTTTTAAAATTTTGTTCAACAAAATAGTGTAAAAAGTGGTCAACGTATAGGGGTTTATTAAATACACCTTAGAGAATAATTCTACTGAAAATTACACATATCCCTCTTTTAACTTAACAGTGACGGCGTTTTAAATTTGAAAATTTTAGAGAAAAGTGTGATTTTGGCCAATAATTTAGATAATTGTATTAATTTTTGTGTTTTTAGCCAGCTGGAACAAAATCACTTCCGATTACCTTTAAGCCTGATACAAGAGCTTGTTTTCCGAAAATTTTGTAAAACTCCGACAACGTTAACCCATTCTTTACCAAGGTCAAAGGTGAAATTTTTTAAATTTTTTAAATTTTTCCTGGAAGTATATCAAAACAATATGTTGTTTCTTGTGGGATTTGGTAAAAGTTGTCCAAATAATAAAGTTTTAGAAATTAACCCTTATATTAAATTTAAAACACCGTCACTGTTAAGTTAAAAGAGGGATATGTGTAATTTTCAGTAGAATTATTCTCTAAGGTGTATTTAATAAACCCCTATACGTTGACCACTTTTTACACTATTTTGTTGAACAAAATTTTAAAAAACTCAAAAATAGAGTTTTCCAAATTTATAAAAAAAACAAATCCCATCTTTGGCCATACCTGGGACTAGGTTATCATAAGCCAAGAGAGACAAAAAATTTTATATGCATATTTGTGGATCTTAGAAATGAAACTAGAGTATAACATTGTAAATTTTTGAAAAAAAAATATTTTATTTTTTACGATTTTCATAATTTATCTCATTTTAACCCTACAATGGTCTGAGGAAATTGCAATTACTAAAATATTTTCCAACCGATTTTGGATTTTTATACATTACCAGAAAGATAATTCAGTCTAGATTATGATTCTATTTACATTTTCCAAAAATACGGTTACTAAAGGGCCAGTATTTTGAAAGAAGGCCAAAAAGTGATTTTTTCGCCTTGTAAATCGTATTTCAAACTTCAGGGCCGTTGAGGCACGTGTTCCTCTTATCCGATTGTCCTAATTTTTTGGGAGACATTGTTTTACAACCAAATACATATTTGGGGGGGGGGGGGGCAGACAATAACTCATAATTTTTTTTTTCTGTAGCACCCTAGTGCACACCCCTATTTTTTACAGTTGACGTAAAAAGCATATGGTTAAAATTTGAGCCAAATTGGACAATTTTAAACCGCGGCACACAAAGGTCAAATTTCGGGAAATTTCACTTTTTTACAAAAAATGAATTCTAAAAGTGATATTTTCACGAATAATTTAATGAAAATTTGTAATTGAGTTCTTTTATGTTCATTATTCTTATTATGATAATTTTTGTTGTAAAATAATGAACTATCTTATTGCCCAGGGGTCTAAAATGACCCAATTTATACAATTTCGATAAATAATCATTAGGGTGACCGGATCTCATAGAAAGGGAAAAAATGTCGGAATCTTGTTCGTCTGGACCCCACAAAACGATTCCCCTTTCCAGATATTGAGATAGCCGAAATTTGATCTCGATTGGAGTATGTTAACCCGTGGCGCTGAGGGCTCAAAGTTTGAAATACGACTTACAAGGCGAAAAAATCACTTTTTGGCTTTTCTTCAAAATACAGGCTCTTAAATAACTGTATTTTTGGAAAATGTTAATAGAATCATAATCTAAACTGAATTCCCTTTCTGGTAATGTATAAAAATCCAAAATCGGTTGGAAAATATTTCGGTAATTGCAATTTCCTCAGACCATTGTAGGGTTAAAATGAGATAAATTATGAAAATCGAAAAAAATAAAATATTTCTTTCAAAAATTTGCAAGGTTATACTCTAGTTTCATTTTTAAGATCCAAAAATAATCAGATAAAATTGTTTGTCTCTTTTGGGTTATGATGACCTAGTCCCAGGTATGGCCAAAGATGGGATTTGTTTTATTATAAATTTGCTAAACTCTATTTTTGAGTTTTTTAAAATTTTGTTCAACAAAATATAAAAAAAAGTGGTCAACGCATAGGGGTTTATTAAATACACCTTAGAAAATAATTCTGCTGAAAATTACACTAATCCCTCTTTTAACTTAACTGTGACGGAGTTTTAAATTTGAAAATTTTAGAGAAAAGTGTGATTTTGGCCAATAATTAAGATGATAGTATTAATTTTTGTGTTTTTAGCTAGCTGGAACAAAATTACTTCCGATTTCATTTAACTCTGTTACGAGAGGTAGTTTTCCGAAAATTTTGTAAAACTCCGACAACGTTAACCCTATCTTTACCAAGGTCAAAGGTCAAATTTTTGAAATTTTTCGATTTTTCCTGGAAGTATACCAAAACAATGTGTTGTTTCTTGCGGAATATTATGAAAGTGAAAGTTGTCCAAATAACTCCGTTAACACCAAATTTTATACATAGTAATAAAAAATTAGAAATTAACCCTTATAGGCACATGGGGTCAAAATGACCCCAAATTTTTAAAATGTAAAAAATTTTTTAAATTTTTCGATTTTTCCTGGAAGTATACCAAAACAAAGTGTTGTTTCTTGCGGAATTTGGTGAAAGTTGTCCAGATAACTCCGTTAACACCAAATTTTATACATAGTAATAAAAAATTGAAAATTAACCCTTATAGGCACATGGGGTCAAAATGACCCCAAATTTTTAAAATGTAAAAAAGTGCCATTTGGCATGAAAATCGATATAAAAACCATTAATTAAGCATTTCTTCGTAAATTTTTGAAATAAATATTTTATTTTTTTCGATTTTCATAATTTTTCTCATTTTAACCCTACAATGGTCTGAGGAAATTGCAATTACCGAAATTTTTCCAACCGATTTTGGATTTTTATACATTACCAGAAAGGGAATTCAGTTTAGATTATGATTCTATTTACATTTTCCAAAAATACAGTTATTTAAGAGCCTGTATTTTCAAAAAAAGCCAAAAAAAAGTGATTTTTTCGCCTTGTAAATTGTATTTCAAACTTTGATACCTCAGCGCCACGGGTTAACATACTCCGATCGAGCTTAAATTTCGGCTATCTCAATATCTGGAAAGGGGAATCGTTTTGTTGGGTCCAGACGAACAAGATTCCGACATTTTTTCCCTCTCTATGAGATCCGGTCCCCCTAATGATTATTTATCGAAATTGTATAAATTGGGTCAGTTTTGATCCCTGGGCAATAAGAGGGTTAATTATTTTACAACAAAAATTATCATAATAAGAAAAATGGACATAGAAGAACTCAATTAGAAATTTTCATTAAATTATTCGTGAAAATATCACTTTTAAAATTAATTTTTTGTAAAGTGAAATTTCCCGAAATTTGACCTTTGACTCCTGTGTGCCGCTGTTTAAAATTGTCCAATTTGGCTCAAATTTTCACCATATGCATTTTAGGTCAACTGTAAAAAAATAGGGGTGTGCACAACTCGAAATTCAACATTTTGTAAAATAGCTGCCACCCTAATGTACAGCTATGGACATAGAAATAGGACACTTCATACAAAATAAGCTTCATGCATTGCTCTTAATAATTATAAAGCAATAATTATATTTCTTTTCTATTATAGTAAACTGTAATCAAGTAGTCTCAGATTATATATAAAACTTTGCAATATTTTAAACATGCAAATATTTACAACAAAATTACTTTACTTTGTTCATATTTGACTTGGACATAAAAACAGGACACTTGCAATAACTGTCAAAATTTTACTCGATGCAATGAGCAATAATTTTCTCTTCATAATTTGCGTTTGAAATAAGTAAATTCTTATCTAATTGTACCAATATGGGACGTGGAAAACATTGTAATCCAGAAAAACGAAGACTTATATCTTAATTCCACAACGAGATGAAATATCCAACTGAAATTGCTAAAATACTATAAATTATTTTTTTTTTTTCTCCAATTTATTTTGCAATCTATCTATAAAGATATTTAGCATTTTTACTTAAAGTAGGTACATAAGTAATTAAACTAAAACTAAAAAACATGCAGAGGAAGCAACAACTGTTGCACCTCTATATAAGTATTATAAAATTTAAAAATTTTAAATTATCTTGTCACAATTAGCTGTGTTAGCGGAAATCTTCTAAGTCTTCTTTGGGTAGAAGATATCTGCAGCAGATCTGCAGCTAAAGCATTAGGATGCAGTGATAGGCGGCATGAATAACGTTCGTTGATTAAGTTGATCTCTTCCTGCACTGTTGAAATGTAGAAGTCGTTATGCAGTATATTATTTGATACATAATTTGGCGCGTTTGCGATCGTGCGTAGTGCTTTCGACTGAAAACGTTGTATAATACTGATGTTGGTTTTTGCGGCTGATCCCCAAATTTGTATACCATATATGGGTTTAATAATGGTTTTATATATGAGTAACTTGTTGTCTATCGAAAGTTTTGAATTTTTTCTTATGAGCCAATACAAGGACGTGAGTTTTACGTTTGGTGAAAATATGTTTTTGCCATGTAAGACGCCTATATAGGTGGATTCCTAAATATTTTGTGTTGTCGGATTGGGGAAGAGTATCAGCTCCCAACATTACACTAGGGCAATTGTTTTTTCTTAATGTGAAAGTTACCTGTACTGATTTACTAGCGTTGAAAAATGAAATACTATGAAATATGGATACAATGCTATTCGTCTATGTGCTGCCGACAAGAAATATTATACGCAAAATAAAGAACGTAAGCCAATCCGTCGTAAAACTACAACATATGGACAGGACTATAGTACCCAAAAGCAAACTCAACCCTTTTATGTCCTTCCATCAAATAAATAATTAAATCTGGGAAAAATTCAACGTTCAAGTGTCAGACAGGTTAGTAAGAAGAAGACTGAATGAAGCAAACTTATTTGGACGAATAAGTAGAAAGAAGCCTCTTCTTTCAAGAAAAAATATTAAGAATCGTATTGATTTTGCCAAAACTCACAAAGGAAATGAGTTGTCCTTTTGGAAAAATGTACTTTCGAGCGATGAAACGAAGTTAAATCGTGTCGGACCAGATGGTAGAACATTTGTACACCGCCCAAAAAACCAGGCTTTAAACATTAAGTACACTCAGAAGACCTTGAAACACGGTGGGAGTAATATTATGGTATGGGGGGCTTTTTCTTGGCGTGGTGTTGGGCCTATCGTAAAAGTAGAGGACAAAATGGACAGGTTTCAATATTTGAGCATTCTTAAGAATGTTATGAGCCATTTGCCTATGAAAATATGCCAGTTAAGTGGACATTTATGCAAGAAAATGATCCGAAGCATTCGTTGAACACAGTGAAGGATTGATTTTTACAAGAACAAATTAAGGTTTTGGACTGGCCAGTCCAAAGTCCAGACCTTAATCCAATAGAAAATCTATGGAATGATGTAAAAAAAAAAAGTTTCGCAAAACAATTACAAAAATTCCACCGAACTTTGGGCTGGTATTCAAGAAGCCTGGTATTCTATACCAAAAGAAAGATGTCAGAGATTAGTTGAGAGTATGCAAAGAAGATGCGAAGTGGTTATTGATAATAATGGATACAGCACAAAATATTAGTGTAATATTAACGCTAAAAAAATAATAATGGTTTTAAAAACCCGAAAAATGTACGGTTTTTTGTAAAAATATAAAATATGTCCTATTTAGAAGTCCTGGTATTTTTATTAGTTTATAGATATTTCCCAATATATATAAAATAGTTGAAGGATTTTTATTTAAATAAAGAATGAGTTACAATCATCAATAATAACACTTCCCGTATATGAAATAAAAAATTTTATTTTTGTTTTATTTTTCAAAATAAATAATTATGACATAAAAGTGTCCTATTTCCATGTCCATAGCTGTATTTTAATTGATTCTTCAATTGAAAACAAAATTTACATATTACTTTTCAAATAAACCTCAATCGGTTATGGAAAATATATTATGAGTGTATATTAGAGGTGTTCTTATTAGTATGGCCAAATTTTAAAGTGTTTTGATTCCAGTTCGCCGGCCAGATTTTTGTTCCTTTATATTAAAAAATTAAATAAGTAAAATTTGGAGCGAATCCGATCACTTTTAGTGGACCCGGAAACGACATCAATATACCTCTATACAAATAAATAGAACAAAATTACAGTTTTGAATAATTTTTTCGAAAAATGTTTTTTTTTAATTATTTTGAATACATGTTACAAAAATCTAATTGGAATAGATAATTAGTTTCTGGGTCTCTATTTCTTAAAACTAAGGATATAATATTAGATACGATAGATGATAATGAGTTTTTTGATTTTTGAAAGTCTATTAAATTCGAATAGTATCGACCATTTTTTAATTTTACAATTGGTTCTTTTAATTAAAGTTTTTGAACCATTTTACGTTTTTCTTTAAAATTTATATTTGAATCCAAAAAGTCTAGAGCTATTGTTTCCTTAGAAATATACTATAAATTGTTGCTCATTTTTTTAAGAATTACTGCTAAAATTTTTGGGTTAGTTTCTGAATACTTTATAGCATCTTAAATAAAAGTCAAATCTTGAAGCGGTGCGTCGATGGCATTAAGGAATGAGATCATAAAAATGTTAACACACATTTTTGCCTATAACTTTGGTTTAAAGCTTCTCATATTTTTTTTTTCGGCAATTTACATTTGAGAAATATGTCAGTTTATAAATTGATTTACATCATGAGTTTTAATTTGCAATTTAGAAAAAGAAAAGTGCGTTCAAAAATAATTAAATATTTTCAACAAAACCAAACATGGACATACAAAAAAATTGCAAAAGAGACTAATGTATGCCGCCAAATAGTTTCAAAAGTGGTAAAAAGATATCTGGAACACCTAACAATTGAAAGGAAGCAGGGAACAGGAACAACGACTGGTTATCGTAACATTGGTAAGGCATATAAAGTTAAAAGCATCCTTAAGAGAGCTCCTAACACATCTGGCAGAAAAACAGCTCGGCTAGCCCAATGCTCGGACTTTTTTGTACGTAAAGTGAAACGTAAGGCAGGACTAAAGTCCTACAAAGTTCAAAAAGTTCCCGATAGAAACGCTTTTAAAAATTTGGAGGCCAAAACCAGAGCTCGAAAATTGAAATCAAATTTTATACAAAAATACAACTGTTGTGTAATGGACGACGAAACTTATGTCCTGGCTGATTTTTCGCAGCTCCCTGGTCAAGAATTTTATTTTTCCGATGTTCGAGGCAATGTTGCGGAAAAATTTAGTTCGAAAAAGCATACGAAATTCCCTAAAAAATTCCTAGTATGGCCAGCCATATGTAGCTGCGGCCAAGGAAGCCAGTCATTTGTGACATCTGGCTCTATAAACAGCGAAATTTATATCAAGGAGTGTTTGCAGAAGAGACTTCTTCCATTTCTGAGTCAGCACAATGCATCCACTTACTTTTGGCCCGATTTAGCATCTTGTAACTACAGCAAGAAAGCGCTGGAGTGGTATAATGGTAATAAAGTGGTTTTTGTACCAAGAGAGGCAAATCCACTAAAGCTTCCCGGAGCTCAGGCCAGTGGAGAGATATTGGGCTCTTGTTAAAAGAGAATTATAGGGCACAAAAAAGGTCTTCCAGGAAATGAAAGATTTCAAATGTAGATGGACCACCTGCTCTAAAAAGGTGACAGAAACTACCTAAAAGCCTTAATGGGAGGGTTTTTATAGGGCACAAAAAAGGTCTTCCAGGACATGAAAGATTTCAAATGTAGATGGACCACCTGCTCTAAAAAGGTGACAGAAACTATCATAAAAGCCTTAAAGGGAGGGTTTTCGGAAAAAGTGGATAACTGTGTTCGTAGTGGTTAGAATTCCATGCGGTGTTTTTTTGTTTGATTTTATATTAAATTTAATTTAATAAAAATTTGGTTTGAAGTCTTAAAATTCAGTGGTTTGTTTTTTATTTAACTTTATGTGTATTAACATTTTTATGATCTCACTCCTTAGTACACTCAACCAACAAAGTTTGTAATGGCTACTGAAAATTTTGCTGTTATTTCGCGAAATTTAACTGTTTTGAGGCCAGCGGTATTTTTTGCTAATTTAAGCGACACATGTCTGCTGATCTGTAGTACAATAAAATTAGTAGAAACAATTAGTAGCCGCTACTAAATTTTGGTAAAATTTATGTAAAATGCAAAACAAAGTCGATTTGCTAAAATATGTTAAACAACTTACTAAATATCAAAATTTTATTACAATGAAATTAGTATAAATAATCAGTTGCAGCTACTAAATTTCAGTAAATTGCTGTAAACTGTAATTTAAAATCAATCTGCTGAAATTAGCAAAAAATTGTACTAAAAAATAAAAAAACTGTAAAATCTAAAAAAAAAAATTTTTTTTTTTCGATTGTAACAAGCCTATTTGGAGTCAACATTGCAAACTGTTCTCCAGTTATTGCCGTTTTATGCATTGGAGATGCACTAAAATTTTTTGCCAAAGTAAAAAAAAATTATATGGAGCCATATAAAGTTATATTTAATTATATATAATCTTTTATGTAATTAGATATAATTATATCCGAAAAATGAGAACGTTTTATTGTATCATATTGTATAGAATTGTATACAATTGTATACAATTTGGTACAATTTGACACAATTTTATGCAATTCGATACGATTGTATCCGAATTTTGTCCTCATCCAATTACATTAAATTATATCTTTTTGTATAAAAGGTTATAAAAGTTGACTTAGTTTGAACAATATATCTAAATATTGACCTTATACTTTTTATCATATTATATATGACCATTAAAAATTATTTCTTTTTTTATAAATCAAATATGCAATATCTGGAGATCAGCCCTGGGGGATTTCAATTACATTTCAATTACAATTACTTGTAATTTGTAATTGAAAATTTTTAATTACAATTACAAATAATGTTATTGAAATTAAAAAAACTCAGTTACATTTCATGTATCTGTAATTGAAAACTTTCAATTACAAATTACAAGTAATTGTAATTGAAAGAGATTTCAATTACAAATTTCAATTAAATTTAGAATTAAAGTGTTTTTTGTTAAAATTTTGAAGAAAAAACTTACTGGGATAGTTTCCGAAAAAATGTAATTGTAATTGCCATTTTTTCAATTACAAGTATATGTAATGTGTAATCATTGTCGGACTTAGGCCGGTCTGTAATGGGCAAAGCCCACCCTAGACTGCTTTTTGCCCACCCCAGAATTTAAAAAACCTACCTGTATTTCTTGTATTTATGACTTTGATGGCAAAAAATATCACAATATTATTATTTTTTATTAAATATCAATTAATCCTATGTTTTTGTTTGGGAAAATGTCTACTGGTTTCCTAGGAAGATAATTTGTTGGAATTTAAGGGTCAGTTTTATAGTCAGAAGATCGATTTTTGTCTTAAATATTTATTTTTTATTTATAAATATTGTTTGAAAATTTTTTCCTTAAGAAATATTTAAGAAACAAATGGATCTTAGTCCCGATTATAAAACTGGGCCTAAGTTTTTTTTTTAAGAAAAATTAGAATCACAGAGTTGTTCAATAAGCATCTGATGGTATTTTATAGGAAAGTGGAAAAGAACTTTTAAAAGGAAAATATAGCAGAATCTTTTTTGATGCGATATATACATTTACAAGACTTTATAGTTTTTTAAAGGATTAATTAGTTAATACTACCTCCGTTTCGAAATGAGGTTAACATTTCTATAGTTTTGCTGGGATTATGGAGGTTTTTTAAAAAAACTAATTTTTTTTGGATAGTTGTTAGGATACAGTGATACTGTTTTCATATATAGCTTTCCATTTTTTTTTAATTTATTTTTAATTCGATGTCAAAGTTGAAAATTAGAATTAACATAATTCTTTGATTTTGTGTGAAAAAATTAACGGCATTCAGATAAATTAGAAAACGTATTTTCGACATTACAAACATGTATGGAATCTATAATGCTTAACAAAGATGGCAATAATTACAAAATTCGAATTATGGGTAAGAAAAGCCTTCGCCGAGATGTCCTTTGACTGGTTTCCATTAAATGCAGCGAAGAGACATTAACAACAGCTCGTAGAAATATTGTTCATTAATTTTATTTCAATACAATATTATTTTTTCTACCACAATAGTGGCACATGAACTGTTATTTTAACTTATTTTCTTTTATTTGAATGAAAACACTTTGCTTAAGTAAAATGTTAACATTATTTTGGAACAAAAAAATCAATAGAAATGTTAACCTTTTTTCGGAACAGAGGTAGTATCTAACAATCGAGTTACTTCAACTAAACACTACTACCAACGAGCATAGAATCTCAAGAGGATGCATGATTCTCTTTTTCTGCTAACTGGCTCTAGCCGACATTTGAAGAAATTTTAATATGGGATGATGGGTTAAGTTTTATTGTAAAATTTTAAAAAATATTAAAAAATGTTTCAATAAAATTCATAATATTAAAAAATATAATCAAAAAACTAAACCCATTAGCTGCAATTTAACTTCTTCAAATCTCAGCCAGAGCCAGTGAGAGAGCGCGTAACAGTACGTGAGCATCTTGCATAGAACCTGCTACTACTTTGATGAAATTTCAATACTTTGTAGAAACAGAATTTTTAAGTTTAACATTTCACGGTTTTTTCCCACCTCGGTTATTTAAATAGTTAAAATAAATTATGAGAATGGGTTCGAAATGGGACGAAAATAATTAGACAGGTTAGTCTTAGATTTCTTTTCTCTATCAAATATCCAAATTTCATACTAACCCAGCCAGACATTGATGATGGTACAAAAAACTAAGTACTCTCAAAGCATTGTTAACACCAAAAATAAAACGTTTTGAGAACGTTTGGAAAATACCACCTTTAAAATGCTTTGATAACGATTTTTAACAAATTTGACAACTGTTGATTAAAAGAAAGATTGTATGTGTTTTAGTACTAAAAATTATTTTTATTACTTTTGTAATGTTTTGTTGCAATTATTTATGTAAAAGGGAAATAGCAATTGATTCGTTATAAAATGTTGTAAGAATGCATTTAGCTTCCACCATATGTATACCTATTTCAGTGTTGTTTTCATCTAAATTTGTTACATTATATTATCGGACCTCCTTTGATTAGATCGGGTAGTCAAAAAAATTTTTAGTTTCCTTGAAAACGTTGCCTTTCAAATGCATATCACTGTATTTGTGTTTCGTATGTTTTGTACTAAAAATTTCTTTCATAATCATAATGTTCCCATTGTGTAATAAACATATATTATCAGGATGAATAGATGTAATTCGAAATCCATAAATATTTACGAAAGAAAAAACTCTAGATTCAGAAGTGTGTAAAGGTTTCCCCAGAGAATAGTTGCTGATATTATTGAGAGGATATACTAATGGAATATTATTTGGGGAATTAGATTTAAGAAAACCCAAGCTATTTTCAAAATCAAATGCTGAAAATTGTGATATAGGCGCCCCCATATTATTTACGTCATTTGAAATATGTATTAGATTATAAATATTCATTGTCACTGAGCTTGAGCCATAAAAATGTGGCACAAGTTCCACAAATTTCCTTAAAATCTTAAATTAATAAAAATTAGATTACCTAATTAAGTTTGAGACTAAAAAAACTATTTATACCTTCATTAGTTAAAAACTTGGCTTCCAAAACAAGTTCTTCCAGAATTTTTCTAGCCGAATGCGGTTTTGAATTTCCATAATAGAGACCAATCAAAAATGGCTTGGTAATGTATGCGGTTGAAAACCCCTTTCCCATTATCGACCAAAAGTTATTTTTCGATTTTTCAAACACATCTATTCCATCTACATGAATTATAATTTTAATTTTCTTTTCATTATAATAAAGATTGGAATCAAAAGTGTTATCAAGATTAGACTTTATTCCAAAATATTGAAAATTTCCCAAAGTAAACCTAGCATCACTTTAGAATCGCCGCTCAAAGTACCATTAATATTTCGTCTATAGGGGTTTGTGTAAGAATTTTGATTTTCCTTGCAACCCAATTTTTCAGTTTTTGCTCAATATGACCATGTATATGGGCTTAAATCACTATTAGATTCCTCAGGAATAAATTCATCCGAACTTGTTTCTCCAGGTGTGCTTAAACTGGATACACCAACGTCTTCATCATCTGAATCTAAATTTTCCTCTACCACACTCAAAAAAAAAGTCAGTAAAGTCAGCAAAAAATGTTGCTGTGACAGCAAATTTTTAGTCAGGAGCATGCTTGCAAAAAAGTTGGTAATTTCAGCAAAAAAATTGTAATCTCAGCAAAAGTTTTGCTAACAATTATTCGATTGCAAATGAAAAAAATCCTTGCTAAAACCACAAAAGTTTTTGCTGAATATTAGTAGACTGAAAAAAACTCAAAAAACTTGTAGCGAAATTTAACTTTAGTTAATTTATTTGCTGAAAATTTAAATATAGAAATTGTGTAGAGTTGTTTTTTTTTAATTATCATTTCCGTTGTCTGTACTACATCCAGACAAGATGCGACATCTACATCTTGTCTATCTGGTTGTCGTCCACGATATTAATGCGGTTATAAGCACAATTTTTGTAGCAAAATAAATTAGAGAAACTAGTTCAAAATTAGTTTAGTGCTAAAAAAAATATAACTAAACCTAGTACACTTGATATACAAGACGTTTTACTAATTTTTCTACTAACTTATTTTTTTGAGTGTACTTCTTCATCAAACACTTCACTTTTAACTATTTCATTGTCGTCAGAACCCTACACATCTACATTTCTCTTAATATCCTATAATTTTTTAACATAATCATTTAAAACTAACTTAAGTTCTAATAAAATGTATAAAAAAAATAAATGTTTTTTTAAGTACTCAGAAATTACTTTATTTTTTGTATTTAGAGTACTGGAAAATTGCTCTACTTTTCGTTTTTAAAATTCTCGGAAGGCACTCCACTTTTGTATACACTTTAAAATCACTTTATTTTGAGTTTTTCTAATGTTTTGAAAACGTTCTATAAACAAAAATTATAACGCTTTAAAATCAAAATGAAGAATTTTCACAGCGTTGATTCCCAATGGTACGAAAAAAAAACATTTGAAAAGCATTCGAACGTTCACAAACAGTACTTTAGGATTGCTTTTCATACAAAATTTACAACCGTTTGTGAAATAAAAACACTGCCAAAACAGTGTTTTAAAGCGTTTTTCTAACGTTTAAAAAAATTACTTTACCAGTACTTCTTTTTTTTTATTAAATCTTCATTTACATACCCGAGCCCTTAGGGCCTTATATGGCTAATTAAAGCTACCCGACTAAAAAAGATATTATATAATCATATATCACCATATATAAACCCATATATACGTCCATATCTAATTTGATCCGAATATTGGAATATATAATTATATCAAGCGAGATAAGCATGTTATCTAACCTGATAGAATTTGATCCGAAAAATGAGTCTATCTAACTGCATCAAATAATATATTAATACACAAAATTTGATGAAGATTTTCAAATAAAATTTTAGTAAATATTGTTGAGATCACTTTTCATTCATATTAAATACTAATGCTTAATGTTTAGAAAAATGTTTGGTAATAAACTTGGAAATAGCTGACAAAATAACCCAGATAGAAAAATACGAACGGCACAGTACTGGCTCAGCATTGGAGACAGTAGTACATGTACTGGCGATGTGTCGGATTTTTTACGTTTCCAGTACTGGTACGGTGTCGAAATGATAACACCAATATACGCTTGGCCGTAGGTATTTTCCCACGTTGGCCCAGTGTTGGATTTTGTTACTTCCTGGTGTTTTCCCAGTACTATAAATTAAAAATGTTCAGTAACTTGCCAGTACTTCAAATACAAAAAATCAGTGTATACCCTAAATTTTAATAAAATAATAAAAAATATATATTTTTGTTTCAAATATTTTTTTTTGTTTTTTATTGTGTTATAAAATATTAAATAACTAACGGGCGCAGCCCGTTACGTTGTTAGCGTGCCTTAAAGTACAATTTGTTTTAAATTCGCTTTTTATTTAAAGTACAGTTTTTATATAGTAAAAGCCTTCACCCAGTCACCACAAATAAATAATTCTGCACAACAATGGGTTTAAAATAAATAAATAAATAAATATTTGATCACTTTTTCTCATGAAAGTGGATTGTTAGTAATGAATCCATAATAAATTGCAATATACGTGTGTATGTTAAGATAATTTGGTAAAGTGCGAACTTAGGTAGATAGACCCGTAAGTAGTTTTGTTCATTTGTGTTTTGAATGAAAATAAATAACGTAAAGCAGGGTTGTTAGCGTGCCTTAAAGTTTTTTTTTTAAATTCCAGTTTATGTAAAGGTAGACCTGGCAATTCAAGTAAATTCACAAATTTAGTTGGAAAATTTACTGCGTCGGTTTCTTCCACCGGTGCTTCGTTACATGAAGTTTAAATATCGGAATATATAAGTTCCATTCCTTTTCTAAGGTTTTTTCTCTTTTAGAAAATTTTTTTAACTTTTTCGAGAGTATGTTTCAATGCTACATAAGTTTCATATTCCGTGGATAGTGTTTGAACAGTTAATTCCCTCTTCCAATCCATTTGCATTGTCTATAATTTCAATTCCACTCGTTCAACGTGTATATCCATTTCGTTCCACTTGTGTAGTGTTTCAATTGCACTCGTTTCCTATTTAGTTTCTTAATTTTAGTGTTCCATATACACTTGTTCTTTAAGTTTTAGGTTTCTAGCTAAAGACGCAGACGTTAAGAGGGGGGTGGCAATTTTCCCCTTTTGAACCACCATTTTTACCACGTTCCTGTCCAAAGTCCTAGAGATGCCTTGTCGATAAGTTAGCCATACTCCAAGGAAAACATATTATATATTACAGGTTTCTAGCCGAAGGGTTCGCTTAAGCCATCAAGGGGGAGAATTATTCCGTTTTTACCCTTCCCGGTAGGAATTTCCAAAAATTCCGTCTTATTTCCGCAGACGTCCTGCGTTGGAGGAGGAACCTACTACATACATAATTTTAGGTCTCTATATCCAGCAGTTTGGCTAGGCTATCAAGAAGGAAGTTTTTTCCCTTTTTACCCCTCCCGGTATGAATTTCCAAAAATACCGTCTTAGGGTACGTCTACGTTGGAGAAGGAACCCAAATACCGAATTTAAGATCCCTTGTTCCAGCAGTTTGGCCAGGCCGTTAAGGGGGAGACTTTTCCTGTTTTTGACCCTACCTGTAGAAATTTCCAAAAATCTCATCTTAGCGGATGTCTACAATAGAGGAGGAACTTTAATACCAAATTTCAACTTCCTACCTCCAGCGGTTTGGGCAGGCCTTTAAGCGGCACTTTTCGCTTCATTAATCCCCATTTTTGCAATGTCCCTGTCCAAAAAGCACCTTCCCGGTAAGTGAGCCCATACTCCAAGTAACATATGTTTTACATTTCAGGTTTCTAGCCAACTTTTACTATTTGTGCCCCTCTCGGTAGGAATTTCCGAAAATCCATCGACAGGGAATTTCAGCTTCCTAGTTCCAGCAGTTTGAGCAGGCTGTCAAGGGGGACACTTTTTCTTCTTTTTGTCCCTCCCGGTTGGAATTAGGCTGGAAGAGGAACCTAAGTACCGAATTTCAGCTTCCTAGTTCCAGCAGTTTGGACAGGTCGTTAAGGGGCAACTTTCCCTTTTTGAGCCCCCATTTTATAACGACCCTGTCCAAAATTCAAAAAAGTATCTTTCTAATAAGTTAGCCCTTTCTCCAGGGACCCACATTTTAAGCTTCAGGTTTCCTGCCGAAGGGGTTTTTACCGGCCCCCCAAGGTGAGGCTTTTCTTCTTTTTGCCCCTCCCTTTAGGAATTTACAAAAATTCCATCTTCGCGGCTATCTGCGATGGATGAGGAACATTCATACCAAATTTCAACTGCATTGCCTAAGCGGTTTGGGCAGGCCGTTAGTTGGGACATTTTTCCCTTTCAACCACCATTTTTACTATGTTCCTGTTCCAAAATAGAAAAATTACGTTGACGGTGAGTTAGTCCTACTCCAAGGAATACATTTTTAAAATTTTAGGTTGGCCAAAAGGGATTGGGCAAGCCGTCAGGAGGAGACCTTATTTCCCCTCCCGATAGGAATTTCAAAAATTCCGTCTACACAGAAGGAGGAACTCACATACCGAGTTTCCTTTTGGGATATCCTGTAGGGAATTCCAAAAATACAAACTTAGTCGACTGGTCGGTAAGGGGCAACTTTCCCTTTTTGAGCCCCCATTTTATAACGACCCTGTCCAAAATTCAAAAAAGTATCTTTCTAATAAGTTAGCCCTTTCTCCAGGGACCCACATTTTAAGCTTCAGGTTTCTAGCCGAAGGGGTTTTTACCGGCCCCCCAAGGTGAGGCTTTTCTTCTTTTTACCCCTCCCTTTAGGAATTTACAAAAATTCCATCTTCGCGGCTATCTGCGATGGATGAGGAACATTCATACCAAATTTCAACTGCATTGCCTAAGCGGTTTGGGCAGGCCGTTAGTTGGGACATTTTTCCCTTTCAACCACCATTTTTACTATGTTCCTGTTCCAAAATAGAAAAATTCCGTTGCCGGTGAGTTAGTCCTACTCCAAGGAATACATTTTTAAAATTTTAGGTTGGCCAAAAGGGATTGGGCAAGCCGTCAGGAGGAGACTTTTACCTTATTTCCCCTCCCGATAGGAATTTCAAAAATTCCGTCTACACAGAAGGAGGAACTCACATACCGAGTTTCCTTTTGGGATATCCTGTAGGGAATTCCAAAAATACAAACTTAGTCGATGTCTACTACAGTGGAGGAACCTTTATACCAAATTTCAACTTCTTACCTCCAGTGGTTTGGGCAGGCACTTTTCCAATTTGTGAGACTGTTTATGGGGAGACTTTTCCCCTTTTTGCCCGTTCCGGTAGTTATTTCCAAAAATCCCGTCTTAGCGCACGTATATGCCGAATATCAAGAAACCTTGTTTTAGTGGAGATATGCGTGGGGGGAGGAAAAAAGTAGTTTTTTTGAAATTATATATTATTTTAAATGGTACTTTTTGGAAAAACGAAATTTTTTGGAAAAAGATACTTTGTTTTTACAAAGTACTTTATTTGTACTTTTTTTGGAAAAGGTATTATTTTTAAAAAGGTGTTTTTTTTGGAAAAATGTATGTTTTTTGGAAAAAGGTACTTTTTTGGAAAAGGTACTTCTTTTGGAAAAGGAACATTTTTTTAGAAAAAGGTACTTTTTTTTTTGGGAAAAGGTACTTTTTTTTGGAAAAGGTACTTTTTTTGAAAAAGGTATTTTTTTGAAAAAATTTATGTTTTTTGGGAAAAGGAACATTTTTTTAGAAAAAGGTACTTTTTTTGGGAAAAGGTACTTTTTTTTTGAAAATGGTACTTTTTTGGAAAAATGTATGTTTTTTGGGAAAAGGTACTTTTTTGGAAAAGGTACTTTTTTTTTTTGGAAAAGGTACATTTTTTTAGAAAAAGGTACATTTTTTGGAAAAATGTACTTTTTTTAAAAAAGGTACTTTTTTTTGGAAAAAGATACTTTTTTGGAAAAAGGAATTTTTTTTGGAAAAAGGTACTTTTTTTGGAAAAAGGAATTTTTTTTGGAAAAAGGTACTTTTTTTGGAAAAAGGTACTTTTTTTGGAAAAAGGTACTTTTTTTGGAAAAAGGTACTTTTTTTGGAAAAAGGTACTTTTTTTGTCCCCTTTTTGCCCCTCCCGATAAGAATTTCCAAAAATGCCGTCTCAACGGACGTCTACACCGGTCGAGGAACCTACATACCAAATTTCAACTTCATAGCTCCAGCAGTTTGAGCAGGCCGTCAAGGGGGAGACTTTTTCCCCTTTTTGCCCGTCCCTGTAAAAATTTCCAAAACTACCTTCTTGGTGGATGCCCAGTCAGAAATCGCCAGTGGTACAAAAAATCAAGCACTGGCATACCACTGGGTAACCATGGTATTAAAAATAAATGACTGGCAGAACACTCATTTGGGACGCTTTGCCAGCGTTTGCGAAAAGCGTTTTACCAGTATTTTTTTTTACAAAAATTTCGGTGGTTTATAAAAAAAACCACTGGCAAAGAATTGGCTTAGAGTGATATGCCAAGGTTTGCAACCAGTGGTTATCCAGTGCTACCTAGCCAATGCTACCAGGCGTACAAAAATCAATTCACTGGAAAACCAATGATTTTATAAAAATGCTGACGCTTCGTTAAAAAATGTTTGTAGTCGGAAGGTTCCGAGTTCAAAATCCGGTTGCAAGCAAAAATATTTTTTGGGATTTTTTTTAATTTAAAATTTTTTTTGTTTTATAAAATCAATTTTTTTGTTTGTGAAAAAGCTCTTTCAAGACCAACTTTTTTTTTTGCCCTCCAAACACTGGCATACTAGTTACTAAAAATTGTTTGCCAGTACTAGCATTTTGGCACAGCCAGTAGTTGTCCAGCTATTATCACTCATTTATGTGTTTAGCCATCAAATATTATATGTCTCGTTAGATCAGTGGGTAGAGCAATCGTCTGCCAATCTGACGGCCTGGGTTCAAATCACGGCAGGGTCAAAAAAATACATATGAACTTTTTTTTAATTTTATTTTGGAAAATATATTTCCAGACCACCTATTTATTGGTTTTGCCAGCGTTTTGCCAACGTTTAAAAATTTTGTTCCTCCAGTGCTTTTCCGGCGCTTTTTGAACAGCCGGTCCTTTTGTCTAATGATGTTATCATTTTGGGAATGGGAAAGCACTTTTTGCCAATACTTGTACCACCTGTTAAAGTGCTTTGCCACCGCTTTCCCGTTTGTATTTTTCTGACTGGGTGTCTACGATAGTGGAGGAACCTTTAAACCAAATTACAACTTCCTACCTCCAGCGGTTTGGGCAGGCCGTCAAGGGGGTCCTTTTTAACCCCCATTTTTACAACGTCCCTGTCCAAAATTCCAGAAAGTACTTTCCAGAAAAGTTGGCCCATACTCCAAGGAACACATATCTTAAATTTCAGCTTTCTAGCCAAAGGGGTTTTGGCAGGCCGCCAAGGGGGAGACTTTTCCCCTTTTTGATCGTTCCGGTAGGAATTTCCAAAAATCCCGTCTTAGCGGACGTCTACGTCGAAAGAGGAACCTACATACCAAATTTCAACTTCCTAGCTTCAGCGGTTTAGGCTGGGCGATGTTGAGTCAGTCAGTCAGTCACGTTATTCTTTTATATATAGAGATTGCAAAACTAGAAAATAAAATTTTTCTTATATTTTCTGGTTTCTCGCTGTTTTATATAAAAATATTTTGAAAAAATTTATATTAAAATTCTATTAAATTATATTAAAAATTAGGGTAGAAAAATCTTGTTAAAATAGCAGAAAACAGTGGCAAAGCACATTTTAAGTGGTACTGGCATAATAAAAAACAGTGCTCTCCCAGAACTATTTTTTTCTACCGTGGGCAATTTCCACCTGGGAAAATATTACAAAAATTTGTCGGAACAACTTTTTCTAGGTTAGAGTTTTGGTCTTTCTTATAAAATGTGTGTCTTATAAAATAAAAAAATAACTTTCAGAATTAATTTTTTTCACGGAAAAAATAACTGAACTTAAACCATATTTATTTCAACATATGTTTTTCTAATTTTTATTTTTAAATTTAAAAATTGCAATTAAACTTTATAAAATTTTGTATAATTAGATATCATGTCAGATATAATTATATATAAAATTAATACAATTTTCTATTAACTTTGTTAAGTATATATTTTGATATAAGATTGTTTATAAAAGCTTATATGCCATTATATATAATTACCCGAGTAAAAAAAATTATATATAATGTAATGATACGAATAAATAATTACGACCAGGTTGGTTTTCTGTTTGTAATGAGACTGTTTATTAAAATAATAAAAATGTTTAAAGCTACTTAATAATAATAAAGTGTACATTTGTGGAATATGATTACTACGCATACTCCCACGAATAAGTTTAGTGCAGTATGGACATATAAAAGAATATCGTATTGCATGCTTATGGTATGCAATACAGAGTAGTCAAACATACTACACCTCCCTTTTACAGAAAAAGAATGATCAATTGGGTATGATCAATATTCATTGATCATTCTTTTGAATATTAATTTTTTTAAATTTGTTTTTTTTTCTTAATTTTATAAATATTATTTTTATCAATTTTTCTTTCTTATAAAATTTTAATCCTATGTGGGAGTTAGGGCGTACCTTTTCTTCCCTTTTTTAAAAAAAAAAACAATTATTTATTTTTATTCTTATTTTTATTAATATAGTGTGTGGCCATCACATTCTAAATTTAAATATTAACCTTCTTATAATATAGCTTAAGCCTGTTCCTATGTACTAATGTGGACTTATTGCCATCACTTAAAAGTACATTATTTCTATTGTCTATATCTATAACCTCGAAGGGTCCTTTGAATTGTTCCTCTAATTTGTGGCCGGATTCGTTCCGAACCAAAACTAAATCGCCTATTTCAATACCTATTTTATTCAAGTTTTTATCATAGAGGATCTTTTGTGCTCTCTTAGCTTTATCAAGCAATTTCCGAGCTCTCTGATTCGAAACTTGTAACCTATATTTTACTTCTAGGTTATAGGAATCCACATTATATATGGGATCCACCTGGCCTTGGTTCATGACGCCAAAGTCAGTAGGTATTTTTCCAAATACTAGTTCAAATGGGCAATAACCATGAACTGTTGATGGCGAAGTGTTGTAGCAATATGTAAAAGACTTTAACCATTCGTCCCAGTCGGATTTGTCAGAGGACAAATATGATCTGAGATACTCGTTAAGTGTTCTATGAGATCTTTCAATTGTACCCATGGATTCATGGTGATATGCTGTAGATGTTGATTTCTCTATATGTAAGAGATCGCAAAGTTCCTGAAGAACTTGATTTACGTATTCAGTACCCATGTCCGTTAGAATTCTTCCCATTGGACTATATAATAGTACAAAGTGTTCCATAATAGCCTGGGCTACACTTTTCGCACTTTTATTGGGTATTGGCACCGTTACAAGATATTTTGTAAGGTCACAAATCATAGCTACAGCGTATTCGTTTCCATTATTAGATCCCGGTAATGGACCAATTGTGTCTATCAGAACAACATCGAATGGTTTCACTGGCGTTGGAGTAATTATCATTTCCTCCTTAACGTTTCTCAGTGCTTTATTTCTCTTACATTGATCGCAGGACTTGGCATATCTTTTGATGTCCTTAGTCATTTTGTCCCAGCGAAAATATTTTCTTATTTTATTAGTCAACCGTGTTATACCTGAGTGTCCTCCAAAAATTAGATCATCATGATATTTCCTCAGTATATTGCGCTTTTCTATTTCGTCTGTTATTTTCCTTAATTTAGGTGTGAGGGCTATTTTTACATTATTGAGGGAAGCGTTTCCTCTCTCTTTAAATTCCGCGATTCCTATATATTTAAATAATTTGTCATCTAGTGACATTTGGAATAACTTTATCCCGTTATTACCAGCTATCTTTTCAAGCTGTGAGAAGAATTGATCTAAATCGATTTTCTCATTAGCAACAAGGTTAGGTATATTCATTTTGAGAATTATCTTTTTCCGTTTTTTAATATTCATTGCGGTATCCTTAGTGTATAATCTTACACTTTTCTTTAATTCGCTATCATTCAGCACCTCATAGACGTTTGGTTGAACTAAACTTTTATCTTTTGTAGTCTCAGGGGTAATTTTCTCCCTTTTTGATTGAAGTCTCGTGGTTACCTTCAATATTTTATTAGTCTCAGTATTCATTATATCTGAGAATTCTATGCGAGATAGCGCATCAGCTGCATTTCCGCCCCTAATATACTCGACCGTAAAGTCGTATTCCTCAAGATCTAATCTCATTCTCGTCAGTTTTGATGACGGATTTTTCATAGAAAATAAATAGGTTAGAGGTCTATGATCACTTCGGACCAAAAATTTTCTACCATAAATATATGGTCTGAAATATTTAATTGCCCAATGAATGGCAGCTAGCTGCTGTTCTATCGTGGATTTATTACTTTCACCTTTTGTGAATGTTCTGGATGCATAAGCCACAGGTAGTTGAATACCTTGATTTTCCTGGCTCAAAACAGCTCCGCAAGCATGTTTGCATCTGTTGTTATACAAAATTCCTTTGTAAAATCAGGATATTGCAGTATTCTCGGACTTAATAATTGACTCTTGAGGTATTTGAAAGAGTTTTCACATTCCTCAGTCCAATCAAAAGAAACATTTTTCCTAGATAATCTAGTCAAATGTCTCGATGACTCAGCAAAATTAGGTATAAACCTCCTATAATAATTGCAAAATGCAACAAAGCGTTTAGCTTCATCACCATTTTTAGGTGTTGGATAATTTTCAATTATCGAAAATTTGCTGTCATCAGGCAGAATGCCTTTGTCCGTGCATTTGTGTCCCAAGAATGTCACTTCACGACAGAAAAATGAACACTTATCCGGATGCAATTTGAGATTATATTTTCGACACATGCCAAATACATCTCTTAAGTTCTACAACATATGCTCCTCTGAGCAACCGATTACTACTAGATCATCCATATACAAAAATGCTTGGGCTGGCGACAGCCCGGAAAAAGCGAAAGACATCATTCTTTGGAATGAATTCTGTGCAATTTTTATACCATATGGAAGTCTTTTAAATTTAAAGGAACCTTTTTCCGTTGAAAAAGATGTAATATCCCTGGAATCTTCTTCCAGTTATATCTGATGAAAACCAGATACTAAATCTAAACAGGAGAAAAATTTTGCTCTACCTAATTGATCTAAAATATCATCTATGCGAGGAAGAGGGAATTTATCAGCTATAAGCTTCTTATTTATTCCTCGGTAATCAAAGACAAGTCTCCATCTTTTAAGGTCAGTCCCTGGTAACGATTTTTTCGGTACTAATAAAATTGGACTGTTATATTCGGAAACTGATGGTTCGACTATGTCATCATTAATTAGTTTATCCACTTGTTTATTAACCTCCTCTTTATGGGAGTGTGGTATGCGATAGTTCTTCATATATACGGGCTCATTATCCTTTAATCTGAGTTTTTGTTTATAAAAATTATTAACAGTTATCTTCTCAGATTCTAATGCAAATATGTCAACAAATTCAGAGCATATATTCCTTAATCTGTCCTCGACAAATTTAGGAAAATTTCTGGACAATCTTTCCAGTTTTTCCCGATCTTTTCGAAAATCTCGGCTCTGTTGGACAATGTCGTAGTCGTTTAGACTTTCCGTTCGTATTTGAGGATTTGAAATAATAATATTCTCGTTTGTTGTGTTAACAATTCTAACGAGTGGCATTGATTTCAAAGTTATTGTACTCGCAATATAAAAACCACTTCGTAACATTTGGTGTGGAATCAATACTTCATCTTCACTACTCTGAATACTGATAAGTCTTATCACCTCAGATCTTGCAGGAAGAGATATGGAGTTGATTTGCGGTGCATTCCGCATCTCCAAAGCGATATCATATGGACATTCTTCAGATCTTAAAATAATCAAGTCCTTGTCGCTCTGATAATCGAGTACACAATTATACTTCCGTATGAAATCCATACCTATTATTCCGTCAGATGGAATTGGGAAATCATCCTGAACAACATGAAATTCATGTGCTATAAGGAGATCTTTAGCTTTCAAATCCGTTTCGACTTTTCCAAGTGTAGTTATTAAACTCTGTCCTACACCACTAATAGTTGTCGTTATATTCGCATCAATTTGTTCGTTAAGAACTTTACCGATTTTAATTACAGAAATATCGGCTCCCGTGTCTACTAAAAATGTGGATCTCTCTCCGTTTAGTGTAGTCCCAATGGAGAGGTAACTATAAAGAGATAGATTGAAGGTGTAAATTTTATTTTCTATTTGCTTTATATTAGGGGTGCATATTAGTTTTCCGAAGCATTGTCGGTTACTACTTGATTATCATCATATGAAATATTGTCATATGTAATTCTATGGTTTCCTTTACCATTATAAAAAATTTCTCGGTCAGGGTATTTGTATTTACTCCTTCGACCGGAATTGTAGTCATCGTAAAAATTTTCCTTGCCCATGACACAGTAACGTTTGCGTTTACGATTTTCCACGCATTTATTACCAATATTATCAGCATTACTGAATAATATATTCGGTTGTCCGTATGACTCGGTACAACTACTGATGAACTTGGCAAGTAGTTCATTCAAATTTGAAAAATTGCCTGCCTCTACTATAAATTTCACCCTTTCGTTTGCAGCATTTTTGGCAATTTCCCTTACCGCTGCCTGGGTTGAGTATTTAGTTGCCAGTTCTAATGGCACTCCGTCCGAAATATAGGCATTTTCTAAAGATCTTGTCAAGGATTCAATTTTAGTAGCATATGAATTCGCACTGCTACTGCCTTGACGGATATTAAAAAGTTTAGCCGAGGCTAGCTCGACTGATTCGCATTTCACGGAATATTTCAATTTCAAGGAAATTTCTCGGAGAGTTGTCTCCGAAGTAATTAAGTTTCTTACGAAACCTTTTAATTTCGTTTTCGCAAGCGTCACTGCCAGGGTCTCGTGTGATTCCTTAATAGAGTCAACAAGATCAAGGGCATCTAGAAAACTCTGTAGGTTTTCTACCCTGCCATCAAAGTCCGGAAGGAGCTTTGAGGCTAAATTCAAAAATTCCATCCCTGGTTGTGGCATTTGAAATTGTATTCAAAGAAGGTAAAAAAAATGTTTCAATTTTCGACTATCCTACCTTAGTAGGCCAATGTTAGTATAGAGATTGGGAAAAAAAAATTCAGTTATGTCATAGCATCCACTATCCGTTCCCTTCAGGTAAACAGATTTTGGTTACTATGGCATAAATCGGTCGTCTCTTTTTTGAAGACCGGTTTTATTTTTATCGCACTGTGGGAGGGTCACTTGTGAATCACCCCAGTCGACAAAAATTAAAAAAAAATTACCGCTAGAGTTACTAGCAGCCGGTTAGTCAGGATTCTGTTTTCTAATTTTCTCTTTTTTTCACACATGTATATTCATACTTAAAAATTTTCAATTTTATATAAATTTTATTTATTTTTATTAAAGAATTTTTTTTCTTTTCGTTTTTGTTTTTTAAAGGATTTTTTTTCATAAAAACTTTTAATAAAAAATTTTCACTTTTGTAAAAAGGATTTTTTTTCTTTTTACTTAAAATTTTAATTTCATCATCTTTATATAAAAAATAATTTTTATAAATTTCATTCAATTTTATTTTTTTTGTTTTATAAAAAAAATTTATAAATTTAAAATTGAAATGTTGAGTTTTACAGAAAAAATAATTTTTCGTTAAAATTTTAATTTTATTATAAAATAAAATTTTATAAAAAAATAATTTTTATAAATTTTATCTTTAGTTTTTTTTTTTTTAAACAATTATACAATTTTCTTAATTTTAACTTACTATTTTGTTGAGTTGGTGGATGAGATGGAGTAGTTGATGTTTCCTTTATTGAAGCCGCTTTATGGCTTTTTGCATCATGATGAGGAAAAGATGATTGGTGACTGGTGTATTGACCACACCAGCATCTTCCTTCGGGTAACTCGGCGTGTTACCCTTGTTTGATATTATTCATCGCTGTTATTGTTATTGTAGCATTTAGCATTGTTAATGTTTGAGGGGATGATATTATTCATCGCTGTTTTTGTTATTGTAGCATTTATAATATTTAATTAATTAAGCATTGTTGATTATATAAAAATCTGGTAATGATTTGCTTCATTTTGTTGCAATGCACTTTTTTGTTTTGGTGGCAGGGTTTTTGTAATTTGTCACTTTTAGTTTTTAAATTGTTTAATTGGTTTTTTTTTTTTTTGAAATTTAATTTCACAGTTTTTGTTATAAATTTATAGTTTTAATCAGTGTTTAATAACAAGTTTAAAAAAAATTTGCCTCAACTGGTGACTGTGCTTAAAATAGTTCACACTTTCATATTCAACCATTAACTTGCGTATTTCAGTCTAACTGTGTAAGTAAATTTCAAAACACACACAGTCATCATTTACATTTTTTAAGTTTTCAAACTAAGCGCAGCGTAACTGTGTGAGTTCAGCAACAAAACAAGTTGTGTTTCTTCTGCTTGCTGCGTTTTGAGTTACTGGTTAATGTGTTTTTACTTGACTGAGTAACGAAAAAAAAACTGCATAGTAGACTTCGAATAGCAGACTGGATAGTAGACTGGGGTCAGCAAACTATGTAGTTGGAACTTAAAGAGTTTTGTATATGCAAACAAAAGAAAAAAGAAACACTAGCAGCTTTAAAAAGAAAATACAATTAAACTTATCATATTTCCTATTTTATTTATTATTTTGTTAATTATATAATTTATATATTAATTAATTTCACACTTTATCGTAAATATGTATGTACGTATAATACTTTATTCTGATCAATTGTGGTACATAGTACATATGATTTGATTTTTTTAAATTGTCATTAATATGACACTAACTTACAACAATTGATTTTTTGGACAAATTACTACACCCAAAAAATACATGGTAGTTGATCATTATTTTTTCAATTGTGTCATATGTTGGCTGAACAGAAAAATTTGTTATTTTAACAAAATTTATTCCGGTTTTTCAGCTTAAAATAAAATCTGTTAATTTTAAAACATTTTTTGTTAAATTTAAAAAATCTAAATTTAAGTAAACTTTATTTATTTATTACTATTCTTTTGTTTTTGTTAATTAATTCATATATTAATTAATTTAACACTTTATCGTAAATATATACATTTCTGCATTGATTCAATTGGTACATATAATTTGCAGGTTTTTTTTAATTAATCCACTCTGATATATGTATGTAGGTATATGTGACGCGCAAAATAGAAAGGGACCTAAGGGTAAAAACCGGTTTTGTTCAGGAGAGCATGGGATCGGTCTCATTCGATGCTCAGATGTTGTCCACAAAAAAAAAATTGATTTTTATACCCTTAGGTCCCTTTCTCTATGCGCTCTCACATGTGTTAAAAATATGTCGTTTAGATAACACTACCTTACAACATTTAATTTTTTGGAGAAATTACTACACCTAAAAAAATACATAGTTGTTGATCATTATTCAATTATGTCATATGTACTACATATCTTTTTTTGTTTGGCATAATACTAACCCGTAGAGTATATACATATATAATTTGAATTAATGCATTTTCTCGATAAAATTTTATGAAATTTAGTACCAGAGATGGGCCAAAATAAATTTTCATTTGCATTGCGACAAGAAGTGATCATATGTACGTGGGCTTTTTTAATTTGCATTTTATTTTAATTTGCATTCCCCATTTATTCCAATTAAGTATTAGAAATGCAAAATTTTTAATTAATAAATAGATTGGCAACATAATTAATTTTTTTTAAATGGTTGTTGAATTTCTGGCAATTGCAATAAATTCAATTTTGATTTTGTGTTTAAAATTTAGGGTGTAATTTTGTAAAACGCAAAGCCTTGAGTTGCGTTGTTTTCCATACAAATTGTTTTTGTAACAATAACAATTTATACACAAATCAACGCAACACAAGGCGTTGCGTTTTACAAAATAACCCACTTAATTTGTAACTTTTTATATTTTGTTTGATTTTGGCAATTTTTTATTTTACGTTGACATTTCATTTGATATCCAGTGTGTTCGTTTACTCGAAATTCTTACTAATTTTACTACAATTGGAAAGTTTTGTTTATTTTTTGAATTGAACTTTTCCTGTTGTAGTAAAAGTAGCAATTTGTAGTCAGTAAACACGCTTATCGATATATTGGTTGAAGAACCTATACAATATATACACCGAATATTCTATAAATATCACCTACAGGCAATTAAAAAAAAAAAAAAAAACACATTAAATATATGGGTACTTCTAAAATTTCGGAGTAGCTGTATTTGACCTTAGATTTTTGTAAAGATTAACAAAAAAAATAATTAAAATTTTGGATTCAATTTTCCGGCGTTTTTGGAGGGTGGCACTTATAGAATGATGACACATAAAGCATATGACAATAAGTGCGTTCCCGTACGTTCCCAATGTTATCGAAATTTACCCAAAAGCGTTCCCGTACTCGAAAATTGGGTAAATGAGAGCGCTAATGAGAGTGTATTAGTGTGTCTCTTTTTACCAAAATTTAACCAGACTTTTTCTTCGGGTAAACTTTGGTAAAACAGCTGATGTAAATATAAACAAAAAAACTATTGTGAAAATAGATTTAAAAAATTGCCAAAATCAAACAAAATAGGGGTTTTCATATAAACTCGTATTCTACTCGTAAACATTTTAAAACTGGTATGTTTATGAGTTTAATGTCAAACTCCATACATAAAAAATATGGTTTTTATTTATACAAGGTTTACAATGAATTTACGAGTTTATATAAAAACCCTTAATATAAAAAGTTACAAATTATATTTTAAACTCAGAATCAAAATTGAATTTATTGCAATTGCCACAAATTCAACAACCATTTAAAAAAATTAATTATGTTGCCAATTTATTTATTAATTCAAAATTTTGTATTTCTAATAATTGTAATAAATGGAGAATGCAAATTAAAATACAATGCAAATTGAAAAAGCCCACGTATGATCATTTCTTGTCGCAATGGAAATGAAAATTTATTTTGGCCCATCTCTGGTATTAAATTCCATAAAATTTTATCGGGAAAATGCATGAGTTAGCATGATGACAAACAAAAAAGCAAGTTTGCTTACCGAATCGAATAACGTTAAGTGTAACGGTATCAAATTTTGTTTGTTTCGGCAACGGTAAAGGTTATGGCATTTAAGACTGTTTCGGTAACGTACCGGTATTAAAAAAATTTATTCTTTGTAATTTACTTGTGAAAATTGTATCATCTTTCTTTAATTTGAAAAATAATTTAAACAGAAAGTGCTATTAATTTATGATCTAGAGTCAAACTAAAAAAAAACATTCATTTAAGCACCGTAAGTTGTTTTTCACGTGGAAAAATTTCACTCGAAATTTAAATGCCTCAAATTGCAATTTAATTTAAACAAATGAACAATTTTTTAATTTTATAACAAAGACACAATCAAAATAAACATAAAATGTCACATTTTCTTAAGATAAATAATAATCTTGTACATTAAATTTGCGTGAAAACAAACTCTACACAATTTTCACGTAAACTAATTGTCGTGAAAAATCATTTTTTTTATATGGAGTATAATAGTTTTTTCACGTGAAACTCAAACAACTTACGGTGCTTTACCAAATAAAAGATCAACAATACATACCCCTCATTCAATATAGCATATTTTTAATTTTAGTTGTTAAAAATGCAGATTATGAGCTATGAATTCAATGCTGGTACTTTTAATAAGTAAAATTGTTATCTATAAATTTTTTTATAAAAAACTCAAGATTATAAAATAAAAAATTTCAAAAACTGGCATTTTTTACATAAATTAATAAATACCGGGAACTACCTATAAAAATAACGATATCGGTAACGATAACGGTATTTCCAATTTTTTTTAGAGGTATTGATAACGGTATTCAATTTAAAACGGTATTTTATCGATAAAGGTGTTATAACGATAACGGTAACCGACCTTGAAAAAAAAATATGTAGTACATATGACATAACTGAATAGTGATCAACAACTATGTATTTTTTTTAGGTGTAGTAATTTCTCCAAAAAATTAATTGTTGTAAGGTAGTGTTACCTAAACGACATATTTTTTACATATACCTACATACATATATCAGAGTGGATTAATTAAAAAAAACCTGCAAATTATATGTACCAATTGAATCAATGCAGAAATGTATATATTTACGATAAAGTGTTAAATTAATTAATATATGAATTAATTAACAAAAACAAAAGAATAGTAATAAATAAATAAAGTTTACTTAAATTTAGATTTTTTAAATTTAACAAAAAATGTTTTAAAATTAACAGATTTTATTTTAAGCTGAAAAACCGGAATAAATTTTGTTAAAATAACAAATTTTTCTGTTCAGCCAACATATGACACAATTGAAAAAATAATGATCAACTACCATGTATTTTTTGGGTGTAGTAATTTGTCCAAAAAATCAATTGTTGTAAGTTAGTGTCATATTAATGACAATTTAAAAAAATCAAATCATATGTACTATGTACCACAATTGATCAGAATAAAGTATTATACGTACATACATATTTACGATAAAGTGTGAAATTAATTAATATATAAATTATATAATTAACAAAATAATAAATAAAATAGGAAATATGATAAGTTTAATTGTATTTTCTTTTTAAAGCTGCTAGTGTTTCTTTTTTCTTTTGTTTGCATATACAAAACTCTTTAAGTTCCAACTACATAGTTTGCTGACCCCAGTCTACTATCCAGTCTGCTATTCGAAGTCTACTATGCAGTTTTTTTTTCGTTACTCAGTCAAGTAAAAACACATTAACCAGTAACTCAAAACGCAGCAAGCAGAAGAAACACAACTTGTTTTGTTGCTGAACTCACACAGTTACGCTGCGCTTAGTTTGAAAACTTAAAAAATGTAAATGATGACTGTGTGTGTTTTGAAATTTACTTACACAGTTAGACTGAAATAAGCAAGTTCATAATATAAAATGAAAGCGAGTGCTTTTTTTTAAGCACGTTGCTTACAAAATATGAAAATTTAACTAAATTACGACTGCTATTAGCAGTCGTTCGAAACTCTGGTTTTAATGATAAATTTTCACAACGCATGAGAGTCTAAAAAATTTTGTCTGTACTCCGTTTTATCTTTTTTTCTCTTTTAAAAAAAAAAAAACACTTTTTCCTTCCCAGAGTCTGCTTAAAGCAGACACTGGCAGGATCGCCATGTACTGATACGAATAAATAATTACGACCAGGTTGGTTTTCTGTTTGTAATGAGACTGTTTATTGAAATAATAAAAATGTTTAAAGCTACTTAATAATAATAAAGTGTACATTTGTGGAATATGTTTACTACGCATATTCCCACGAATAAGTTTAGTGCAGTATGGACAGAGTAGTCAAACATACTACAATAATCATATGTGGCATATATTACAATATATAATTAGACATGTGGTTATGTATATCCATATATAATTATATATGGCGTTTTTTCGGAAAAATTTTCCTTATATTATGCCATATATAATTTCATCTAATTAGATATCGGCCTTCATAATATTAGATATGGCATATATAATTATATATTACATAACATGGTTGATCTTATTGCATATATAGTTATATATAGAACTATATCTTAATATATATGGTGGCATTTTAGCAATATATAATTATATATGGTATCATTTAAACAATATATAATTATATATGGTGACAGTTAAACTAGATATTATCATATATGGTGCCATTTAAACAATATATGGTCATATATGGTACCTCATAAACCAAATCTTTAATTCAGTTCCAGATATGATAATATATGGTACTATATATAGTGCGATATATATTTATATATGGTGTTATTTAAGCTATATATTATCATATATGGTGCCATTCAAACCATATATTATCATATATGGTGCCATTCAAACCATATATTATCATATATGGTGCAATTTAAACAATATATTCCCATATATGGTACCTCATGAACAATATTTTTAATACAGTTCCACATATGATAATATATGCTACCATATATAGTGCGATATATACTTATATATGGTGTTATTTAAGCAATATATTACCATATATGGTGCCATTTAAACCATGTATTGTCATATATGGTGCCATTTCAACAATATATGCTCATATATGGTACCTGATGAACGACATTTTTAATACAGATGCAGATATGATAATATATGCTACCATATATAGTCCCATATATATTGATATATGGTGTCATTTAAACAATATTAATATATAGACATATATGGTATCATTTAAACAATATATTGTCATATATTGCACAATTTAAACAATATATGGTCAAATTTGGTACCACATCAACATTTTGAATACAATTCCATATATGGTTTAATTTGAATAATGTAAAACTATGTATGGCGCTATAAAAAATATTGTCAGATATGTTACTTCATTAACAATATTTATAATACAGTGTCATATATTGTAATATATGTATATCATTTAATATATATTGATGTATGGTAATGGTACAATAATTCCAATATCAGTTGAGATACAATTTGTGGGTCCATATCAACAATTTGTTCACGTACATTTAACATATATATACATATGTACATTTAAGTTATAATTTATAAACACTTTATAAAGTTAAATAGTTCCATAAACCTCGTCTAACTGTATAGAATGTTTATAAATATACGATTTAATATTAATAATTACAACTTCAAATTGGTGCCATTATCTAAAATTTAATTTAATGTTAACTTATAATAAAATAAAAATGTATTTCCTAAAAATAAAAATATAGTGTTAATTAATGTTAATATACAATAGGTTTAAGTTTAACATCCCAGACAGAAAAATATAATCGGCACAATGCTGGCAAACCATTGGCGATGGTCGGTTATGCGTTGGCAGAACGTTGCATTAACTATCTTGGCAAAAAAATAGATTTCAAAAAACATTTTTCAAAAAATTGAGAAAACTTTTTTAATATTTGCTTTTAAAAACATGAAATTTAACCCAGTCCACCAGATTGTCAGCCAAGACCTTTACACTCTAACCTAACGAGACTTGTTATAGATGTGTGATAGCTACAAATTAAATGAATGATAAAAGCATTTCGAGCTAACTTATAAGCATCAAAAAAAGGTATTCCAGAAATTATTAAATGTATTTTAGAAAATTTTAATTGTATATCACAAAATATTATTTGCACTTCAGAAACTACAATATTACGCAAATTTAATTATTTATTTATTTAGTTGTGTCCAGAAATAATGAAATCTATTTCAGAATTTCATAGCTAATAGAGAAAAATTTCTCAAATACATTTCATAATTTCGGAAATACGATTGATAATTTCTGAAATACAGTTTGATAATTTCTGAAATACAGTTGTGAATTTCGGAAATACAATTAATAATTTCTGAAACACAATTGATAAAACTGAACTTCAATTGACTAGTTCTGAAATACAATTCATAAATGTGAAAAATAATTGATGAGTTCTGAAACACAATTGATAAAAATGAAATTCAATTGAGTATTTCTGAAATACAATTGATAAATCTTAAAACAATTAATACAATTGGAAATGGTGTAGAGCATCAAAAAGATGTAAATAAAATTATTTTATTCAAAGATTTTAATTTAATAAAAAAATAAATATATAATTTTATAAAAAAATTTATAGAAAAAAAAATTTTAATTTTATAAAAAGAAATTCATTTTGTAAAAAAAATGCATATCGAACTCGAGACCTTCTGAGTTTAAACCTTATTTTAACAAAATATTTGAATTTTTATAAAATCAGTGCTCTGCCAGTGTATTATTTTTTGAACAGTTGGCAATATATGTCTGGGATCTTATTTAATCCCAAATAATTGGAGATCTTACGTAGTACCCAAATATAATGCGGCATCTAATTTTAACTGTCATTTTTATGGATACTTTTAGATGTCAATCCCCAAATATATTGCTGTTTCTAATTCGATCTGCCATTTTAATATGGAAATAAATTGCTGGATCTAATTCGATCTGCCATTTTTCTGATAAATTTAGATCCAAGTTTATCCCCAAATATATTGCTGGATCTAATTTGATCTGCCATTTTTTGGTTAAATTTAGATCTAAGTTTATCCACAAATATATAGCTGGATCTAATTCGATCTGCCATTTTTCGGATCAAATTAGGTCTTACTAAATCCCAAAATATATTGCTGGATCTAATTTGATCTGCCAATTTTCTATTCAATTTATATCCAAGTTTATCCACAAATATATTGTTGAATCTGATTCGATCCGCCATTTTTCGGATAAATTTAGATCTAAGTTAATCCACAAATATATTGCTGGATTTAATTTGATCTGCCATTTTTCAGATGAATTTATATCTAAGTTTATCCACAAATATATTGCTGGATCTAATTCGATGTGCCATTTTTCGGATCAAATTAGATCTAAGTTTATCCCCAAATATATAGCTAGATCTAATTCGATCTGCCACTTTTTCGGATCAAATTAGATATACGTTTATCCACAAATATATTGCGGGATCTAATTTGATTTGTCAAAATTGAGATCAAATTAGATCTAAGTTTATCCCCAAATATATAGCTGCATCTAATTGGATCCGCCATTTTTTGGATCAAATTAGATCTAAAAATATCCGAAAATATATAGCTGGATCCGCCAATTTTCGGATCAAAATAGATCTAGGTTTATCCCCAAAGATATCACTGGACCTCCCAATTTTGAGATATAACTTGATCTTAGTTTATCCCCATATATACAATGGGATCTAATACGATATGATTGGATACACCCAATTTTGAGATCTAATTGGATCAGCTAGATATTACAGCAGATCTTAAACAATATCAAATTGGATATAATTAGATATTGCGCGAGATCAATTTTTTTACTCGGGTATGTATGAACTATATTTGCAGATCTCTTAATATATGACTGGAGACCAAATCGCATATGATTATATATAACGTTATATCAAACATATTTATAAAACCAAAGTGTTAATATAAATGTATATGGTTATATAAAGCCACGCATATAAACATTTAAATTTATATCAAATCATATAAGAATATACGAAAACTTTTTTAGTCGGGTACTAAAAAATATATAACAGACTTCAGAATATATAACCTTTAAAGAATATATAACCTCTTATTTAAAAAACACTGTCAAAACATTGATTAAAAGCGCCTTCAAAAGGTTCGAAAAAGTGCATTCCAAGCACTTTCATATTTTTTATAGCTTTACATTAAACTTTAATTCACATTCAATAAACTATAATTTATTAAAAAATGTTAATATATAAAATTGTTTTAAAAAATTATTCCCATATTTGTATTTAAAACGATGGCAAAGTACTTCATTTGTTTATTTTATAACGATTTAACAACGTAAAAATTGTTATGTTCTAATAACGTTTATAGACCGTCGAGAAAGTACTTTGAAATTTGTTTTTCTAATGGTTTGACAACGATATAGAATACCACCCTGAGACCGTAAATCATGGTTATAATTTGGGTCGGTTTCACAACCCTCTAAAATCGTAACTAGAATGTTCTACATACTAGTTTGACGGTTGGAAAAGCATTTTAAAATTTTTTTTGTAACGCTTTGAAAACGTTATAAATTACCACCCCCACACCGTAAATCATGGTTATCATTTGGGGCGTTGTCAAAACGCTTTGAACCTGTAAATCGGTATATTCCAAAAACGCTTTTAAAATGCTTTTAAAACGTTTTCACGATCGTATTTTTCCACCTGGGTACTTTTAAAACTTATAAGTGACTTATATTTTTCATACAAAATTTAAGAATTTTAGTAATATTTGAGCTAAATTTTTGTTAATTGCAAATAACAATTTAACTTGCTGAAAAAAAGGAGCAAATGAAATAAAAATTAATAAATAAAAAATAAATGTGTATTTAAAAACATACTTGGGACCAGTTTATTGAATGTGTCAATTAATTGAAATTTTGTTCAATTGGCATTGTTCAATGCCTAAATGCCCATTTATAAAACAAATACTTCTTTGTTTTCATGTTTTAATAAAAGAATAAATTAAGAAAAAAAATTCAAAATTCGCGTATTTCTTATATTTTTTTATATTACAATGCTTTTTCTTCAATTATGTGTACATTTCATTACCATTGTTTTCGTCAATGCAAATTGAAAAAAATTTCATTGGCATTGAATGGTGATGAAATGTTTTGGCATTGACATTGAGATAAAGTAATGCCAATTATATTTCAATGCCAATGAAAATTTCCCAAGAATGATTTTTTGTAAAAGTGGTACATAATATTTATAGACAATAATATGTTAGTTAACCCATGATACAACCGTACTAGGTAGATGCATTAGAACAACAAACACAACAACAACAACAAAAAATGTACTCGGCTACTTTTGATACATAGCGAAAGCATACGAAAAAATCCCTGAACTGTCATAATAAAACCCTGAACTGTCAAACTCTCCCTAATGCATTTACCTAGTATGGTTGTATCATGATGTTAACAATAACAAAATGTGTTTCAGAGACCCTTCTTTTGATTTTCATTGTTTGCTGATCAGATATATACTTCCGAATTTATTTGAGTTTCCATTTTCACCTCTAAAGCTCCACCCACAGGAAAGAAGGTGTGGCCGATTAAAAATATTGTATTCTTTAAATAAGCTTAAAAAGTACAATATTGGGGGAAAAAAATTGGGGTCATCCCCGTAAACTCCACTTGCTCCCCAGAGATACTTTTAATCAGAATTTTATATTAAAATGGTTCGCCCAAAATAAACCTTGATCTTTGAAAATTAATGTATTACGATAAAAAGAAACTTTTCCCATATATTTTAATAATTTAGATATTTTATGAGTAGGACAAATTTTCAACCATTTCAATTTAGCTTTATTTAAAAACTTTTTGCATTATTTTTGTCGAGTTAAAAATATGCAGTAATTTTTATGAGTCATTTAACATTCTGTTTATAAGCGCTACAAAATTGGTGGTTTAGTTTACAAAAAATTTGTGAAATTAGCAAACCTTCTGTTAAAAATTAGTAACTAAAATTCAGCAAAATACTGTAAAGTTAGCAAATTTATTGTTAAAAATTAGTAACTAAATTCAGCAAAAAAAATAGCAAAAAAGTTTGTAAGTTAGTAATGTGGAGGTAGCAAAAAAATTAACTAAAAATTAAATTTTAACTAAGAATTAGTTAAATGTTTGTTAAGTTGAAGTACTAACAGTTTTACTAACTTTTCTACAAACTTTTTTCTATGAGTGTGTTCATGGAACGGAAATATTTTTAAAGAACATATTGCTTTTAGCACCGAGCGTGCATGGCTAGTTGGACCAGTCGTTCGAAAGTTATACCTCTCTGCACCAAGGAAGATTAAGACCAACTGAAGTAATTGTTTATAGTCTTCTCGATTTTGAGATTTAGTTAGTTGATAATATCAAAACTTTAAACAATTTTCATGTTCAGCTGGACTTATTTGTAAACAAACAGTTGCACCTTCATTGCTACTTCTAAATAATTCTTTGTTAAAACTTGGCCAAGATTTGGCATATCCTAAAATATTGAAACTTCTGGAGAAGAGGTTGAATATAAATTTGTTTCGAAGACCATGCGCAATATTGTTTCGTACACATGGTGGAGGCAAGGTAGATTGATTAGAATACGTCCAATTTTGTTTTCCTAGAGGACTGCGGCGTGGATATCAGTATTTGTAAACGTTGTATCATATGACAAGCCGTTTAGTTACGATGGATAGTTGAACGACTAATGACAAGTTCCTCTACATGATGTCCTAATGCTTCAGCTGCTGCTATGAGCATGTGAACTGCCATTCCATCATACACTTTGGCATTGTCCAGCGTTGCACAGTGGGGCCAAATGCATGAAAAGTGGCGATTAATTCATAGAAGTAGTAATTTAAAAAAAAAAATATTTTTTTATTAATGGATATTTATAAATACATAAAAAACCAACATTAAAAAAAAAACACATTTTTTAACCCTTTATGGGCCATTTTGTGTTCTGTAAAAAATCCTCTTTTTTCACATTTTTTGCTGTAACTTTGGAACGGTGCGCTATAAATTATTCAATTAAATTGCAAATTAAAGCATACTAAATGTACTTTAAGAAAAATAAGTAATATTTTTAAAAATAATAAGGAATAAATATTTTATATGTATTTCTATTAGAAAATTTTTAAATTAAAATCATACCTTTTTTCTCGAAATTTTAAAATTTTGCTCAAAAATGAAACATTTGAAAATCTAATTGTTTTTTTATTGATAAATAACCATAAACACACTATTTAAAAAAAATTTAATTAAATTCGGTTATTCTATTTTTTTTTTTCTTTTTGAAAACAACAATATTTTATTATAATCATTATTACCTTCAATGTTAGTATTTACTTCACATTCAATTTCATAATCATAAATTAATTCGTTACAATAATCTTCATCTCCATCTTCATCTCCATCTTCATCTCCATCTTCATCTCCATCTTCATCATTGCTATTTTGATTGCTGGGAAGTACAAGCAACCTCAATGCAGATTTTGGCATTAGCTCTTTTTTCTTTTTAGAACTATTGTTCATGCTTGTTATAAACGGATCTGAACTTAAGAGAAATCTATTAAAGATATCTTCCATTGTTTTTTCTCGACTGCATTTACGGGCAAAATTCTCCCTATAACTTTTAAAATCTTTATTTCTGGCTTCCTGAGACTCTTCGGTTAGCTGACCAATTGGCAATGGCGATAATGATATAATTTCAGGCCCATGAATAAAATATTTGTGAAGAGTAGGAGGCATATAGTACCATGGATATTTTTTCACAAATAGCCTGGCAGTGTTATTAGCCAAGTTTGTAAATTTTTCAATGTTGACCTCAATACCACTAGAAACTACAATTAATATTGTGTGCATATTTTTGATCAACTCTAAATCAATATTAGTAATTTCAGCAGATACTTCTGCATTCTTAAAAAAACGTCTTGCAGTATTCCCGTCATTAGAGTTACCAAAACCAGGTTTTGGTTGATCAATGATCAATCCCGTTCTCTTTTTAAATTCGCGTTGAATACGACTTTTAGTTTCAGCAATAATTTTTTTTTCTTCGTCACTTCTTGCCTGCCATTTTTGAATTGGAAGTTTATATGCCAAGTGAATAAGACATTCAAAAAATCTTATCCAGCCATGTAGGACAGACAAACCGAACTCCATGAAGTCTACGTTGGAATCTCTAGAAATCATTTGTTCAATATTGTTGAACTCCTTGCTGGTAGCGCCACATATGTAGCACTTTTGTGTGGACTTTGTGTCTGTAATCGCGTTACACACTTTACCGTCAATCATAACGAGAATTAGTTTGTGGTTCACTTTTATCTTTCTTTCTCCAACTGATATTACTGTATCGATAAGAGCATTTTTTTCTGTCTCCACTCTTTCTCTTTCTGTTTTAATACTGTTGACCGTTTCTTTCATAAATTCAATTTTTAATGGCCTGCAAAACCTAGTTGAAGACGGTCGAGGATTATGCCAAATGATTTTGTTTTTACAAACTAATTTTAATGGTACAATTGACGTAATAAATACAGAAGAATCAGATGCATTACTGTGATGAAAGGCTTGTTTGTAAGAACTATGCCCTGAACTTCCGTCAAAGCCCCACTTAGTGTATAAAGTAATTTTTTCGATTTCTTCGTTGTCTAACGAATTTAAATCTGCATTTTTAACCGACAAAAGGCGTTCAGTGGTATGATCCAATATTCCGTGTAGGCTAAATTGCGCTGATGTTTCAAAAATTTTCATTTGTTCTCCCTTTGGGTAACATTTTTTCTTAGCTCTTTGGACCAATTTATATGATGGAAATTTCTCAGGTGCAACCTTTCTAATAACATTATATTGGTGGCGACTTAGCTTCGCTTCTACCAAAACGGACAGAGCTTCATCCGGAGTTAACTGCTGTGGTGGTACCTGTTCTATACTTTTTCGGTATTTTTTGGCTTTTGTTGGAGATGATATTATTTCCTTAACAATTTTCGACTCATCTATTTTTCCAGCAGCTATCAAGCTCATTTGTGTGGCGTAAGCCAAAACAGGCAAAGAAATTTGATCTCTTATGTCTTTACATTTCTTAACTTTTGTTTTTTCTTTGCACTCTTCAAATGAGAGATCATTGCGACCTCTTTTTTGTTGTGGTTCTGGTGGTTGACTGAATGAGATTGAGGCATCCAGCCAATTCTTATTATTTTTTACAAAAATTTCATTCTTTCTATGACATTTTTGCCACCGAATCTCATAGCTAGAGCAAAAATTATGAAACCTTGTCATAAAATCTACCATATCCGAAGGGTCGACACGTTTTATTACTTCCCATCTCAAAAGTTTAAATTTATCCTGAAGTGATTTAGGTTCTGCACTCCTCATAAAATTATGCAACTCATGACGAGGAATGAAAATTGTTTTGGGACATGTTCCTAAAATTAATAAGATTTCTATTCGTTTAAAATTTGCAAAAAGTAATTCCTTTAACCCTGTACCGAATAATTTACACTTTCACAACACTTTAAATATGTAACATCACATCACAAAACATTGACAGCTAAAACAATAAATAAACGTGTCAGTACCGAATCAATAATACCCTACGGATGGATAGAAATTCTTAAAAATGTATTATCATTATATTAGTAGATTGATATCACCAGCTTAAAACAAAATTAAAACTTTACTCGTATGATGCATGTATATGACCAACAGTTATTATGTAGGACTCAAATAAATGACAATAATAAATAGGGATGGGAGCGTGACCTCCTTCAATTTTTCAAAATAGTGCACTTGTGCCATATACAATTTTCTAATAATTTAAAATTAACAAATGTTTAAGTAAAATTCATTGAAATATCATAAACACATGTAAAATAATTTAATTAGTTTTATTCATAGTAAATAAACCCAACATACGCAATCACGTGAGCATGCGTGAATTAAAGTTACTCACGCCCCCATCTCTAATTAACAACACATTTTTTTAGCTACAATAACAACTACTATAACGAAAATAATGACAAAACAAAGTAAAAACAACTTGATGTTTTGTTTTTTTTTTTTTTTTCATATTTGTGGATTTTTAGCATCTTGAGTTATTTCACAAAAACAAGCATAACTCAAAAATCGCAAAAAATCGCAAAAAAATATTTTGGGGTTTATTAGTTGAGATCTGATATTATAACACTATATAGACGATTTTACGCAAGCTCACGAACAAAGTTGTTGAAACTCCATATATAAATCAAAAATAGCCCATTTTTGGGCTAATTTTATTTTATTAACATTTAATATTTTTAAAACATTTATTTAAACAAAAAAACATGTACTATATAGTAAACTACCTGAAGTTGACGGTTCCATTATAAAAATTTAACTTTTAGAAGTATTAATAGAAAAAATTATCAATTGAAATATCAAAATTTTCACTTTTTTTCAATATGCACAAAAAAAATAACAATTATTCAACTTTAAGTGCTCACTTCAACTAAAGCAAACAACTTAAAAGTATAATTTTTGCAATTAGTGATGCAGAATTTTATCCACTTTCACCCGGTACCAAACACGATCATGAATTTTAAAGTTCATATTTTGAATTAATCGCCACTTTTCATTCATTTGGCCCCAATGTGCGTTGCTACTAACCGAGCTGTATTAAACCTTTTTCGTTTTCGACTTAATACAGAATTTGAGCTTAAGTTTTCTTTCTCGATAGTCGTGTTGTTAATTGGTAAGTTGATAACAGAGCTTTGAAGAATTAATTCCCTTTTTAATGAATTCACTACCAATCGAATTCAATTTTCTCTAGAATTAAATGAATTCCTTTTCTTAAGTAATTCACTGAATTCGTTCAACTGAACGCGTTCATTATACAACAAATTCAAAGAATTAATTCAATTGCAATAGTTCTTTTTATTAAATCATATGAATTAAGTCACTGGTGAACGCGTTCAATTTTATAAATCGAACGGAAAAAAGTGAATTAGCTCCTTACTGAATTAATTCACCACTGAATTCGTTCAATTTTATTTTCGTTCAGTGAATTAAAAAAAATAAAATTACGTTCAGTGAATTAAAAAAAATAAAATTACGTTCAGTGAATTAAAAAATACGTTCACGTAATATACGTAAAAATGCTTTCTTCTACTGAACGGCAGAAAACAGGCTTAGAGTTCAGTGAACGTATTTTTTTTTTTTTTTTTGTTTCAATTCAGTGAACGTATTTTTTTTAACAGTGAACGTATTTTTTTTTTTTCTTAATTCACTGAACGTAATTTTATTTTTTTTAATTCACTGAACGAAAATGAAATTGAACGAATTCAGTGGTAAATTAATTCAGTAAGGTGAATTAATTCAGTAAGGAATTAATTCACTTTGTTTCCGTTCGATTTATAAAATTGAACGCGTTCACCAGTGAATTAATTCGTTTGATTTAATAGAAAGAACTATAGCAATTGATTTAATTCGTAACAAAATAAATCGAACTAAGATACATTGAACTCATTCCATTCAATATGTGATACTTTGAGAATTAATTCATCTAATTTTTAATTCAGAATAGAAAAATTTAATTAAAGAATTAATTCTTCAAAGGTCTGGTTGACAACACTACCCTATAAACAAAAAAAAAACAAGTTAAATTTCAGCCCCGTTTTCCAGTTTCAAGGCTTGAATACAACTTTAATTACATTTTATTTCAAAAGCATACTCCAGCAAAAGGTAAACAAAAATTCAAGTTTGAAATATTTTTGTTAAATATACAAATGCTAGAATTTGAAATCTACTTTACTTTGTTATATCAACTCACTCTACGAATGAGCGGAAACTCCCTTTTGAATAATTATATTAAGTATCTTGACAAACTGTACTAGTTATAAATAACCAAATGTATTTTTAAGTCTTATCACATAAGAGAAAAACCCATAATTAGTAATATTGACCAAATGTATTCTTAAGTCTTATCACATAAGGGAAAAACCCATAATTAGTAATAATAACCAAATGTATTTTAAGAAAAAACCCATGATTAGCAATATAATCTTTTAGTACCTTTCCTATGAAACAGATAAAAACTTATTCTGTGTTTAGGAAGAAACATCAGGCACCGATAAACGATCACCTACCTGTGTTTGTTTATCAGGATGTATATTATATTATGTGTATTGAAAATATTATAAATAGAGGAACAACTAAATTTAATAAACAGAACTTATTTTACCAGCAAAGAGATATCGTCTCATTTCTTAAGCCAATATTAGGAAACGGTTAAACATTTTTCTCGAAAAGTAATGCTGATAAAATTGAAAGTAACTTCTTTCAATTCATCCGTATTCAAAATTACTTCAAGCAAAATTTAAAGCACTTGAATTTTTAAAACCTATGTGCTTATTGGGTATTTTCTTCAGTCCACTGTGTTCTAACGATTGAAGAGCTTGGTGCTTCTTCCGCAGTCGATGATATTTTGGACATCCTAATTATTAGATATATTATTTTTTAGTAGGGTAGAGTGGACCACATCTTTGTCTCGCCCAAAAAAATACCCACGTATATCTTTTTGAATTTTTTTAAATGCCCGAGTAAAAAAAATCATCTGGCGCCCCATGTCCCACTTTACCTCACTCTACCCTACATAATATTGAATAATGTAAAGAGAAGAAAATTAAAATAAATTTTTTCTTGCGAATTATTTTTGCAAACTAACCACTAAACTTTTTTATAAAAAATGGTTATGAATTTAAAATAACCTCACGTAAAAAATTGCAAAATAATAGCGGAACGCGAAAAAAGTCTTTATGGTACAAAATATTTGCTAAAAAGGCTTATTCAGCGATTTACATTCTGCAAACGAATATATTATTACAATCATTTTCTTTTTTGCAAAAATTTTTTTGTGAATTCTTTTGATAATAAATGAGTATTAAAGTTAATAGATTATGAATTAAAAAACCGCACTTAAAAAATTTCAGGCGGAATGCGAAAAACGCCTTTATGGTACAAAATATTCATTAACAATCTTAGTCAGCTTACATTCTGCAAACGAACATATTAATGCAAACATTTTCCTTTTTGCGAAATATTTTTTCGCGTATTTCTTATTGTAAACGAACTCCCAAACTTTGGTATAAGAAATTGGTATTTTAGTCCCTAGATTATAAATTTAAAAAACCGCACTTAAAAAATTGCAAAATTATAGCGGAACGCGAAAAAAGGCTTTATGGTACAAGAGATTAATTTGAAAATTTAATCAGCGATTTACATTCTGCAAACGAATGTATTGATGCAAACATTTTTCTTTTTTCAAGATTTTTTTTCGCTAATTTTTTTGCAAACTAATTACCAAACTTTGGTATAAGGTAATATGGTCTCTGGATTATAAATTTTAAAAAACCTCACTTAAAAAATTCAAAAATAATGGCTAAATGCGAAAAAGCATGTCGTCCCGGTTAAAAAAACTTAATATGGAGCTTAATATAGTCATACATAATATAATGTGAACTATATACAGTCTCATCCAAGAAATGGACCCATGTAATTCTATCAGTTGAATTGTAATTGTACTAGTACAGATCTCAGATGATAAAACTGTATAAATATTAGATATAATTGTATCCGAGAAATGGCGCGATATATTTACATTAGATGATGCATTATTGTATTACATTGTATCATTTTTGATCTGAAGTGACAAAATTACATAAGTCATATTTTTACCTGATATAATTGTATCAAATAGAAAATCCTACTTTTTATCAGATACTATTATATCTGATCGAAAACTGGATGTAATTATATTTGATTTAAATATAAATATATGTAATTATATTTGATTTAAATATAATTGTATCAGATTAGTTCTGAAATAATACAATGTTATAAATTTATCCACTATCGCATACAATTATGTAGCGCCTTTCCTAGGATACAATTTTATATGATGTAAATATAATTTTATCTAAACTTAAATAATTAGACTAAGGCCCGTTAACTTATCTCAATTTATACCCTGGTTAAGAACTCTACTAGCCTTAACCACTGGTAAACATATTTTTTGAATAACTTATCTAAATTTTAACCAAGCATTTCTTCTAACCAATGCTAAAATTTAACCATAGAAATTTCTGTGGTTAAGAAACTTAACCAAGGCTATTTTAGAACAATTCACCCTACATAAGATATTTTAATAAATTAAACTTGTAATGATTAATAAAAAAAATCTAAAGCGCAGCTTTAACCAAACTTTGACTAAGAATCGTTTATGATTTTTATTTTTTTTTGATTGACCAACAATCAGGGGATGCCCCCTATTAACGCAGTGCATTGTGTTGGTATTAGGAAAATAGGTTATGAGGAGGAGGAAAGAGGGAGTAGTGTTTGTGAATATTTGATTTAAATTTCTCAACATTGTAAGTAACAGGGAAGACCTCTGCAGGGAGTTTATTCCACATACGGCTAGTGCGACTGATAAACGAATTCTCTCTATAATGCGTCGTGCGATCCACTGGACAATCGACTACAAACGGATGCGCTCTACCTGATAAGCGAGTATTACGAATAAAAACTTGGGCTTTGGGGACAAGTTCACTTATCTCAGCTGAGCACTTCCCATGATAATATCGATAGAACAGGGTCACACAACCCACATTCCGACGATGCTCCAATGAGTCAATAGAGCTGGATACCCTATTGTCATTGATAAGCGCCGACGCCCTCCTTTGCACACGGTCCAGAAGCTCCAAAATAGACTTCGAAGCTCCTGCCCATATATGGGAGTTGTATTCCATCTTCGGTCGGATATAGGTGGTATAAATAGTGAGTAAATCGGATGGAGTGAAGTACTTCTTGCACCGACGTAAAAAACCTAGACACTTGAATGCTTCCTTCGACACTTGAAAAACATGTTTATTCCAACGGACATCACACTGAATTTTCATGCCCAGAACATCAAGAGTATCCTTAATATCAATATCACCCATATGTACAGATGACAGTGTTGACCTCACAGCCCTATGGGTCAACATACAACATTGGGTCTTGCGTGCATTAAAGTCGACCTTATTCGCACGACCCCACTCAGAGATTGTAGAAAGGTCACGATTCAGTGTGTCATTCATAATCTGCCTTTTGCCCCCAATCTCCTCAGGGCTTGGCCTACGATCGAAGGAAAATGAATGACAAATGTTGCTGTCATCTGCGAAAGAGTAGATAGGGTTGAAAGTTCGACCAAGAAGATCATTAAGAAAGATAAGAAATAGGGAAGGAGAAAGAACAGAACCCTGCGGTACGCCTGAATTCAGCTGAAACTCGTCGGATGAGACCCCATCTATAACAACACGAATAGTGCGATCTCTGAGAAAGCTCGAAATAAAACGAGCGAAGTCATTACCTACACCAAACGCAATAAGCTTCGAAATAAGCGTCCCGTGCCATACACGATCAAAGGCCTTTGAAATATCCAGAGCAACCACTTTGCTCTCACCAAAACGGTGGATGGACCGACTCCAACGCTCCGAGAGGAACGCTAACAGGTCTCCCGTAGAACGACGTCTGCGGGAGCCATACTGTCGGTCATTAAGAAGTGAGTTGGACTCTAAATAATTCACAAGATGGTAACACTGTGAGACAAATGGTAGGGGTCAGTGATCGGGAAGGGTTCAAACTACCGGGGAAAGTTTTATCGGTAAAAAAGAAGTTATACGTGTCCCGGCGTTTCGCTGGGTCACCCCTAGGAATCGAGATATATCGATTTGACCTTTGGTGGTCTTTTTTTGACATTACTCGAGAACCGAAGTCCGATTTTGCTCAAACAATTTTAAAAAATTAAAAATTGCAATTCCTTTAATCTGTTCATATAACGTTTTTCTATATACTCAACAGTTTTGCCGGTAAAAATAAATGTATGAAGAAAAAAATATTTTTTGCCTAAAATATTAAAAAAAAAAAAAAGTAATAAACAAAAGGTTATTGATTTTTATGGTAGCGGTAACAAACATTTATTTTTACCGGCAAAACTGTTGAGTATATAGAAAAACGTTATATGAACAGATTAAAGGAATTGTAATTTTTAATTTTTTTAAAATTGTTTGAGCAAAATCGGACTAGTGGTTCTCGAGTTATGTCAAAAAAAAGATATATCTCGATTCCTAGAGGTGACCCAGCGAAACGCCGGGACACGTATAACTTGTTTTTGATCGATATAACATTTCCCGTTGGTTTCATCCCATCCCGATTTTGACTGTCGCATAGTGTAATTAACCATACTCTCCATCGCCTTTGAGAGAGCAGAGCATATTGCGATCGGGCGGTAATTTTCAGGGTTGTTAGCCGCACCCTTTTTAGGGATTGGCTGGACATTGGCAACCTTCCAGCACGAGGGGAAAACTCCCGCATAATACGAAGCACTAAAAAGGCTTGCCAATGGACGAGCTAGCGTCGAAGAACACTGTTTCAGCACCAGTGCTGGTATACCATCTGGCCCCGATGACTTATTTACGTTGAGGTCAGCAAGAACCCTTTTGACTGCTCGAGCTCGAAAGAATATCTTAGGCATAGTACTCGACACTCTTTCAAGCTCGGGCAGTGGTTGATCGCTTTCCGGCAGGAATGAATTACCTGCAAACATCTCAGCTAAAAGGTTAGCTTTATCAATCGGTTCAGTGAATATTTGGTCATCTTTTATAAGAGTTGGGATAGTTGAACTAGCATTATCCTTTACTCTTTTAACGAATGACCAAAAGCTCTTACTACCCCGTGGAGCAGAAAGAACTTTAGTACGAAGACGTTGCTCATAAAGAAAATTTTCACGACTAAGTACTTTGGAACACTCATATCTCGCCCGTTTGCGAAGCAGATCAGTATTGGCGTTCTTATTATTCCGCCAATTATTGAACGCTAACTCTTTGGATCTGACTGCGTTCCTGCAAGTCTGATTAAACCAACATTTATCTTTTGGTTTAACCGAAATTTGCTTCGAAGGAATGAAAGATTTCATTCCAAGCAATATAACCTGTTCAACAATTTTCGCCGCGGCATTTACGCCGCGGCATTGTCGTCAAGGAAACAGAGTTTCCAATTAAAATGCCGGAAAAAATCGTTGAGCTCATCCCAACGTGCTTTTTCGTAAATAAAAACTGAACGTTTCGCAGCTGTTGTCGAAACGTTTCGAAGGACGGAGAACGAAAAAGATGCGGAAATGGTACAATAATCCGAATTGCCGAGAGGTGCAAGTGTTCTTACTTCATATTTGTCTGGATGTGAAGTAAGGAAAAGGTCAAGAGTATTCTGGTGTTCACCTTCAACGCACGGAATGTGCGTTGGTTCATTCACTAATTGCGCTAGGTGGTTATGCGCGGCAAAAAGCTCAACATAAAGGCCTTCGGGAGTTGTATGGCTGGAATGGCGAAGCCAGGCAGAGTTGTGAATATTGAAATCGCCAGCAACAACGATTTCACTACTCGGGCAACTCTCCAAAATTTTAGAAATGGAATCAGAAAAGACGTCGAAGCCATTAAGGGTATTCGTCCTCTCCATGTTTGGGCTTCTGTATAAGAACCCGAAATGCAATATGTGTGTCCTGATTTTAAATTTAACCCAAAGTGAGTTAAATTCCGTATCATTACAGTTTAAATGTTGCTGATACTGGTACAAAACATCATTGCGAATGTACATAGCAAGGCCCCGGTGAAATATAAAAAGGGATAGGAGTTGATAACCAGGTATATAGAAATCCTGTGGATCAGCATCCCCACACACCTGGGTCTCACATAAGGCGAAAACATCCGGCCGATGAAAACGAATGTGAGCAAATACGGAGAAGAAATTCGCCCTCAGTCCCCGTATGTTGCAGAAGTCGATGCGGAAACTTCCTGCCATTACAACGAATTGAAATTATAAATCAAATCTTTCTAACGCGTGTACAAGTGCCGGGTATTCGGTTTGTTGCTGTTTTGGTTAATTAGTGACCAGTGCTATGCCTTCATCACTAACTAAGCCAACAACAAACAAAACACCAAACTACTTGCACTGCATAAATACATTAAAGAAAGGAGAGGACAACAACAACGACACTAACAAAGGCAAGCATAAAAGCCCTTTGTTTGGCCACTGTATAGCAGAAAAAAAATATATTAAAAAAAAAACTGAAAAATTATCGGCGGCGGCTTAGCCGCGTCTATATGCTGATCGGCTTCGTTCTCTGGTTGTTAAGATGTATGTTGTTATGTATTCAGTGTGCTTATTTTTTTTGTTTGTGTTGTTATTATTGTTTTTTTCTATTTTGTCTTGTCCTTGTTTGTTTATTGTTAATTGGAGCTAGTTTTTTTTCTATTTTTTTTGTATATTGAGTTTTGTTATTGGTTTGTAATTTTGGTTTTTATTTATTTATTTTTGAATTTGTTGCATTTTTTGTTTATTGTTAGTTGGAGTTAGATTTTTTATATTTTTTATTTATTTTGTTGACACAAGAAACGGACGAAACAATTATTTAAAAAAAAAATTAAACAATTAAAAAAACAAAAGACTGCGTAACACAGCGACGACAAATACGTGTTAATGGCACGACGGACAAAACACTACTCACTACTTTATGATACATATAAGTATTTTCGATGTGCATTTCCCCACTTTACCAAAACTTACAAAAATTGCATCAGTACTTAAAATCGTGCACAAATTTTTGCTATTTAGGATTTAGGTTTCTGTGATAGCTTACAGAAATTGGCCTCATATAAGGAAATAGAAAAAAATTACTTTTTTTATTGGTTCAAGGAGCCAAAATCTGTCTTGAATAATTAAAACCAAAAATGGTGACCAATATTAGAACAATTTGAAACGAATTATACACCTCTACAAAATGAAAAGTCGCTGTCGGTAGAAGTTTGGTACATACTTTTAGTATTTTACTTGCTGATTCCAAATCTCTATTCCGAATTCTCTATCTTGAGAAAATCGTGATTAAAAACGCAAAAAATTGCTTTTTACGTATTTTAAAATACTATGCAAAACGCATTCAAATAGCTTAAGACTTTTTGTTACGATGGTAGTAAATAATGAATTTTGTTCTCTAAAATACATAGGACAACATTTTTTTAATTTGTGTACCGTTATAGGAAAAAATTCTTTTGAAAACCACTCTCAGAAAAACAATTATTCCATAAATTTTGGGTAACTTACATTTAAGAAATTGGAATCAGAGTATCAAATTCAAAATGAATCATGTATCAAAGCTCAAGACTACTGAATGAAGTACAAGACTACTGAATTTAATTCTTAAATATAAAAAAACGCATAGAAATCACTCTCGAATTTACGAAATGTTTTAAATATTTTAAAAGTATGTGAGAAACCCCTGGACAACCCACAGTTTTGACTCGCAATTACAAAAAGATACAAAATCATGTACAGCGATTATTTTTCTACTCACTTTGATGTGCTGATCACATAAATTGCCTTAATTTAATAATCTATCACAAAATTTACACTATTTTTTTTTTAAATTTTATGCGCGAATCTTTCCACGGTTGTCTCGATTAGCACGAAATACTTATTAATAGTTTAAAAAATCCACTTTTATTTTATAGACTTACCAAATGGATTTAATTAAATCACCTCTCGTAGTATGCAAAAAAAAAAAGGATGTGGTCAAGTGTATTATTTTTTTTACGACCAGGAACACACAAAAAACCGCGAGAAAAACTTTTAATTTTCCCGTATTGAAAAAAAAAATTTTTCTTATTAATTTTTGTTTTTCCTTTTGTTTTTATTCTGACATTTCATACTAAGGTTAACTACCCAGAGTTAAAATATTGATAAGTTATTATGGTTAAATTTTCATAGGGATAAATATTTAGTATTGGTTAGTTACCCATGGTTAAGGTAAAGTTAACTTCTCGAGAAAAGTTAATGGCCCTAAAATCGATATAATTATATGGACCCAATTCTCGGATCAAATTGTATGTGAATCAGATATAATTATATAAAATCGTTTTTACTCGGGGTGATATTATTGTATGAAGGGAACAAAATGTTCAGAACTACTCTTAATATACAATTTTGTTAACTATATGCTAATCTTTATCAGAAATATAAAATTTTACCAATTTTAAATACATTTATGAATATTTTTTTATAGGAAAATAAAACTCCACAAAATTCAAAATACTATTCAATACCCAAGTAAAAAAAATTATATGGAGCCATATAAAGTTATATTTAATTATATATAATCTTTTATGTAATTAGATATAATTATATCCGAAAAATAAGAACGTCTTATTGTATCATATTGTATCGAATTGTATACAATTGTATACAATTTGGTACAATTTGATAACAATTTTATGCAATTTGATACAATTGTATCCGAATTTTGTCTTCATCCAATTACATAAAACTATATCTTTTTGTATAAAATTATATAAAAGTGGACATAGTTCGATACAATTATACCTAAATATTGACCCTATATTTTTACCATAATATATATGACCATATCTAACAATATACAAAATTATATTTTTAAATAAAAAAAGATATACAATATCTGGAGATCAGACCTGAGGGATTTCAATTACAATTACTTGTAATTTGTAATTGAAATTACAAGTAATTGTAATTGAAAATCTTCAATTACAAATTACTAGTAATTGTAATTGAAAGTGATTTCAATTACAAATTTCAATTACATTTAGAATTAAAAAGTGTTTTTTGTTAAAATTTTGTAGAAAAATCTGACTGGGATAGGTTGCATAGATATGGATGCGTATAAAAAGAATACGTCATGTTGGGCTTACCACTAACTTGTGCTTTTTGTCATTATTTATTTTCCCAAAAAATGTAATTGACATTTTTCAAATTACAAATTACTTGTAATTGTTCTTTTTTGAATTACAATTACAAATAATTTGTAATTACAAATAATTTGTAATTGTAATTGAGTTTTTTTCAATTACAATTACATGTAATTGTGTAAATGCATGTGTAATTAATTACAAAATGTAATGATTAACCCCCAGGTCTACTGGATATCCTATAATTTCGATAATTTTTCAATTAATTTTATCCAGATTTACCATGACAGTGCATGAAACATGAACAAATTTTTATTTGTTTTGAGTAATTTTAAAATAAGGTTAACAACACTGAAATATTTAACTTAATAGGATTGTGATATACAACCAAGATATAAGAGATCAGTCAAGTGTGCGTTATAGTATAGAGAATTCCATATTAAAGCTTCAGTATTGTTAATTTTATGGGCGCGTTAGCCATTTTGACTCACGCTCCTAAACAAAAACAAATTACTCACGCACGAGCATTTCGTGTCTTACTCACGCAGCCATGTGTATATTAAAAACTTACTCACAATCAGAAAATTCTCACGCAAAACAGTAAAAATTACTAAAAACATATGATGCAAAAAATAAACTCACACACGAATCTTGCACGGGTTATATATTCTTACTCACGCTCACGTACGAATTAGATATTCTCACGCTCACGGGCGAATTACTTTGGTATAGTAATTATTACTCACGATCACTTGTGAATAACTTCACTCACGATCGTGTCATGCGCCAATCCCTAGTAATTACTAAATCTTAAACTAGTTCAAAATCATTTTTAATATGGAACCACATTTAATACAATACGGTTTTAAAAGGACCTTATATATTTTTATATAAAATCACTTTGAAAAAATTGCTAATGTGGGATGATATATAATTATAGATAATTTTATAAAGAACGTTATATCGTTATATATAAAAGAAAGCATGAAATATTGTAGATATGAAACCATACTAAGTTATATATGGGTTCATATCCGTCAATATATAATCATATATAACACCTATTATATAATATTTCTTAAATGGCCCCATATATAGTTTTATATTATGTGTAGTGTCATACTAAATTATATATAAACGTATATGTAATTATATCTTTTATATGTTACTTTATGTACTTATATATAGCACATACACTTACATGTAGGCCAGTATGTAATAATATAAAATCACATATGTCTCAATATTAAAACCTTTGAGGAAAAAATATTTAATAAATGACTATATAAAAGTATATATGCTTCAATTTAAAAGCATATGTGGCCATATGTAACTATAAGTTACTATATGTAATTACATAAAATAATATATGATTATATCAAAACTTTTTTACTCGGGTAGAGAATTTTATCTTTAGAACGCTTTACTGAATTTTAAAAAATATCATAAAGAGTTTTATTTAAAAGTTAAGAAGTATTTTTTTCAAAAAAATACTTGAAGAATTTTATCAATAAAGAATTTTAAATTTTAAGCTTTTCTGTTGTCTGCTTACAGTAGAGTGAAAAATTGCCATTTCTATTTGAGCTATTTCTCAATGTCCATAATGAAAAATATGTATTCGGAGAGGTGTAGTTTTTTTTCTAAACATATTTCATAAAAAAAATTTAAGAAAAACCTTTTATTTGTTAGTATTAAAATTTTTTTGTTTCTCTTTTAATTTTCATTCGTATTTTTTTCTGACATTAAATTAATAGGCTGTTTCATATATTTGTGCTTTTATTGTGGATTTATTAAATCCAGCTTTTTTTTTTTGATTTAATAAATCCCCTTTTTGTATGCATATAATTTTGTATACAAATATATCTATTTGGACCTAAACTGATACCATGTGATATAAACCGATAAAATTGTAACAAGTCAAAAATCAGATACGATTTCATCTGATTAATATATAATTTAATCAAGTCAGATCTAAACTAATACAATTAGATAAAAACTGATAAACAACTGATACAATTTTATCGGGCCATTTTTCGGATAAAATGGTATATGGATCACTCTAAGTTATATATTACCATATAAAACTCCATATTTTTTTTTTTTAATATATGGTGACATTTCAACAATATATGCTCATATATGGTACCCCATGAACAATATTTTTAATACAGTTCCAGATATGATAATACATACCACTACATATAGTGTCATATACATTTATATATGGTGTTATTTAAGCAATATATTACCAAATATGGTGCCATTTAAACCATATATTATCATATATGGTGCCATTTCATCAATATATGCTAATATATGGTACCTTACAAACAACATTTTTAATGCAGTGCCAGATATGATAATATATGCTACCCCGGTAAAAAATGCCCATATATGCTCAAATATGTTCATATATATTTTATGTATGGACACATATGAAAAATATGGATTTTTTATGAACATATATGGAAGTATATGTATGTGATTCCATATACCCTACTAAAAAAAATTATGTGACTTTTGATATTATATATAATTATATCCGAAAAATGAGAACATCTAATTGTATCAATTTAGATCATATTATGATTATATTAGATCAAATTTGACGCAATCCAGTGGCGGCTCCAGCTTTCGATTTTGGGAGGGGAAATTTTAAAATTTTGTTTATTACTCATACGTCACGTGTAATCAATAGGGTTGCTATATCAGCCGAAACATGTATCATTAACACTTGTCAACCCATTTTTGCCCACTTATTGTTCCACTGAGAATATTGTGACTACCTTCGTATTGATTATCTTTGTGTGAAAAAATTCATGTTAGTGTGAAAAATTCGGCTTAGACAGAAAGGGAGTAATTTTACAGAAGTAACGAAAACCTTTTGTAGTTTCTTCAGAACAAACGATTATGTACCAGAACTAAGAATTAATTTGTTCTAAAATTTCACTTAAGTAAAAAATGTTCGAACAAAATTTCTTACATCCCGAGTAAAAAAAATTGATCTCGCGCAATATCTAATTATATCCAATTTGATATTGTTTAAGATCTGCTGTAATATCTAGCTGATCCAATTAGATCTCAAAATTGGGCGTATCCAATCATATCGTATTAGATCCCATTGTATATATGGGGATAAACTAAGATCAAGTTATATCTCAAAATTGGGAGGTCCAGTGATATCTTTGGGGATAAACCTAGATCTATTTGGATCCGAAAATTGGCGGATCCAGCTATATATTTGCGGATATTTTTAGATCTAATTTGATCCGAAAAATGGCGGATCCAATTAGATGCAGCTATATATTTGGGGATAAACTTAGATCTAATTTGATCTCAATTTTGGCAGATCAAATTAGATCCCGCAATATATTTGTGGATAAACGTATATCTAATTTGATCCGAAAAAGTGGCAGATCGAATTAGATCTAGCTATATATTTGGGGATAAACTTAGATCTAATTTGATCCGAAAAATAGCACATCGAATTAGATCCAGCAATATATTTGTGGATAAACTTAGATATAAATTGATCTGAAAAATGGCAGATCAAATTAGATCCACCAATATATTTGTGGATTAACTTAGATCTAATTTGATCTGAAAAATGGCACATCGAATTAGATTCAGCAATATATTTGTGGATAAACTTGGATATAAATTGAATAGAAAATTGGCAGATCAAATTAGATCCAGCAATATATTTTGGGATTTAGTAAGACCTAATTTGATCCAAAAAATGGCAGATCGAATTAGATCCAGCTATATATTTGTGGATAAATTTGGATCTAAATTTATCAGAAAAATGGCAGATCGAATTAGATCCAGCAATTTATTTCGGTATTAAAATGTCAGATCGAATTAGAAACAGCAATATATTTGGGGATTGACATCTAAAAGTATCCATAAAAATGACAGATAAAATTAGATGCCGCATTATATTTGGGTACTACGTAAGATCTCCATTTATTTGGGATTAAATAAGATCCCAGACATATATTGCCAACTGTTCAAAAAATAATAGACTGGCAGAGCACTGATTGTATAAAAATTACAATATTTTGTTAAAATAAGGTTTAGACTCAGAAGGTAACGAGTTCAATATGCATTTCTTTTACAAAATTATTTTCTTTTTATAAAATTAAATTTTTTTTTCTATAAATTTTTTTATAAAATTATATATTTATTTTTTTATTAAATTGAAATCTTTGAATAAAATAATTTTATTTACATCTTTTTGACGCTCTACACCATTTCCAATTGTATTAATTGTTTTAAGATTTATCAATTGTATTTCAGAAATAATCAATTGAATTTCAGTTTTATCAATTGTGTTTCAGAACTCATCAATTATTTTTCACATTTATGAATTGTATTTCAGAACTAGTCAATTGAAGTTCAGTTTTATCAATTGTGTTTCAGAAATTATTAATTGTATTTCCGAAATTCACAACTGTATTTCAGAAATTATCAAACTGTATTTCAGAAATTATCAATCGTATTTCCGAAATTATGAAATGTATTTGAGAAATTTTTCTCTATTAGCTATGAAATTCTGAAATAGATTTCATTATTTCTGGACACAACTAAATAAATAAATAATTAAATTTGCGTAATATTGTAGTTTCTGAAGTGCAAATAATATTTTGTGATATACAATTAAAATTTTCTAAAATACATTTAATAATTTCTGGAATACCTTTTTTCGATGCTTATAAGTTAGCTCGAAATGCTTTTATCATTCATTTAATTTGTAGCTATCACACATCTATAACAAGTCTCGTTAGATTATAGTGTAGAGGTCTTGGCTGACAATCTGGTGGACTGGGTTAAATTTCATGTTTTTAAAATCAAATATTAAAAAAAGTTTTCTCAATTTTTTCAAAAATGTTTTTTGAAATCTATTTTTTTGCCAAGATAGTTAATGCAACGTTCTGCCAACGCATAACCGACCATCGCCAACGGTTTGCCAGCATTGTGCCGATTATATTTTTCTGTCTGGGATGTTAAACTTAAACCTATTGTATATTAACATTAATTAACACTATATTTTTAATTTTAGGAAATACATTTTTATTTTATTATAAGTTAACATTAAATTAAATTTTAGATAATGGTACCAATTTGTAGTTGTAATTATTATATATTAAATCGTATATTCATAAACATTCTATACAGTTAGACGAGGTTTATGGAACTATTTAACTTTATAAAGTGTTTATAAATTATAACTTAAATGTATATATATATATGTTAAATGTACGTGAACAAATTGTTGATATGGACCCACAAATTGTATCTCAACTGATATTGGAATTATTGTACCATTACCATACATCAATATATATTGAATGATATACATATATTACAATATATGACACTGTATTATAAATATTGTTAATGAAGTAACATATCTGATAATATTTTTTATAGCGCCATACAGTTTTACATTATTCAAATTAAAACATATATGGAATTGTATTCAAAATGTTGATGTGGTACCAAATTTGACCATATATTGTTTAAATTGTGCCATATATGACAATATATTGTTTAAATGATACCATATATGTCTATATATTAATATTGTTTAAATGACACCATATATCAATATATATGGGACTATATATGGTAGCATATATTATCATATCTGCATCTGTATTAAAAATGTCGTTCATCAGGTACCATATATGAGCATATATTGTTGAAATGGCACCATATATGACAATATATGGTTTAAATGACACCATATATGGTAATATATTGCTTAAATAACACCATATATAAATATATATGGCACTATATATGGTAGCATATATTATCATATGTGGAACTGTATTAAAAATATTGTTCATGATGTACCATATATGGGCATATATTGTTGAAATTGCACCATATATGATAATATATGGTTTGAATGGCACCATATATGATAATATATAGCTTAAATAACACCATATATAAATATATATCGCACTATATATAGTACCATATATTATCATATCTGGAACTGAATTAAAGATTTGGTTTATGAGGTACCATATATGACCATATATTGTTTAAATGGCACCATATATGATAATATCTAGTTTAACTGTCACCATATATAATTATATATTGTTTACATGATACCATATATAATTATATATTGCTAAAATACCACCATATATATTAAGATATAGTTCTATATATAACTATATATGCAATAAGATCAACCATGTCATGTAATATATAATTATATATGCCATATCTAATATTATGAAGGCCAATATCTAATTAGATGAAATTATATATGGCATAATATAAGGAAAAATTTTGTGAAAAAACGTCATATATAATTATATATGGATATACATAACGACATGTATAATTATATATTGTAATATATGCCATATATGATTATATATAATTTTTTTTACTCGGGATACCTAAGTTATATTTAACATAAAAGTCGTTTTTAATTCTGATTATCAAAATATTCCTTTTATTGGATGGATTTAGAAAACTTAAATTATACTTTAATTTAAATATATAAATATATTATATATATTGGAAGCTCTTCATCTCTCATCAATTTTTATTTGTCCTCTATCTTCTTTTGAAAGAAAGTAGCAAATTAATTAATGTGACGAATTTCTTAAGTTTTGCTTCTTTTTAAAAAACAAAAAAATGCAAAAGTAAACATATCCGAAGAAAAACCTAAAATTTATTCTGATCCTTCAGTACAACACAAGTATTATATGCATGATATTAATGAATTTTTGCATAAAACCAATGATGTTGCACTTGAACTTTTCCCTTGAAACTTTTGATTGCATTAAGGAATTTTTCAAAGATGTTGTGAAAAAGTTGAAAAAGTTTTAATTATTCGGAATTCACAAAATATATAAAACTTTTTCATCAAATTTAAGAAATTTTCCATTTACTTTGTGAAGAAAACTTCATTGGTTTGCTGAAAAATTCCATAAAAACTCGTCCAGTAAAATTCCCTCTGTGTATTTTTCTTAGTATATATATTGGGAGAGTATTTGCCGAATAGTATCTTATAACGTGTGTAATTTTAAGATTAAAGGGATTTACTTTTATGAAAATTATTTCGGATTCTGAGGACTGTTTCATAATGAAATCTCTTACAATTTCTTTAAAAAATTTAAAGATTCTAACAGCAATTTATTACGATAACTTTTAGATTTTGAGAAATTCATCCCCAACATTCAAAATACTCTTTTATAGAAATATTACTCGAATTGTGAGGACTCTTCCATAGAAAACCACTTAGATTTCCTGGATATTTATTTTAAAGAACTCGTTTAATTATGGCAACGTTACCGTATAAGAAATCCTCCATCCATTTTTCTATATAAAATTCCTCTATGAATTGCTACATTAAATCAATGAAATTTCGCTGGAATTCGTCCGTTGAAACTTTTCGTTGATTTTATGCAGTTTTTCATAAAGTTTTAACTGCAGTTTCAAAATATTTATTAAAAATTTCATACAGCCAATAAAAAAGTTTCATTTAAAAGGGGTTCATAAAAATTACGAAGCTTTTCATACACTTAAAATAATACGTCAGTAAAAAATCTGATTTAGACAAAGATTTTAGTTATCTTCATTTAACACAATACTAAAAATCCTCAGTATTTTAACTAATTTTTAGTATTATTACCCGGTAAATGGCCCCACTGATTTTTTAAAATGGCCCATATCTCTAAAACTAAGAGAGAGAACAATTGATGAAAATTCGACTACCCCTAACCATATAATACCCCGGTGAAAGGTTATCTCTATTCAAGAATGGAACTTGGTGGGGCCTTGGGCCCTCGGAAATTTTTTACTAAAATTGTCAGCTTCTTAAAATTGCCCATATCTCGAAAACTAAACGAGATAGAGCAAAACGGACAAAATATTTGCTCCTTATGAGTGCCCGTAGATATTATGGACTAGCCCCGGGGAAGGCCCCGAGACCCTAAATTTTACCAAATTTTGCGACTCAGTACAATTGCAAATAAAACTGTAGTTTTATTAATTTTATACTTAAATTTATATAAAAAAGATTTTAAAATCAACAGATTTTATTTTAAGAAATAGGAATAAATAAATTTTGTTAAAGTAACAAATTTTTCTGTTCAGCCAACAGACATAATATTTTGAGTGTATAATTTAAGAAATTTTTCTTCCACTTCACGAAAAAAACTTCTTTAGCTTAGTTAAAATGAATGGGAAATTTCCCCCCCCCCCCTGGAAACTGCGCAAGAACAATCAGATATAATTTGATGGAATAAGATATGGTTTGATACAATTTTATCCGGATTTTGCACTCATCCAAATGTATGAAATATAATATAACCATATCCAACTAGATATAATGGTATATAATTCGATATAATTATACATTTTTATATGAGGCATATGTAACTATATATAGGTCTATATATAATTAGATATTGTAATATGTTTTATATCTAGGATATAATTTCGTAAAATTTTATATACCCGGTGAAAAATGTCCATATATGAACATTTATGGTTCAACCATATATGTATGGATCCGAAAAATGAGGTAACACCTAAGTATATGTTCATATATGGACATATATGAAAATATACATTTATTAAATATATGCAAATACATGCGAACGTTGCTGTCCTTTATTATAAGGTTATACGATAGATATAAATTTATGTATGATATTCAAATTAGGCGCTACATATGTTCCTTTTTTATTCATGGCATTAAATATAATTCCATATTTATCCAAATATGAGTTCCTTTTACATATATGGAAAAATGTATTCTTCGAAATATGTTCATATACAAGTCTCTTTTGCATAAATTGAATAACATATACTTTCATATTTGTCCATATATGAGTGCCATTTCCATATATGAAATAACAGATGCTTCCATATATGTCTGTATATGAAATTTTTTCCATATATGGAATCACATATACTTCCATATATGTTCATATAAAATCCATATATGTTCCTAAAAAATCCATATTTGTTCATATGTGTCCATACATAAACCATATATGAACATGTTTGAGCGTATATGAGCATTTTTCACCGGGTAATTATATCTTGGTATATATGTTCCAATATATAATTATTCAAAATTTTATATGATAACATATGACTATATCAAAACTTTTTTACTTGGGTATGGAAAAAGATTCCATATACAAACATATATGGAGGCATCTGTTATTTCATATATGGAAAGGGCACTCATATATGCACAAATATGGAAGAATATATTAAAGACGTGCACTTGTATATCTTAAAGTATTTCCAAAACAAATATAACATATACATAACTGTTACTATTGGTATAAATAAGAGAAGAAGTGTAACTATGTTTTGTTTCAACGCACTCACTTTATTCATAAACACAATACCAGTTATTTCTTGTGTTGTATTGAGTGAAGCATTTATTTGTTTCTTGTTCTCAAATACTTATTGTACCACAAATATTTTCAAGTAATTGTTGTGGAAACACATAATCAAGTGACTAAAGATTAAATTTGTTGTGAAATTTGTATCTAAAAATTAATCAAATTCAATTAAAACAAAAAATATATGGACATTTTTCACCGGGTAGCGTCTAATTTAAATGTCCCGATTAAAAAGTTCTCGGTGAAAAATGTCCATATATGAACATTTATGGTTCAACCATATATGTATGGATCCGAAAAATGAGGTAACACCTAAGTAAATAAATATATGCGAATACATGCGAACGTTGCTGTCCTTTATTATAAGGTTGTACGATAGATATAAATTTCCCGGTGAAAAATTTCCATATATGAACATTTATGGTACAACCATATATGTATGGATCCGAAAAATGAGGTAACACCTAAGTATATGTTCATATATGGACATATATGAACATATAAATTTATTAAATATATACGAATACATGCGAACGTTGCTGTCCTTTATTATAAGGTAAATTTATGTATGACATTCAAATTAGGCGCTACATATGTTCCTTTTTTTATTCATGGCATTAAATATAATTCCATATTTATCCAAATATGAGTTCCTTTTACATATATGGAAAAATGTATTCTTCGAAATATGTTCATATACAAGTCCCTTTTGCATAAATTGAATAACATATACTTTCATATTTGTCCATATATGAGTGCCATTTCCATATATGAAATAACAGATGCTTCCATATATGTATGTATATAAAATTTTTTCCATATATGGAATCACATATACTTCCATATATGTTCATATAAAATCCATATATGTTCATAAAAAATCCATATTTGTTCATATGTGCCCAAGTAAAAAAAATGATATGGAGCCGTATGAAGTTATATTTAATTATATATTATCTTTTATGTAATTAGATATAATTATATCCGAAAAATGAGAACGTCTCATTGTATCATATTGTATCGAATTGTATACAATTGTATACAATTTGGTACAATTTGATACAATTTTATGCAATTCGATACAATTGTATCCGAATTTTGTCCTCATCCAATTACATCAAATTATATCTTTTTGTATAAAATTATATAAAATGTTATAAAAGTGGACATAGTTTGATACAATTATATCTAAATATTAATCTTATACTTTTTATCATATTATATAGGACCATATCTAACATTATACATACAAAAATTATTTTTTTAAATAAAAAAAAAATTTCAATTACTTGTAATTGTGATTGTTCTTTTTTGAATTGCAATTACAAATAATATTTAATTATAGATGAGTTTTTTTTTCAATTACAATTACATGTAATTGTGTAATTGCATGTGTAATTAATTACAAAATGTAATGATTAACCCCAGGCCTGCTGGAAATCTTATAATTTCGATAAATCTTCCATTACTTTTATCCAGATTTATCATGACAGTGCAATAAACATGAAAAAAATTTCTTTTAATTTAGTAATTTTAAAATAAAGTTAAAACTGAAATTTTAAAGTTAATAGGATTATGATATACAACCAAGATATAAGAAATCAGTCAAGTGTACGTTATAGTATAGAGAATTTCGTATTATAGCTTCAGTGTTGTTGATGTTATGGGTGCGGTGCGTAAGCCATTTTTGACTCATGCTCAAAAAAAAAACAAAAAAAAAACAAATTACTCACGCACGAGCATTTCGTTTCTTATTCAGCACACAGGAGTATATTAAAAACTTACAATCAGAAAATTCTCACGCAAAACAGTAAAAATTACTAAAAACATATGATGCAAAAAATAAACTCACACATGAATCATGCACGGGTTATTCTTACTCACGCTCACGCACGAATCACTTAATTATAGTAATTATTACTGACGATCACGTGTGAAAAACGTGACTCACGAACATTTCGTGTCACGCGCCAATACCTAGTAATAACTAAATCTAAACCTAGTTCAAAATCATTGATAACATGGAACCAAATATAATACAATACGGTTTTATATGGACCTTATATATTTTTATATAAAATCACTTTGAAAAAATTGCCTATGTGGGATGATATATAATTATAGATGATTTTATAAAGAACGTTATAAGTTATATATGGGTTCATATTCATCAATATATAATCATAACTAACACAAATTATAAAATATTTCTATTATGGATCCACATAGTTTTATATTATTATGTATAGTGTCATACTAAATTATATATAAACGTACATGTAATTATATCTTTTATATGTTACTTTATGTACTTATATATAGCACATGCAATTATATTTAGGCCAGTATGTAATAATATAAAATCACATATGTCTCCATATTAAAACCTTTGAGGAAAAAATATCCAACATATGACTATATAAAAGTATATCTGCTTGAATTTAAAAGCATATGTGGCCATATGTAACTATAAGTTACTATATGCAATTACATAAAATAATATATGATTATATCAAAACTTTTTTACTCGGGTGTCCATACATAAACCATATCCCAGTGTAGAAACGGTAATGACATATCATTATTTTTTGGAGTACCAGTAATGACACCCACTTACCTTCTGCATTATTTTAAAACATATAATAATGAGTTACTGATAATGACTTATTTTTATCATTATTTCATATAGAAAATAATTTTTTAGATTTTTTTGAAAATTTTTTGAAATCTATTTTTAGACTCAATATTTTTTAAACACTGGTAAGGATATATGTAACCACATATTTTTTGATTTTTTGTATGTGGGCGAGTAAGCTTACTTGTGTGCAGCAGGTCAATTATGTTTTTATCTAATAAATATTACATGTCGACATAGCTCAGATGGTAGAGCTGTTGACTGGCAATCTGTAGACCCAGGTTCGATTCCAGCACCAGCAAATTTTATTTAAAAAGCAAAAATACAATAAAAAATATTTTTTTTATATAATTAATTTTTTTTTAAATCTATTTTTAGACTCACTATTTTTGTCAGTACTGGTAAGCATATAGGTAACGATATATTTTTTGATTTTTCGTAAGCTGGTGTGTAACGACAACTCATTATTTTTCGCGACATCGCCATATAAATGTAATAAGAAATGTAATAACAAAAGTAAGTAGTTACCATTACCAAGTATGTAGTTACATAACCACATATCTGGTAATGATTTTCTACACTGGGATATGAACATGTTTGAGCGTATATGAGCATTTTTCACCGGGTATATATATATTTATGGAGTAATATATAAAAACGATTCCATGAAAGAATTTTAACATGGCGATATATATATACCCGGTGAAAAATGATCATATACCCTCAAACATGGTCATATATGGTTTATGTATGAACACATATGAACAAATATGGATTTTTTATGAACATATGTGCATTTTATATGAACATATATGGAAGTATATGTGATTCCATATATGGAAAAAGATTTCATATACAGACATCTGTTATTTCATATATGGAAATGGCACTCATATATGGACAAATATGGAAGTGTATGTTATTCAATTTATGCAAAAGGGACTTGTATATGAACATATTTGGAAGAATACATTTTTCCATATGTGTAAAAGGAACTCATATTTGGATAAATATGGAATTATATTTAATGCCATGAATAAAAAAAAGACATATATAGCGCCTAATTTGAATGTCATACATAAATTTATATCTATAGTACAACCTTATAATAAAGGACAGCAATGTTCGCATGTATTCGCATATATTTAATAAATATATATGTTCTTATATGAACATATACTTAGGTGTTACCTCATTTTTCGGATCCATATATAAATGGTTGAACCAAAAATGTTCATACATATATGGACATTTTTCACCGGCTATATATATATATATATATATATATGTGACTTTATATTATTATTGTATGTATTTTTTATGATATATGTATGTAAGTACCCGAGTAAAAAAGAGTATATATAACATATATTTTTTAATATTAAAATATATGATAATATAAAATATTGTATGCGATCTTATATGTTTTTATATGATGATATATTATATAAAATCATATATCAGTATTTGCTTTATTGCAAATTGTATATATAGGAATATATTATTCATAAACCCGTTCAAAATTTTATATATAAATAGATACGAAAAGTATTTATAATTTTATTTTTTATATAACAATATCGTCGTCTTGCCTGCAAGTAGTGTTATGTGTGCTTTAACAGGCTTTCAGGAGGGCGAAAAACTGATTTATATTATCCTTTTAATATATTTCATTGACATCATCATGTCTTAATAATGATTGTAGTAAATAAGGTCGTGAATCATTAGGGCATATGATAACAATAAAATATCTTAAAAGGATAATATAAATCAGTTTTTTCGCTCAAACCTATTAAAACCAAAAACAGCACTTCGTGCAGGCAAGCCGACGATATATTAGTTAATATCAGACCCAAGTTCGATATTAACTAATATATTCAAGATTAATATAATATTTGATCAAAAACAATTTTTTTATATGTGTTTAGGGCTTGCCTAAATTATAACACGGTCCTTTTTTGATTTTAGTTTAAAATTTAATTTTTGGTTTTATTTAGTTTTAAGTTTTATTTAGTTGTAGGGATTTTACAAGGGATTGTGTTTTATTTTCTATATGTTTTATTTTGGTTGTATATTGGACAAAATTCAAAAAACTTTTAATTTATTTGGTTTGTTTAAAAATATTTCATTTTCATTTAATTTTCTTATTGTAATTTTCACTATTTTAGTTTCTTTTTTGTTTAGTTCAATTTTAATGTTAATTTCAAATTTTACAAAAACCTTTTCTGCTCTTTTATTTCTTTTATTTTAAATTTATCAATTTTCAATTTACTGTTCACTTGTTTATTGTTCAATGTAGAAAACCAGAGTGCCGTTTATGTTTCTAAACTAAACTTGTTTTAGTTATTTACTTAAAAAATACGAAAGGGAATAGAAGCAGAAAAAAGAACAAAAAAAGAGATTAACCTGTACCTTTATGGTACAGGCTGTTAGGGCTATTCCGAACATTCCGGCCCCCATGACTTGGTGAGACATCTAATATGGCTTTGTACTTGGTCCCGAGAATACATAGCCCAGGGCTGTTTTTTGGGCAATAACTTCTCCCATCTCCAGCTGAATTACGCCATCACGTCTTAATGTAGAATACACATCGCTGCCAAATTCCATCTCAAGTAAAGTGTTAGAACGTGCGTCTATGTCCGCTAGTGTGTCCTCGGTGAACTCCTCATAAGGATTGTCCTTAATTGGGGCTGGATAAGGTCGACGAGGTAGGTCATCCGTAAGCAATGCCATAACGTGTTCATTAAACTTATTTTTCGTGTTGCGTGATCGTATGTTGACAAGCACAAAGCGATGACCTTTCTTTTCTGTTGCCAAAAGACCCAACCTTTTTGCTGTCGTTGACGCAATTTTGGTAACATTAGAGGATTGGTTGATTACGGCTCTTACGTACGACCATACGTCGGACTTTCCTTTGGGGGCAATTCTAACTGTGGATGTCGGTATAAAAACGTTGGGCCACATAAATGGAGTTATTGTTGATGTTTGCGTCATTACGGATGTAGACTTTTCCAATTTTATCTCTTTTTTGTCAGCACGATTTAATTTTAAGAGGCTATTCTTTTGTAGCTGTGGGGCATCATGTAGGTATGTATTGTGGCGTTGGTTACATACACGACATCCTCCTTCTGCCTTGCAATCTTGCGTGCGATGCGATCGTGCAAGACAGTTTAAACAATAGCTTTTTAACAATGCTACTTCATAACGTTCATAATCGGAAGCTCTTAAAAATTTGTTGCATGTTCTTATAGAGTGGTCCTCATTACATAGGCCACACGACCAGCGCCAATGTGAAGGTCGATTTTTGACGTAAGCCATGTCTGTAAGTATGAGAGAAGAAAAGGTTTTAACATGGAGAAAATTTTGAAGAAGGTCATATTAGTCTGTGTATAACACAACTATTTTTGTAATAGGTCTAGTAATTATTCCCGTAGCGGTCCGTACGTCAACTACTCGAGTGTTTTTATCGGATCCTAAGTAAGTTTTAACAATACGGCCTAATTTCCATTCGTTGGGTGGAAGATTATTGTCTTTGATGACGACCAGATCATTGACTTTAACGTTTTCTCGTTGATTTTTCCATTTATATCTGCGATGAAGTTCAGTTAAATATTCAGATTTCCATCTTTGGCAAAAAGATTGATAGATGACCTTGATGCGTTTCCAGCGGTTGATTAACGTCAGATTTTCAGTGCATAATTCAGGTTCAGCTGGGGTCATTAATGGAGCGCCAATGAGAAAGTGTCCAGGGGTCAATGGAGATAGGTCATTAGGGTCATCGCTAGCAGGACTTAAAGGTCTAGAGTTTAAACAGGACTCAATTCGAGTCAAAATTGTAGACAGCTCTTCAAAAGTAAATTTCATATTGGGAATCATTTTTCTTAAATGGGTTTTGAACGATTTTACGCCTGCCTCCCAAAGTCCGCCCATGTGAGGGGCACCAGGAGGAATAAATTTCCAGTCAAGATTTTGATGGCTATAATGATGAATCACCTCGGTTTTCAGATTTTTTATAAACTCTAGGCGGTCTTTTTTGATAAGTTCTGCTGCACCGACGAAATTTGTTCCATTGTCGGAATAGACTAGAGCTGGGCATCCACGTCTTCCAATAAAACGTGCAAATGCGGCTAAAAACGCTTGAGAAGACAGATCACTTACTGCTTCGAGATGTACGGCTTTTGTAGTAAAACACACGAAAATGCAGACGTACCCCTTTGTGATGAGACATGCTCGGCCAGTGAAATTTCGTATGTCAAAGGGGCCTGCGTAATCGACTCCCGTAGTTTCGAAGGGTCGGGAGATTTTCGTTCTTTCCGGCGGCAATGAAGCCATGATTTGATTTTGTGTCTGTTTTTTGTATAAGACACAAGTTTTGCAATTGTGTATCACACTTTTAACTAGGGGCCTCAATCTAAATATCCAGAATTCAGTTCTTAGAACTCGAATCATGAGTTGATTTCCACCATGTAACGTAATTTTATGGGTAAATTCGGTAATCAATCGAGTGAATTTAGAGTTATGAGGCAGCAAAATTGGATGACGTTCGTTATACGTTAGGGCTGGCGATTGAACAAGACGCCCATTTGCTCGAATGATACCTTGTCCATCTATGAACGGATTTAGGGTCAAAAGGCTGCTGCTGGATGAAATTTTGACTTTTTGTGATAACTTTTGATAGTCATCGGAAAAACAATGCTTCTGAGTCAAAATTATAAGGCGATTTTTGACCTCTCTAATTTCATCCGGTGTGATGTCTATCGAGGAAATTCGAAGATGAGACCGATTTGCGCCCGTATTTCGCCATAATCGTAAAACGTATGCGATTACCCTATAAGCACGGGGTAGTGATGAAAAGCGTACCAGTGGGTCTTCATAAACGGTGTTTATTAAAACTTTTGTAGGTTTTGCTTCAACTTTTGTATCTGTCGGAGAAATTGGTATGGGCCATTGATTTTTTTGTAATTTTAACCAGGGAGGTCCAAACCACCATAAGTTATGGGTTTCCAATTCTTTTGGTGTACACCCGCGGCTAGCGACATCTGCTGGATTTTCTTTGGATTCGACATGTTGCCAATTTTGAGTTCCAACTTTTTCCGATATTTCAGAAACTCGATTTCCCACAAATGTATTCCAGGAACAAGGCGGTTTATTTAACCAGGCGAGTACAATTGTAGAGTCAGTCCAAAAAAAGGCATTAAAATTTTGTACCTGAAGATTTGGTAAGATTCCAAAGGTTAAATTTGCTAACAATAGGGCTCCACATAGCTCTAAACGGGGTAAAGATACTTTCTTGATAGGGGCAACACGGGTTTTGGCAGCCAAAAGAAAAGTGCGAACGGAGTTTTGAAGTTGAATTCTGATGTATAATGTTGCAGAATAAGCTTTTTCTGAGGCGTCGCAAAATCCATGGATCTCCACGTCACAAGAGGGGCTATAGTGAATCCAACGTGGTATCTTCAGGGTATTGATTAAAGGACAATTTTGTACGAATTTTTGCCATTTCATGTAGGTGAGAGTTTTCAAGATGTCATCCCAGTCGATTTTATCTAACCAAATTTGTTGCATGATTAATTTGGCATCGACAATGATTGGGGCCAGCCATCCGCATGGGTCAAAGAATTTTGCAATTGTTGATAACACTTCGCGTTTAGTGTACGATTGTTTTATTTCGACTTCTGGGGCTGTGAAAGTGAAAGAGTCTGAAGAAATGTTCCACTTTATCCCAAGGGTCTTTGTTCCAGCATTTTCGGATAAGTTTAACCAATCAAGAGGTAATAGTGTCTCGTTTGGCAAATCCTGGATGACTCGTGGGTCGTTTGAAGTCCATTTCATCAGGTCAAAACCGGCAGATTTTAGAACACTAGATAGTTCTTTTCGGGATTCAATGGCATCGTTTAAAGTGTGCCCTCCGGCTAAGACGTCATCTACGTACATATTTTGCTTTAAAATATGTGATGCTAAGGGGTGTGTATGTTTGAAATCTTCTGCTATTTGGAGCAGCGTTCTAATGGCCAGGAACGGGGCACAATTAACTCCAAACGTCACTGTTAGGAGTTCAAAATCTTCAATTGGATCATTTGGAGATTTCCTAAATAATATCCTTTGATATTTGGTTTGAGTGGGGTGAACTAGTATTTGCCGATACATTTTTGTGATGTCGGCATTGAAGACAAATCGGAAGAATCTCCACTTCAGTATTTGGAGCACTAGGTCCTGTTGAAGTATGGGTCCTGGATGTAAAATGTCGTTCAAACTTCTCTTATTTGAAGACGGGCTGGAGGCGTTGAAAACTACTCTAAGTTTTGTGGTTAGCCTATCAGGTTTTATTACTGCGTGATGCGGCAGGTAATAATTTGGGGTACTATTTATATCCAGGGGAGAAACTTTCCGCATATGTCCCAGCTCAAGGTATTCCAAAATTACCTGATCATACTGTTTCTTAATGTCAGGCTTTTGGCTAAGAATCCGTTCCATTCTTAAAAATTGGGCCATGGCGATATTTCTTGAATTCCCTAACTCTTTATCATTTTTAAAGGGCAGGGTAACTAAGTATCTTCCATTATGGATTCTACGGGTTGTAGATTGGAAGTTATTTTCGCATAATGTGTCCTCTTCTGACCTCAAAATCTTTTTTGGGGTTTCCTCCACCTCCCAAAAGCGTGTGAGAATTTGGTCAAGGGACTTTGTATTGACTAGCGATGTAGCACTCGTTAATTGAGTCGATGTATTTGCTGGTCCCCCTACTACCCAGCCAAATACTGTTTTTTGCGCCAACAACGATCCTACATTACGAATAGGTGTTTTGCGGCAAAATATTAATGGGCCTATATCGAGGCCGATTACTAAGTCAACAGGCCGACTCTGGGAGAAATGAGGGTCTGCAAGTTCCAATTCTGCAGTCTCACTAAGTTGTGGAGGAATCAATGTTTGTGTTGGCAAAAGTAGAGACATGTTCTTTACTACTTGTGCCCAGACCTCTAACTTGAAATTAGGGTCAATTCTGGAGCAGAGGTTAAACAAACAGGCTTTTGTAGAATTACCCGAACCATCAGTCATACCGCTAAACTGAATTGGGTTTTGTGTCGAAGGCAACTTCAATCTGTTTCTTAACTTGTCTGATATGAATGTTGTTTGTGATCCAGGATCGATGATCGCTCTTGCCTGGTATCTTTCGCCTCTAGTTTCGATTTCTACTATTGCAGTGAACAGTAAAGTTTCAATATTGCTTGGGGGTTTTGCACGAAGGGTCAGTGTTGTAGTCGTGGGGATTGCAAAATTTGAAGCGGACTGTAAGTTATAAGAGAGGGCTGCGGCGCTTGTGCTTGGACGCACCGTACCGTTGTCGTAAATCGGGGCTGTAGATTGTGGTTCTGTCCCTTTGTGCAACAAAGTATTATGTTTTTGGCGACAGATTCTACAACTGTATTTGCTTTTGCAATCTTTTGCGCTGTGACTAACACCAAGACAATTGTAACAAGCATTTGTGACCCTTACGATTTGAATTTTGTCATTTACATTTCTTCCCAAAAATTTTGGGCAATTTCTTAAGGCATGCGACTCTTTACAATGTGGGCAAGTGAGGTTAGGGTCATTTCGTGAGCCCTTGTTTGGTTTCGCATTATTCTTTGGTCTTGACCCGTTTTCAATTTGTGCTGTATTTATTTGTAATGAGTGAGTTTTCTTTGCCCTGTTAAAAGATTTGTCCTCAGATTGAGATTGTACACCTGGTAATTTTGTAGCCTTAATATTGACACTTGAATGAAGTGTCTTAAATTTCTTTGTTAAAAATTTGTCAAATTGGGTCCACGTTGGAATCTCCGCACAGTCCTCAAGAGAATTTTCAAATTCTTCTACAAATGGTCGCGGCAGTTTAATTTGGCAAATGAAAACCATAATTGGGTCCCAACAACAATAACTAATGTCTAAAGTTCGAAGGGTCTCTAACACCCCATTAGCAGCGCTTTGTAGTTTCTGAACAGATGCAGCGGAGTCCATTGAAACGTTTGGAAGATCAAAAAGAATTCGAAGTTGTGCATTAACTTGTTCTCTTTTATTATCGAATCTATTCAATAATCTTTCCCACGCGATATCGAAGCCTGCATTGGTCATAGGGACGTTTCCTAGAACTGTGGAAGCGTCGCCACCAATTTTCTGTTTTAGGTAGATAAGTTTTTCCACCTTCCCCATTTTTTCACTCCTTATGCATATAGCAGTGAAGAGATCTCTGAAAGTGGGCCATTTTGTGGGGTCACCAAGGAATGGGTCCATATCGCATACGGGCAATCTCATATAAGAGACAGAATTATTATCTAATCTGGGAGATTCGTTGACCGATTGTTTTTCCGAGTTGTTTCCTGTTACGTTTGTGTCTGACAGTGCTTGAATTTCAGCATTTATGGAAGCAGCACAACTTTTATATGCAGTGAGGGCCTTTTTGTACCGATCCCTAAGTTTGCTTTTATCAATAGGCTTTTCGTCTGGTCCCTGCTTTAAATCACGGCATTCTTCATAGGATCTTTTAACTTGGGTCCAAAGAGAGTCGAGTTCTACGCGAAGAATTTCCAAAGCATGAACACTATCTTCGGCCCTGGTTTCCGAATGAACGCTTTCAAAATCTAATAAGTCATCTGTACAGTTCACAAATTTCTCTAGAGGCATTTTGAATTTGATGGCTTAGAAAAGGTAGGGGCAGACAAAAAAGGCGATAAACTTGGGTAAAGGGGCTAAAACTTTCAATGAAAGGAAATTTTTTCCCAATAAAATGTCTTCAGAAGGTTTATAAAAAGTCGGCAAATTTTTTATTTTCAGGAACGATTTAATTTAGATGGGTGAAAAAGTACCTGCTAGCGATATAATGGGGTCTTCTAACAAATTGGGAAAAAATTTTCAATCCCGATTTGTTATTATAAATGTCCCCGGAAAATTGACAAAATGTCGACAAGCGGCAACTCTATTTTTTATTTCAACAAAAGCAGTAGCAACAAGTCGGTTAGTAACACTAACAAGAAACAAGCAAGTTTTTTTTCTTTTATTTTCGAGGAATGTATGCTGTATTGAAAGAACTGTATTCGTTTGTTCTTCTCCCCTTGTTATTTTCAGTACAATGTATTTTTCTTGTTTACTTACTTGCTTTGTTGACGATGACGTTGTTTTCTGTTGTGGCTCTGTTGCAGTCGGCCTGATATTGTCGCTGTTTTTCACTACACTTTTTTGTTGTTGTTGTTTTTTAAATTTTTTTTGTTGTTCACCAAGGGCAAATTAAGGTGACCTCTTAGCAAAGGTTTAAAAGGCTTAATTTGTTACACAAATATGTAGGTCAGTTTTTTTTGTTTTTAAATTTATAAATTTTTTTTTAATTTTTAATTTAATTTTTTCCCATACACTATTACACTCACTTTGATAATCACTTTTTACACTCACTTTTACTATCCGGTTCGTGAGGACCAAAATGTTTAGGGCTTGCCTAAATTATAACACGGTCCTTTTTTGATTTTAGTTTAAAATTTAATTTTTGGTTTTATTTAGTTTTAAGTTTTATTTAGTTGTAGGGATTTTACAAGGGATTGTGTTTTATTTTCTATATGTTTTATTTTGGTTGTATATTGGACAAAATTCAAAAAACTTTTAATTTATTTGGTTTGTTTAAAAATATTTCATTTTCATTTAATTTTCTTATTGTAATTTTCACTATTTTAGTTTCTTTTTTGTTTAGTTCAATTTTAATGTTAATTTCAAATTTTACAAAAACCTTTTCTGCTCTTTTATTTCTTTTATTTTAAATTTATCAATTTTCAATTTACTGTTCACTTGTTTATTGTTCAATGTAGAAAACCAGAGTGCCGTTTATGTTTCTAAACTAAACTTGTTTTAGTTATTTACTTAAAAAATACGAAAGGGAATAGAAGCAGAAAAAAGAACAAAAAAAGAGATTAACCTGTACCTTTATGGTACAGGCTGTTAGGGCTATTCCGAACAATATGTTTTACTAAATTTTTTCATTAAATTAATATTTTCTGAGCTTTTTTTACTTCTAAAAGTTTTTTTTTTAATTTAAAAAATCTAATTTAAAATAATTAACATTTAAAATCATGGCCCGGCTCGTAATGGGTTAATAAATCTAGGCATGTTGCATATCATTGAAAAGGAATTTCAAGTACCTTTCCAACGATATATATATTTTATTCTGGTCCGATAAGTTTTGAGTGGAGAAATAACCATTGGATATTGTTGTAGATCATCTTCAGCTCCATAAATCGGGAACTATGAGCCTCCAACAAAAAAGAAGTGCATTGCCGGGCTAGCCATTAAAATTTTATTTAAAATACAATAAAAGCTTAACACATTTAAAAAAAAATTTTAAGTCCAAAGAAAATTCCCACATTTCATAAAAAATGATCTAGTCTTTAAAGAATAACGGATTTATACATTAACGTCTTTAATAGTTACTCATAACTGATAGTCAGACATGTGATAAATATAGAAAACGAAAACGATCTGATTTTCAATGGTAAATATTTTACGATCTGTACAATAACAATTATTTTTTATTTCCTAATTTAGATGTCCGGCGTCAAAAAAAAGCGATAAATAATAATTTGAAGCCAATTTGATTTTCGCGAAACTAATTATTCTAGATTTAAAAACTGTTCGTTTTCGATTTTCATCACACCCCTGAGTGGACCCAAAATCCTTCTGCCCTCCAATACAAAGTTTTTTTTATAATTTAAATTTAATCATATCGTATTGTATTAATTTATATCCAATTTGATCGGGACAAAATTCGGATATAAGTTTATCAGTTGATATAACTTTGTATCCTTGTAAATACAATTATATCCGATTTGATACAATTTAATATAACCATTTTTCGGATGAAATTATATCCAGTTACATATTGCAAATATATCCATTCACATATAATTTTATATATGCTTTTTTACTCGGGTATAGAAAATAACATATAAGAGATATAATTATATATGAGTTTGTATATAATTTAGCATGACATTATATATAAAAATATCATGGATGGTAAGCGAAATGAATGCGGTTATCGTTAGGGTAACGATATTTTAGGTTATTTCGGTAACGGTATTTTAAGGGTAACGCTATTTCATTAATTTCGGTATCGGTATTTTAAGGATAACGGTATTTGAGTTATATCGGTAACGGTATTTTAAAGATAACGACATTTGGGTTATTTTAAGGTTAACGGTGTTTCAGTTATATCGGTAACGGTTTTTTAAGGGTAACGGTAGTCAGTTATTTCGATGCATTCCACAATTTTTTTTTTACAAAAAAAAATCGAGATTAAAAACAGAACCAAATTATCATGTTAACCCCTTGTGGACCAAGACTCGAAAGCGTTGGAAACTTTGTATTTTTTTGACTAAATCTTAATTAATATGCCTTCTTAAAGTTATATACAAAGTTTAAAATTTGTCAAGGACCTGCAAGGATATTAGTTATGACTGGTACTCCTAAGTACCGTTGGGTCAGGATGAATTAAAAAGTAAGAAAGAAACATTGTTTTTTTTTTTTGTACTTTTAATAAATTAGTATTAAAGCATTTGTTAATTAATTGATTCCATGGTATTAAGAAAAACAATTTATTTATCATTATAACATAAGTATTTTTCATTAATTGAAATTAGTGCTACCATATATTAACCTAACAGCTGAAATACATTTCGATTTACCGTTATTTTGAGAAGACGGGGTCGCCAATAGTCGAAAAAAGATCTTATTAAAAAAATTATAGTGTACTCTAACATACCTATGGCCCAAAGATATACAACAACTTTTTTTTAAGATTTTATGAGCTTGTAACTGTAATGGTACTTTTAAGTACCGTCGGTCGACAAGGGGTTAATGTTCAAAAAATACTCAATAAGCACGGGAAGTTACCAAAAGCAGAAAATTAAAAACAACGGTAACGGTATTTAGGGATAACGGTATTTCATTTGTTTCGGTAACGGTATTTTAAGGGTATTGATATTTCATTTACTTCGGTATCGGTATTTTAAGGATAACGGTATTGCAGTTATTTCGGTAACGGTATTTTAAGGATAACGGTATTCCAGGTATTTCGGTAACGGTATTTTACGGGTAACGGTAGTCAGTTGAAAGGGTTTTGAATCGATAACGGTATTTTAGCAGTATTGCCTGCCAACCCTGAAAAATATAGATTCATGTGTGGGTACATATATACTATATTTTCTATTTTAGTTAAGATATAATTATATCTTAAAATTTTTTAAAATGATATAATTTTTCTTTAAATTTTTTAACTAAATACCCATGTAACAGTGTGACAATTTTACCAACACGTGATGGGAAATATTATATCAATAAAAAAAATCTAAAGTAGAATGTTTGTATGTCTGTTTGATCACTTCTGAGAGTAAATTATCATATAGAGACAATCTGACAATAAAATATAAACAATAATACAATTTAATGGAAAATCACTGATGAAGCCTGTCCATAAAAAAAGGCAGAAACTAGATCTAGTCTGATTTGCAAATTAATAATGTGTCTATAACTTTGAAAAAATGTTTATTCTTCTTCTTAACCTCAAACCCACTTTATTAAAATTAATAAAAATGCATATTAATTACAATATTAATTGCATTTGGTCTATATGACGCGTTTGAAAAAACAACACTTTACTAGAAAAATAAAAATGCCCTGCTGGCAGTCCGTCTCCGATATACACAAATTGCCTGCACTTGTACGTAAAAACCATACGTCAGTATGGCAATATTTGTGAAAAAAGGTGACAAAGAGTCTAAAGCAGAATGTTTGTATGTCTGTTTAATCACTTCTGACAGTAAATTATCATATAGAGACAATCTGACAATAAAATATAAACAATAATACAATTTAATGGAAAATCACCGATGAAGCCTGTCCATAAAAAAAGGCAGAAACTAGATCTAGTCTGATTTGCAAATTAATAATGTGTCTATAACTTTGAAAAAATGTTTATTCTTCTTCTTAACCTCAAACCCACTTAAATAAAAAACAATTTTTGTATTTTTAATACAAAAATTAAGATAATTGTTAAAAATTTTGTGTTTGAGTTATTTGGAAATAAAAACCTCCTGCACCAAGGGTAATTTTTAAAATGCGCAATTTAAACATTTTCTTGGAATATCCAAAAAAATATCCGTCAAAAGTTAGAGCCTTATACTCAAGAGAAAGGTTACTTTGTGCAGTTTTAGAAACTACAAAAACAATTCAAGGTTTAAAGTACAAATTTCCTGAAAATTTTCTGAAAATCTGTCAACAATTTGACATTCAAGAATGTATAAGGTATAAATTGCATAATTATGTGGAGCAACTTGACATTATCTGTTTTGTTTTTCTTCCCAAAATCACACTTTTCTTTGATTTCGTTTCAAATATGGATAATTTGACAAATGAAAACATTTCAAATACTGATTTCGTACGAGTCAAACTTATTTCTCACGTACAACGAATTAAATTCAAGTTTCTCCGTTAATATTTCCGCTGTTTAAAGTGCTAACATATTATTTAAATCCTAAATTAAAGGTTCTAGGAAAAAATTGTACATTACCCTAAAAAGGCATTGCCATATTATAAGCACTTAAGCTGCCTACACAGGAGGAAGATTCGTGAAAAAATGTCCATTTTTTCACGAATGTTCCTTCGTATATACTCCGCTTAATATTACTAATTGCCAAATTTCTCTAGTACCAAATCCATTCCAATAAGACAATCAAAAAGGCAAGAGGCAATTCTTAAACCGAGGACACACGGTCAATATAATTTATTTCAATTTTATTGATCTTTTCACACACACTTTCAATGTCATTAGAAAAATATGAGTTAAAATTAAATTGATCAATATTTTCCATCCTATGAAAAATTTCAATAAATATAAAAAATAAAGCCACATTTAAAGTCATTACGTTTTTATTTTGCAATAGTTTATATTCTTTTTTAATTTTCTTTTATTTATTTTTCAACAACAAAAAACAAATTTAAAAAAAAAACTAACATTTCAATATTGGCCACACACTTTTCAATAATATGAAATTGAAAAACAAAAATCCAAAACATTTTGAATTTTTTTATTAAATTGATAAACGTTCAATATAGGGTACAGACCTTCAATGAATTTGTAAACAATCAAAAATTGATCCAAAATATTGAACGTGTATGCCCTACTTTAAAACTAAAAAAAAAAGATTGCCAATTAAAAAAAATCTACTGCTTTTAAACAAAATAATTCCCTATTTATGATATTTAATCAAGTTTTTCTGGTTAAATATCATTAAATTTTTCTAACCCCCATTAACAATAAACAAATAACCTAAAGTTGACACAAACTCAAAGTTAAAAAATTCAAATTTTTATGGAATTTGACATCTGTAACTCCAAGTTAGCTCTTTAACTTGAGGTTAATTTGTTTATTGTTAATGGCCCTAAAAGTCATATCTTCAAGCATTTTGACAAAATTCGTAGAAATTTGTTAACAGATATTAGAGTTACAATTCTCTGTTAAAAAAACCCCAATAATAATATGTAAATGAAACTATTGTGCGCGATTTTATAAATGATCTTTATTGGACAACTTTATTACTTTAACGGTAATAAGAAACTGACTCAGATTTAACAATGCTGGGTTCATTTATAGTGATAAATATAACGGTTAATTTAATAAGAAACAATTTAAGAATATAACAAAAAATATAATAATATTTAGTACTAAAATGTAATAAAAGAGAAATTAAGAAACATTAGATAATTATTAATTAAAAGAAAATATTTGGTGATTGTAAATACAAGATAAAATTAAAATAAAGAAGTTATATAGATAATAAGATGTACAAATATAGAGGGGAGAGGGTAAGAATGTGGTTAAGAGTGAATATACATAACTCCCCCACCCTTTGAGCACACATTACTCCTGGAATGTGGAGAGGTATAACTTTTTTTTTTTTTTTAAATTTACAAATATTGTTTATTAATCTTTTCAATATTTAAATTTAAAAGTTAATACATATTTTACAATTTACAAAAAATATATTATTGTTTTTAGATTTGTTTAATTTTCATAATTAAAAATTCTTAAAATATTTCAAATGAACTCATTATTTTGTAAAAAATTATATTTACGATTTTCTTTCTCATACATTTTTGTTATAATTATAAATTAATTAATATTTAAGATTTTAGTTATCAAACTGATTAAATTTACATTATTATAAATTACTTTAATTATTTTCCTTTTATATTTATAATTCTTAATTACTAAAAACAAAGTTAGACCATTAACAAAATTGGCTATTTTCCTTTTGGCTATGAAAACATCGGTTACAGTTTTCATCCCACTATACTTAATGCTACGAATTTCACAACTATATTTACTTTTACCGATTTTCCAAAATTCCCCACAAGATCTACTGACCAAAAAGTTTACTATTCCACAATCTTTCCTATCCAAGCAAGTTCCCTGAACTTGTCCCTCATATTTAGCATTTGCCATCCTAAATTTCAAATTCTTTTTACCCGTTCCAAGCAATTTCCTTAAATTTCCACCATTATCCAAATCAATTACGGCGCTTTGCCCAATATTTTCCACTATACCTAATTCATTAAAATCCTCAAGTACATCCCCAACAGCAGTATATTCGGTTTCATTCAATTCAATGAATGAATCGATAGGCTGTATATAATTCAAATCAAACGCTTCCATTCCCTTATCAAAGAGTATTGAATTTGTATCAATATTATCCCCCGTAAGCTCCTGATTTTCTTCAATCTCAAAACTATTTTCATTCAAATATTCACCCTTATCTCCTTTATCATTTGTATCACTAACTAAATTCCCTTCTGAATTTACATTCTCACTTCTAAAAAATTCTTCACTACAATCTACCTCATTCTTAGAACAAAAACTTTCATAATCAAAATGATATTCCAACATTTGCTTTATAATATTCCATTTACATGGATTACCATACATAACAAGAAATACACTGGCCTCTGCAACAATTTTGTATTTCACCCGTATATCGAAAAGTGTCAAGAAAGTTGCGTCAACATTTTTGCGAATCTGCTCCACATTGTTTATAAATATCTGCAACTCTTCTTTCCTCCCATCGAATTGGGGAACATCATTTAACAGCTGGAATGGAATCATTATTGTTGTTGTTGACATATTTAACTCGTTGTTAATGATCATTTATTTCCTATAGTTATAATAATTGTTGCGGTGATGATTTAATTTTCGTATTGTAGTTATTTTTATTGATGATGATTTCTCCTCTTTTTATTATTTAATTCTGTTTTGTTTCTAAGCCTTATTTGTTATATTTGTCGGGAGATTTTTTTTTTTTTTAATTATTGTTCTCTTTATTTTTTTGATGCTTAGTTGTTCTTTCTGATTTGTTTTTATATTTTTGTTATGTATTTGATATTTTGTTGTATTTTCTGATTGTTTTTATTGTTGTATGTTTTTTTTTTTTTTAAATTTTGTGTTTTTATTGTAATTTGTTCGATCTTTCTTTGGTATTAATTTTAATGTTTGCTTTGTTAGTTTTTAGTTAGATACTTTTGTTTGTTTTTGTTTCCGAAATTAAAAATGTAGATTTTCACAACTCTTTTATATTTGCAGTTTTTAGTATTACTTTCAAATTCCCAATTGCAAAAGTTTTATTGTTTTCTATATTATTTTACATTCGTTTTTTTCAATTTTTATTCTTTCAAATTATACTTCACATACTTCCCTGTCTATCCATTGTTTTTGGTTTTTAATTATTTTATTAAAATTATTTCCCGACTTTATTTTTTATATGTTTGAAATGTTTAGTCTCACTGAACCAATTATAATTGTTCAATTTTTAAATTTTATTTGATTTATTTTTTTATATACTTTCACAAATTTATTGATCTTATATGTGTTTTTGTTTTAATTAAAGACAAATGGCTTAAAACTTTGTCAATCGAAACGTTTTAAAGTTTCCGATAAAATATTTAAAATTTTCTAAAATATTTTGTTAAATTCTTTAAACGATCATTTACACGCACTTTTTAAGTTTCACGTTATATTTTTACGACAAATGGTATAAAAATTTGTCTCTTTTTAAAAAAAACGTCTTAAAATTTTGAGTTTTTTTTTTGAAAAATTATTTACAAATTTTTCGCCTTTATAAAACAACTTAAGTGCTTTTCTTTTACTTCTTCATTAATAAATTTTTCTATTAATGTTGGTCCGTGAAGCCCGACTGCGCCAATAATATGTAAATGAAACTATTGTGCGCGATTTTATAAATGATCTTTATTGGACAACTTTATTACTTTAACGGTAATAAGAAACTGACTCAGATTTAACAATGCTGGGTTCATTTATAGTGATAAATATAACGGTTAATTTAATAAGAAACAATTTAAGAATATAACAAAAAATATAATAATATTTAGTACTAAAATGTAATAAAAGAGAAATTAAGAAACATTAGATAATTATTAATTAAAAGAAAATATTTGATGATTGTAAATACAAGATAAAATTAAAATAAAGAAGTTATATAGATAATAAGATGTACAAATATAGAGGGGAGAGGGTAAGAATGTGGTTAAGAGTGAATATACATAACTCAATGTCGCAAAAACATATTAACACAAACTTTGCAACTCTACCAAGTTTGAATTTATGGCAACCCAGTCATTTCTGCTGCAAACAAACATGAGAAAATAGAAAAAAACATTGAAAAAATACAAAATAAAAGATTAAGGAAGTGAAAACCCATAAATATTATTTAAAAACAATGAGTGTTATTTTTGTTCGGTTTAAGATCAAATATTACAAATTCTAAATAGAATTTACAATTTTTATTTTACAACCAATAGAGAAAAAACTTATGAAAAAAACTTTCCTAGAACCAATGGTTGACAATTAATGCATTTTCACTGCATCACTATCATCAGATTGTCTTTATGGGGTCCTCTCTAGGCTATAATGTAGATTTTAGTTTTTTGTATATATATGTTAAATTTCAAAGAAATGCATTTTGAAAAGTAAATTCAAACATTTTTACTTATCCATTTTACATTATTATAACCAGGGCAAGGACTTTCATGCAAATGCATGTTTGGAGTCAGTGGCCCAAAAATGATTTTCACCAAATACTTTTCCGAATCAAAGAATTTGCAAAAAAAATGGCATCGATTTGTTGTTGCCTATTTTTGCATATTTTGTTATAAATGCATATTTGTATATTTTGCTTTTAAGTGCATATTTTATTGCATATTTTATGATTTTTATTGCATATTTTATGATTTTTATTGCATATTTTGCACATTATTTTATATTTTTTTAATATTTTTAAATATGAAATTCGATTTAAGAATTCATACTTTAAAACTAAAAACAAATTCAAAAGAATTATTTGGAAGCTTTATGGTAATACAACACTACACTAGAAAGAGAAACACATAGTATACAATACGTTGTCATCCACTAACACATTTTTTATAGATGTAATTTTAAATTAACGTTTTCGGGTGTTATTGCTCACAAACAGAAAGTTGAAAAATTTTATAAAAATTATTTTAAGGAAACTTGTCCCCGAGCTTAATTTCTGCCACTTTTTTCTCTGAGTTACGAAAGTGAGTACGATTTTATAGTACACATATTTAAGTTCTATTTTATAAAAAAGTTTTTTTCAGATAAAATGCCACACACCATTAATATTTACAATCGACTGTATTTCTTTTTATTTTCACTGAATTTTCTAAAAATATATGTAACTATGTATGTGTATTTGAATTAGTGATATTCATCTAAGTGCATTTATGCCCTCGTAAACCGTGTATTTATGTAATCGCGTATATTTGTAACTTTACCTGTTTATTTGAATGAACGCACCTTATAAAACTATTCACATTTCAATTTTGCATTTAGCCACTATTTTGATCTTTTCATAAATTAAACACAGAACTTTTTAAATTTGTATCATTTAAAAACAAATAAAACAGAAAATAAAAAATAAAAAACAACAAACAAAACAATACAAAATAATTTTATTATTGACAATATTCAAATGTGTGTATAAATACGAAAAAGTTTACACATAAAAATGTAAGCGTATATTTACGAGGGCTCGTAAACTAGTTTTGACATTAATCGAGTAAACTTACAACATATACACAGTATACGAAGCGTAAATACTTTAAATGAATACCTTTATTCAGTGTGTTCGTTTACTCGAATTTCTTACTACTTTTACTACAATTGCAAAGTTGTATTTACTTATTGTAACCGATACCTGAATTTTTACGCTTATGTTAGTTTTTAATAAATATTATTAAAAAAAACATTTACTTTTAATTTCATATCTTTTAGTTTTTAGTGCATATTTCGTTATAAATGCATATTTAAGTGCATATTTTCTATTTTATAGTGCATATTTTAAGCGCATATTTTCGATTTTTTAGTGCATGAAAGTCCTTGCCCTGGTTATAATAATGTAAAATGGATAAGTAAAAATGTTTGAATTTACATCTCAAAATGCATTTCTTTAAATTTAACACATATATACTGTAGTATGTTTGACTACTCTGTATTGCATACCATAAGCATGCAATACGATATTCTTTTATATGTCCATACTGCACTAAACTTGTATCGTGGGAATATGCGTAGTCAGCATATTCCACTATTTGTACATTAGTAATATTAAGTAGCATTAAGTATTTTAATAAATAAAGAGAATAGTCTCATTGTAGACATTTGTAAGAAAACATATCTAGACTCTTACTCGTCAATCATTACATGGCGATCCTGCCAGGGTCTGCTTTAAGCAGACTCTGGAAAGGAAAAATAAAAAAAAAAAATATATAAATTGTCGACAGCCATTGCCTCATCGGGCTAGAAGAATAGTGTAAAAAAAAAGACAATAACAACATAAATTATTAATTAAATTAACACAGCACTACAAAACTGTTAATTTCAAAGTGTTTGCATAATTAAAAGAAATAAGGGTGGAAAACAAAGGAGAGTGTTTGAAAAAAAATTATTTAGTTAAATCATATAAACATTGTTGAATTTAAAAACGGACAAAATGTCGCAATTAAAGTTTTAAAATAAACAGAATAGCAATAATAAAACAAATTAATGTTCATGTTCTGTTTTTCAAATTTTCTCTGAGTTTCACGTGAAAATTGTGTAGACTTTGTTTTCACTCAAATTTAATATACAAGACTATTATTTTTCTTGTAAAATAGTGACATTTTGTGTTTATTGTGATTGTGTCTTTCTAATAAAATAAAAAAAATTATTAATTTTTAGAATTTAAATTAACTTTTGAGGCCTTTTAAGTTCGAGTGAAATTTTTTCATGTGAAAAACAATTTACGATGCTTTATTTAAAAAAAAAAGCTTTTAAGTTAAGCCGCCGCCGTTCTGTAGTACTAAACGCCGCCGCCGCCGATTGTTTAGGGTCGGCTTGGTTCACTGTACCTGATGCCATCCCTTCTCGTTGATGATATAAAATAAAAAACTTAAACAACTTGAAAAGGAAGAAAAAAAATGAAAATAAAATGAATGAAGGTTCATATAATACTTCTTATGAAAAGAAAAAACTGTGAATGAAAAAAAGTGAAAGAATGTTCAAATGAGACTTTTCATGATACAGTTTATGATACATATATTTTTTCACAATTCTTTCAAGCAAGGTTGGTTACCGAAACGAATAACGGTAAGGGTAACGGTAACGGTATTTAATTCCATTTGTTTCGGTAACGGTAAAGGTAACGGTATTTAAGACTGTTACGGTAACGGTATACCGTTATCGAAACAGCAATACCGGTACGTACCGGTTTTATAAATTATGTTAAAAACATATAAAAACAAGTAAAAACTTAACATATATTTAATTTTACGTGTTAAAAATACATATTATAACCTTTAAATTCAATGCTGGTAGCTTTAATAACTAAAATTATTATCGATAAATTTTTTTGTAGAAAAAAATACTGAAAATTATTACAAAAAGTCAAAAAACTTGCATTTTTATATAAATTAATAAATACCGGTAAAATACCGGTAACTACCATTAAAAATAACGGTATCGGTAACGATAACGGTATTTAAAAAAATTTTTAGAGGTATTGGTAACGGTAACGGTATTCAATTTGAAACGGTATTTTAGCGATAACGGTATTATAACGATAACGGTGACCAGCCTTGCTTTCAAGAAATCTTCGTGAAGGAAGTATTTGACATTTTTGTTATAATGGGAAAATTGTAAAGTGATAAAAAAAATGTATAGAATTATAATTTTTTGTAAAGAAATAATTAATACAAGTTAAAGAAAGCCTTTATGAATGACAGTAGTTTTTTTTTATTTATTTTTTAGGCTTTTATTTACGGTGGGTCTCATACTTCAGGTTTAAACTTTAGTTAATAGTTAACCCAAAAAAATTTTTGTTGTTTTGTGTGCATTTTTTTGACATTTTCTTTTGTTTATAGTTAAGTTAAAGTTAAACCTGCAGTATGAGACTCACCGTTAGTATTTTGCAATAATAAAAAAAACTACAGGGTAAACATACCTATCGTCACCTTAAATGCAAGCGGACGTAACTACACTTTTATTTTTTTTACAGGAGAAGCAAAAAACGTTATAAAATCAATAATAATAAAGTATTCTTTGCAGTTTTTTTTTCAAATTTTACTTATGGTATAGAGGTTTATTTATTTTTCAACAACTTTTGTTTTATTTTCATATATTTAAGTTTTTAAGTTAGTTACGTCCTTTTGACTTTCTTTTTTCTGAAATAAGAAGACGTAACTACACTACCCTTTAGAAAAACGTGTTAGTCCACACAATGTAATTGATTTCGTGTACTTCACATTGTGTGTACTTACGATAAGGAATACTTGTGTATAACAATTGTATATGAAACTGAAAATATTTTAAATTTTTAAAAAATGTTGTCTAACTTACATGCCACTATACTTGTGTCTACTTACGAAGTATATAGGCTTGTGGGCCATTACGATGCGGCCATACCCTGGGTAAAGTAAGCCAGCTTGTGTGTAGAGTTTGAAAGCACTCGGGGATTTTAGTAAGTACACACAAGTATCTCCGAGTACTTTCAAAGCCTACACACAAGTTGGCTAACTTTAACCAGAGTATGGCCGCATTGTAATGGCCCACAAGCCAATATACTTCGTAAGTACACACAAGTATAGTGCCTTGTAAGTCAGAAAATTTTTTTTTTAATTTTAAATATTTTTAGTTTCATATACAATTGTTATACACAAGTATCCCATATCGTAAGTACGCACAACGTGAAGTACACGAAATCGATTACATTGTGTGGACTTGCACGATTTTCTAAAGGGTAAGATCATTTTTAGATGTACAACCAATAACGCCACAAAAATTAAAACATCAATGTTGTTAGTAAATTTTTAAAGCTTTTTTAATAAAAATACTTGTTTATATTTTAATTAATTTTTTTTAATCTAAATGTTTATATTTTATTGAACAAAAGAAAAAGGATTTATGTTATTAATTTTTAAACTAAAAAAATACATGTATTTTTAATACAGATATTTAAGAAATTTTAAATGAAAAAAAAATTGCCACAATACACCCGTATTACCCAATCGCGGGTAATTTTTGCCTTCGTGGATAGAGCGCGGGTAATTTCCTTCATGTGTAGTTTTTGGGTAATCGGATAAATTACACAATTAAAAAAGAATTCAATGCATGAATTGGATAAATGATATTTTCAGATTTTTTAGTTAATTGAATAAAATAAAACTAACTCCGACAGTTATAATTCAAATGAAGTGATTTTTCAGATAACTCATTAAAAAAAATTATAAGTTCTGCTGTAATTTATTATACACAGAGAAAACCAATTCATTGTGACAACCGAATTTCTTGCCAACTGAATGTTTTGGTGGCAGTAACCGAATTATTGGCTGTTGCAATCAAATGTATTCCTGACGTAATTTAAATATATTGTTTCAACAGAAATGCTATTGTATTCACCGAATTTTTGTTGCCACAAACAAATATATCGGTAGATCCAACCAAACCAATCGGTTGGCAAAAAATTCGGTTGCCACAATGAATCTCTTTTCTCTATGTATTCCTTTAATATTTTCTTAAATTTGTGAAAACGTCTACCAATCTCCATTAAAAATTATAGATTTTCAAATGTGCTATTTTGTAGGAAGGAAAAAGAATTTTATTGAAAAATTTAACAGACTCGGGGGAAATAACGGAATTTTTTGGATATAGTGAACAAGATAATAGGCTTTAATCAGTAAAATATTTCTAAGCGCACATAAATTATGATATTATAGTTTTTATATCCCTCACATTTTGAAATCATAATCTTCTCATTAGAGAACTTTTTAAGTTTCAAAACGACTATTCTTTTTCAAAAATATATATCTTTAACGCCTCTAATTTAGCACCTTTTCTCTGAGAAAATAACGCCTTTAAAAATGGGAGAGTTGTAATAACCAAAAAAGTTCTCTTCATTAAGTTTTTATATGATGTGGCTCTTGGCCTTCAAAGAGAAATCGTTATATGTATAAGCAGTTGTTACGGATTTTTTGTCCTTTGCAATTTTAACGGTTTCTTGGCTCCAATGTTGCAAACGAGATTGGCGATTTTTCATTAAAAATCGTCATCTGTTTTGACGATTTGAAGGAAGTTGTGAACAATTTTGTCTCACCCAAAAGGTCTGGCAGCACTGATCTTGGGTGTGGTAATAGAAAAGGAAAAGAAAACGTAAGTGCATGAGTGAAGAAGTTAGCTGTCAGATCAGGGATAGAAAAGTTGATACGATCGTACTTTTGTTGATACTGTTTAATTAAAAAAAGTACCGTAGTGCTCCCGGGTCGCATTTGATACTCTTGCATCGTCATATCTACTCAAGGCTTGGAAAATAGAAATAAATAAATAAATCCTCTTGTGCAAATCACGATCGTGAATATTTACTTTTTTCCTCTATTGTTAATTTCGCTATTTTTTCATCAAATCTAGCTATTTTTAAATGCATTTAGCGTGATAATATAATCCGTGCCGATAGGGAGGAATCGGAAGGAGGGGGAGTGGCAATTTTAATAAGTAAATCCATTTCGTATTCGGAGTTGCCCAGAATAGATACCGAATTATTTGAAAATGTTGGAGTTGAAATTCGATCTGATAATTTATCGACAAAGCTTTATAGTATTTATTTTCCAGGAGGTCGTGCTACGCCAGAACTTAAACGTAAATTTAAAAATGATTTTAGAAAAATCTGTAATAATAGCGGATCTTTCATTCTTTCATTTTTTGTGGCGACCTTAACTCCAGACACAGGAACTGGGGTTGTGTAAGAGAAAACGTTTGGGGTAATATTTTAAATGAATTTACTAGTTTTTTTCCGATTTCCATAATAGCACCTCATGAACCTACTCATATTCCTTCATCTTCAAAAACAACTCCCTCAATAATCGATATCGTTTTGACAAATGATACTTGTTATGTTTCGCAGCCGCTTGTATTAAACGAACTTTGTTCGGACTATCTCCCGGTTGAGTTCCTACTCAATTTAAACCCCGAGCGTAATTTTAACTTGAACCTTGATTACGGCAAAGCTAATTGGTCCGGTTTTAGATCTTATTTAAAATCGGAGTTCAGTTATTTACCAGCTGATTTGCAGGAAAATATTTCCTCAATTAGTATTGATGAGAAAATAGAGTTTTTGAACACTAAATTATCATGTGCTGAGAGGAATTATGTTCCACCTACATCTCATTTGGAAAATCATATTCAATTACCGAACTGTATTCTTAATCTTATTAAAAGGAAAAATTATTATTATAGAAGACAATGGGTCAAATATAGGCAGCCAAGTGATAAAGAATTTATAAACAGTTTAATTAACGACATTCGGGCTAGAATTTCCTCGCTGCGGAATATTATTTGGAATAAAAAGCTCTCTTCTCTTAAAAAGGCTGACAAACCATTTTGTAACATTTGTAAGGTTTTGCGAAAGAAGCATCCAATATTACCACCTTTAAAAGCACAAAATTCTATACTTGTTACAACCAGGAAAAGGCAAATACGTTGGCTGATCAGTTCTTAGAAAATCACAACGTGTCAGCCCATCTTGGTTCACCTTCTCACGACCTTATGATCTTGAGGTTTATGGAGCGTTTTAATTCGGTCAATATAACATCTAACGCTAGCGACCTTGTAAGTGATGGGTATGTTGTTCGAATTATAAAATTGTGTGCAAACAAGAAGTCCTGTGGCATGGATGGTATTAGGATGGTGCTTATTAAACAATCACCTGAAATAGTTATAAAATACATCACATTTGTTTTAAACTGCTGTATTAAAATTAACTATTTTCCTTCTTCTTGGAAAATGGCAAAAATCATTTTAATTCTGAAAAGTGGAAAGCTACCGAATTTGGTTAATATTTATAGACCTATCAGTCTACTTTGCTGTATGGGAAAGATTTTTGAAAAAATTATCAGGGATAAATTGCAAACTTATGCCGATGATAAAAAATTAATACCGAACGAACAGTTTGGGTTTAGAAGTCTGCATAGTACTACATATCAAGTTAGGAGAATCTGTAGATTCGTTAAACAAAGTTTCGACAAACAGGAATCAACAGCTCTAGTGCTGCTGGATGTGGAAAAGGCTTTCGACTCAGTATGTCATGCTGGTCTTATTTTCAAGCTAGTTACGTTTGGGTTTCCTCTGAACCTTATAAAACTTATCAAAAGTTTTTTAGAAAATCGTTATTTTTGTGTATCCCTAAATAACGTTTTTTCGCACAACCTTCTTATACCGGCCGGAGTTCCTCAGGGCTCAGTTATCGGTCCACTTCTATACATTATATTCTGTTCAGATTTTCCTCAACTTTCTTTCTGTGATTATTCTTTATATGTACTTTTTTTGGAAAAAGGTACTTTTTTTTGGAAAAAGGCACTTTTTTTTTTGGAAGAAGGTACTTTTTTTTTGGAAAACGGTACCTTTTTTTGGAAAACCGTACTTTTTTTTTTTTTGAAAAAAGCACTTTTTTTGGAAAAAGGTAGTTTTTTTTTAAAACGGTCCTTTTTTAGGAAAAATGTACTTTTTTTGGAAAAGGTACTTTGTTTGGAAAAAGGTACTTTTTTTTGGAAAAAGGTACTTTTTTTGTCCTTTTTGCCCCTCCCTGTAAAAATTTCCAAAAATTCCGTCTTGGTGGATGTCTACGATAGTGGAGGAACCTTTATACCAAATTTCAACTTCCTACCTCCAGCGGTTTGTGTAAGCCGTCAAGGGCGGCCTTTTTCTCCTTTTTAACCCCCATTTTTACAACGTCCTTGTCCAAAATGCCAGAAAGTACTTTCCAGAAAAGTTAGCCCATACTCCAAGGAACACATATCTTAAATTTCAGCTTTATAGCCAAAGGGGTTTTGGCAGGCCGCCAAGGTGGAGACTTTTCCCTTTTTGCCCGTTCCGGTAGGAATTTCCAAAAATCCCGTCTTAGCGGACCTCTACACCGGAGGAGGAACCTACATAACAAATTTCCACTTCCTAGCTTCAGCGGTTTGGACTGGGCGATGTTGAGTCAGTGAATCAGTCAGTCAGTCACGTTATTCTTTTATATATAGAAGATTGCTATTATCCGGGTTTATATCAATTTTTACAGGTGTCCGGACGTTTTAACGCAAAATTTTAAAGCAAAACTTGATGTGTTCGAAAAAGTTTGCCATTTTTCGCTTATTTTTCAACAGTGGTTTAATTTAAAAATTTTTGTATTTCTAGGGATTACCACTTTTCATATAAAATTGTTCAAACATTTGTTCTGTTACGAAAATAAATGGAAACATAAAATATCTCTCCGATTTAAAAAAAATTAAACAAAAAATAACAGTTTCTAAAAAAATCACCTGGCTCTAAGATTGTGTAACTTTTTGCCTCATTTGCTGCAATTTTTATTGAAAAAAAACTCAAAAATAGATTAGTTTTGTTATTTTAATTCATTTTTGTACACAATTGTGTAAAAAAGCACCTAAGTAAATCAATTAAAATTAGTTTGCCTCTACAAAAATTGTATGTTCCTATGCGTTTTTTATGTATGTAGTTTAATGGGAGTGAACAAATATAGAAATATTTTAAAATATAAGTCCGCGTTTAATCAAAATTTATGAAGGGTAATTCGAAAATGAAATAGAAATCACTAAGGCCGCGATCGTATGCAGAAACTTTTTAAAAGGTTTTCTTATCTTTTCCATAATTTATTTTGGAAGTCTTACTGCTTTTAATGCCATAAAATAACATAATTGTAAAATATTTTTCTTTATTTATTCCAGTAAAAATTTGCAAGAAAAAGAAGAAGACTTAGAAACTCTCATCATCGAACTGTCACTTTATTCTTTTTTTATTCTTTCTGTTTACTGAGTATTTGTGTTAACGAACGACATCCAGAAAAAATTTGTACGAATTATCCAGTAATCGAATGGAGCTAAAAAAATTTTAATACTAATTAAAGAGCTAAAAAATTTAATACTCTTGGGGTCAAAAAAGTACTCTTCAAACAATTTTTTGATACCGACATATAAATCTGATTTCCCATCCTTGTGTCAGATTGTTATTGAATAGGAAGACAGTTGATTTTGAGAGGCAACAAGATAAAAAAATACATATTAATGACAAAATTAATTGTATTTGGTCTATACAACGCGTTTGAAAAAACACTTTACTATAAAAAATAAAAATGGCCTGTTGGGTGTCCGTCTCCAATATACACAAATTGCCCGCACTTGTACGTACAAACCATACGTCAATGTGACAATATTTGTGAAAAGGTGACACAGAGGAAATAAGAAGATAAACAGAGAAAATCTGAAGTAGAATGTTTTTATATGTCTGTTTGATTACTTCTGAAATTATTCAGAATCTGACAATAAAAATATAAACAACTAGCGGGCACAGCCCGCTACGTTGTTAGCGTGCCTTAAAGGTTAGAATTAAACTTCTTTTATATAAAATAAAACAAAATATTTGTTGCTAAAGTAAAATAATTGTTAAGGTAAATTTATTGTAATGTTTAAGTCCAAACACTATTTTTTGTCTCTTCAATTGTATATAAATATAAATCATATAGTATAAAAAAACACGTGGGCATGTAACAACTAATTGTCTGTTGTTCAAGCCATCGGCGTAGATAGGTCGTATTCGTGGTTGAGGTGTATCGCAGCCCCCACCCCCCCCCCCCCCCAATGATTTTCTTAAACTTTGTTTTTTTTTTTGTAAATACAGTTTCTTATCATAAAAACCTTCACCCAGCCACCACAAATAAATAATTCTGGCACAACAATAATTCTTGACAATATACGTGTGTATGTCAAGATAATTTGGTAAAGTGCGCACATAGGTAGATGGACCTGTAAATAGTTTTGTTCATTTGTGTTTTGAATGAAAATAAAAAAACATTTAAAGCAGGGTTGGTAAGCGATTTATAATATTAAAGATAGCGGGCGAAGCCCGTTACGTTGTTAGCGTGCCTTAAAGTTTAGAATTAAATTTCTTTTAGATAAAATAAAACACAATATTTGTTGTTAAGATAAAAGGTAAATTTATTGTAATGTTTAAGTACAAATACTATTTTTTGCCTCTTCATTTTTATATAAATAAATCATTTAGTATGCCAACACGCATGTAACAACTAATTGTCTGTTGTTCAAGCCATCGGCGTAGATAGGTCGTATTCGTGGTTGGGTGGTCAATTTTTTTTAATTCGCTTTGTTTATTTAAAGTACAGTTTTTATAATAAAAGCCTTCACCCAGCCACCACAAATAAATAATTCTGGGTTTGAAATAAATAAATATTTGATTACTATTTCTCATGAAAGTGGATTGTTATTAATGAATCCATTACAACTTGCAATATACGTGTGTATGTCAAGATAAGTTGGTAAAGTGCGAACTTAGGTAGATAGACCTGTAAGTAGTTTTGTTCATTTGTGTTTTGAATGAAAATAAATAACGTAAAGCAGGGTTGGCAACCCGATTAAAAAAGTTTTGATATAACCATATATTATTTTATGTAATTGCATATAGTAAGTTATAGTTACATATGGCCACATATGCTTATAAATTCAAGCAGATATACTTTTATATAGTCATATGTTAGATATTTTTTCCTCAAAGGTTTTAATATGGAGACATATGTGATTTTATATTATTACATACTGGCCAACATATAATTGCATGTGCAATATATAAGTACATAAAGTAACATATTACAGATATAATTACGTATACGTTTATATATAATTTAGTATGACACTATACATAATAATATAATACTATATGTGGAGCCATATAAGAAATATTTCATAATCTGTGTTAGATATGATTATATATGGACGAATAAGAACCCATATATAACTTAATATGGTTCCATATCTACAATATTTCATGATTTCTTTAATATATAACAATATAACGTTCTTTATAACATCATCTATAATTATATATCATCCCACATAAGCAATTATTTCAAAGTGATTTTATATAAAACCGTATTATAATATATGTGGTTCTATGTTAACAATGATTTTGAACTAGTTTTAGATGTGAGTCACGTTATTCACACGTGATCGTGAGTAATAATTACTGTACTCAAGTGATTCGTGCGTGAGTCTGAGAATATATAATTAGTGCTTGATTCGTACGTGAGCGGGAATAAGAATATATAACCCGTGCATGATTCGTATGTGAGTTTATTTTTTGCATCATATATTTTTAGTAATTTTTACTATTTTGTAATATTTTACTACTTTTTTACTATTTTTCTTATATCTTGGTTGTATAACATAATCCTATTAACTTTAAAATTTCAGTCTTATTAACTTTATTTTAAAATTACTTAAAATAAAGAAAATTTTGTTCATGTTTAATGCACTGTCATGGTAAATCTGGATAAAAGTAATGGAAGATTTATCGAAATTATAGGATCTCCAGCAGACCTTTGGGTTAATCATTATATTTGGAAATTAATTACACATGCAATTACACAATTACATGTAATTGTAATTAAAAAAAAATAATTACAAGTAATTTGTAATTGAAAATTTTCAATTATACATTACATATAATTGTAATTGAAAAAATGTAAATTACAATTACATTTTTTCGGAAAAGAAATAATGAGAAAAAGCCCAACATGACGTATTCTTTTATACTTATCCACGCCTATCCAACCTATCCCAGTCAGTTTTTTCTACAAAATTTTAACAAAAAACACTTTAATTCTAAATGTAATTCAAATTTGTAATTGAAATCACTTTCAATTACAATTACTTGTAATTGAAAATGTTCTATTACAGTTACATGAAATGTAATTGAGTTTTTTTTAATTTCACTTACATTTATTTGCAATTGTAATTAAAATTCCCCAGGTCTGATCTCCAGATATTGCATATCTTTTTTATTTAAAAGAACAATTTTTGTATATTGTTAGATGTGGTCATATATAATATGATCTAAAGTATAAGGTCAATTTTTAGATATAATTGTATCAAACTATGTCCACTTTTATAACATTTTATATAATTTTATATAAAAAGGTATAATTTGATGTAATTGGATGAGGACAAAATTCGGATACAATTGTATCGAATAGCATAAAATTGTATCAAATTGTACCAAATTGTATACAATTGTATACAATTCGATACAATAAGATACAATAATATGTTCTCATTTTTCGGATATAATTATATCTAATTACATAAAAGATTATATATAATTAAATATAACTTCATATGGCTCCATATCATTTTTTTTACTTGGGAAGCGATTTATAATATTAAAGATAGCGGGCAAAGCTACGTATCTACGTTGTTAGCGTGCATTGAAGTTTTTTTTTAATTTCAGTTTATGTAAAGGTACCCCTGGCAATTCAAGTAAATTCACAAATTCAGTTGGAAAATTTACTGCATCGGTTTCTTCCACCGGTGCTTCGTTACCTGCAGTTTAAATATCAGAATATATAAGTTCCATTCTTTTTCTAAGGTTTTTTCTCTTTTAGAAAATTTGTTTAACTTTTTGGAGAGTATGTTTCAATGCTACATAAGTTTCATATTCCGTGGATAGTGTTTGAATAGGTAGTTAAAGGGGTTCTTCACCCCTTCACTTTTTTGAAAATGTATTTTTTTTGGAAAAAGGTCCTTTTTTTGGGAAAGGTATTTTTTGGAAAAATGTATTTTTTTTTTGAAAAAAGGTACTTATTTGGATAAGGTACTTTTTTTTTGAAAAAGGTACTTTTTTTGGAAAATGTTACTTTTTTGGAAAAAGGTACTTTTTTTGGAAAAAGGTACTTTTTTGGAAAAAGGTACTTTTTTTGGAAAAAGGTACTTTTTTGGAAAAAGGTACTTTTTTGGAAAAAGGTACTTTTTGGAGAAAGGTACTTTTTGGAAAAAGGTGCTTTTTTGGAAAAACGTACTTTTTTTTCAAAAAGGTACTTTTTGGAAAAAGGTACTTTTTTTGGAAAAAGGTACTTTTTTTGGAAAAAGGTACTTTTTTTGTAAAAAGTTACTTTTTTTGTAAAAAGTACTTTTTTTTGGAAAAAGTTACTTTTTTTGAATAAGGTACTTTTTTTTGGAAAAAGGTAATTTTTTTGGAAAAGGGTACTTTTTTGGAAAAAGGTCCTTTTTAGGAAAAAGATCCTTTTTAGGAAAAAGGTATTTTTGGGAAAAGGTACTTTTTTTTGGAAAAAGGTACTTTTTTTTGGAAAAAGGTACTTTTTTTTGGAAAAAGGTACTTTTTTTGGATAAGGTACTTTTTTTTGGAAAAAGTTAAATTTTTTTAGAAAAAGGTACTTTTTTTGGAAAAAGGTACTTTTTTTTGGAAAAAGTTACTTTTTTGGAAAAAGGTACTTTTTTTGGATAAGGTACTTTTTTTTTTTGAAAAAGGTAATTTTTTTTAGAATAAGGTACTTTTTTGGAAAAATGCCGTCTCAACGGACGTCTACACCGGTCGAGGAAGGTACTTTGAGCAGGCCGTCAAGGGGGAGACTTTTTCCCCTTTTTGCCCCTCCCTGTAAAAATTTCCAAAAATCCCGTCTTGGTGGATGTCTACGATAGTTGAGGAACCTTTATACCAAATTTCAATTTCCTATATCCAGCGGTTTGGCAGGCCGTCAAGGGGGGCTTTTTCCCCTTTTTAAACCCCATTTTTACAACGTCGCTGTCCAAAATTCTAGAAAGTACTTTCCAAAAAAGTAAGCCCCTACTCCAAGGAACACATATTTAAATTTCAGCTTTCTAGCCAAAGGGGTTTTGGCAGGACGTCAAGGGGAGACTTTCCCCCTCTTTGCCCGTTCCGGTAGGAATTTCCAAAAATCCCGTCTTAGCGGACGTCTACGCCGAAAGAGGAACCTACATACCAAATTTCTACTTTCTAGCTTCAGCGGTTTGGGCTGGGCGATGTTGAGTCAGTCAGTCAGTCACGTTATCTCTATATATAAAAGAATAACGTGACTGACTGACTGACTGACTGACTGACTGACTGACTGACTGACTCAACATCGCCCAGCCCAAACCGCTGAAGCTAGGAAGTTGAAATTTGTTATGTAGGTTCCTCTTTCGGGGTAGACGTCCACTAAGACGGGATTTTTGGAAATTCCTACCGGAACGGGCAAAAAGGGGGAAAGTGTCCCCCTTGACGGCCTGCCAAAACCCCTTTGGCTAGAAAGCTGAAATTTAAGATATGTGTTCCTTGGAGTAGGGGCTAACTTTTCTGGAAAGTACTTTCTAGAATTTTGGACAGGGACGTTGTAAAAATGGGGGTTAAAAAGGGGAAAAAGGCCCCCCTTGACGGCCTGCCCAAACCGCTGGAGGTAAGAAGTTGAAATTTGGTATAAAGGTTCCTCCACTATCGTAGACATCCACCAAGACGGGAGTTTTGGAAATTTTTACAGGGACGGGCAAAACGGGGAAAAAGTCTCCCCCTTGACGGCCTGCTCAAACTGCTGGAGCTATGAAGTTGAAATTTGGTATGTAGGTTCCTCGACCGGTGTAGACGTCCGCTGAGACGGCATTTTTGGAAATTCTTATCGGGAGGGGCAAAAAGGGGACAAAAAAAGTACCTTTTTCCAAAAAAGTACCTTTTCCCAAAAAAAGTACCTTTTCCCAAAAAAAGTACCTTTTTCCAAAAAAAGTACCTTTTTCCAAAAAAAGTACCTTTTTCCAAAAAAAGTACCTTTTTCCAAAACAAGTACCTTTTTCCAAAAAAAGTACCTTTTTCCAAAAAAAGTACCTTTTGCCAAAAAAAGTACCTTTTTCCGAAAAAAGTACCTTTTTCCAAAAAAGGACCTTTTTCCAAAAAAAATTCCTTTTTCCAAAAAAAGTACCTTTTTCCAAAAAAAGTACCTTTTTCCAAAAAAAGTACCTTTTTTAAAAAAAGTACCTTTTTCCAAAAAATGTACCTTTTTCTAAAAAAATGTACCTTTTCCAAAAAAAAAGTACCTTTTCCCAAAAAACATACATTTTTCCAAAAAAATAACTTATTCAAAAAAAGTACCTTTTCCAAAAAAGAGTACCTTTTCCCAAAAAAAGTACCTTTTTCTAAAAAAAGTACCTTTTTCTAAAAAAAGTACCTTTTTCCAAAAAAGTACCTTTTTCCAAAAAAGTGCCTTTTCCAAAAAAAGTACCTTTTCCCAAAAAAAAGTACCTTTTTCTAAAAAATGTTCCTTTTCCAAAAGAAGAACCTTTTCCAAAAAAAGTACCTTTTTCCAAAAAAGTACCTTTTTCCAAAAAAGTACCTTTTCCAAAAAAAGTACCTTTTCCCAAAAAAAAGTACCTTTTTCTAAAAAATGTTCCTTTTCCAAAAGAAGTACCTTTTCCAAAAAAAGTATCTTTTTCCAAAACACATACATTTTTCCAAAAAAAACACCTTATTAAAAAAAAATACCTTTTCCAAAAAAAGTACAAATAAAGTACTTTGTAAAAACAAAGTATCTTTTTCCAAAAAATTTCGTTTTTCCAAAAAGTACCATTTAAAATAATATATAATTTCAAAAAAACTACTTTTTTCCCTCCCCCACGGATATCTCCACTAAAACAAGGTTTCTTGATATTCGGCATAGACGTGCGCTAAGACGGGATTTTTAGAAATTCCTACCGGAACGGGCAAAAAGGGGAAAAGTCTCCACATAAACAGTCTCACAAATTGGAAAAGTGCCTGCCCAAACCACTGGAGGTAAGAAGTTGAAATTTGGTATAAAGGTTCCTCCACTGTAGTAGACATCGACTAAGTTTGTATTTTTGGAATTCCCTACAGGATATCCCAAAAGGAAACTCGGTATGTGAGTTCCTCCTTCTGTGTAGGCGTCCGCTTAGACGGAATTTTTGAAATTCCTATCGGGAGGGGAAATAAGGTAAAAGTCTCCTCCTGACGGCTTGCCCAATCCCTTTTGGCCAACCTAAAATTTTAAATATGTATTCCTTGGAGTAGGACTAACTCACCGGCAACGTAATTTTTCTATTTTGGAACAGCAACATAGTAAAAATGGTGGTTGAAAGGGAAAAATGTCCCCAATTACGGCCTGCCCAAACCGCTTAGGCAATGCAGTTGAAATTTGGTATGAATGTTCCTCATCCATCGCAGATAGCCGCGAAGATGGAATTTTTGTAAATTCCTAAAGGGAGGGGCAAAAAGAAGAAAAGCCTCACCTTGGGGGCCGGTAAAAACCCCTTCGGCTAGAAACCTGAAGATTAAAATGTGGGTCCCTGGAGTAAGGGCTAACTTATTAGAAAGATACTTTTTTGAATTTTGGACAGGGTCGTTATAAAATGGGGGCTCAAAAAGGGAAAGTTGCCCCTTAACGACCTGTCCAAACTGCTGCAACTAGGAAGCTGAAATTAGGTACTTAGGTTCCTCTTCCAGCCTAATTCCAACCGGGAGGGACAAAAAAAGAAAAAGTGTCCCCCTTGACAGCCTGCTCAAACTGCTGGAACTAGGAAGCTCAAATTCCCTGTCGATGGATTTTCGGAAATTCCTACCGAGAGGGGCACAAATAGTAAAAGTTGGCTAGAAACCTGAAATGTAAAACATATGTTACTTGGAGTATGGGCTCACTTACCGGGAAGGTGCTTTTTGGACAGGGACATTGCAAAAATGGGGATTAATGAAGCGAAAAGTGCCGCTTAAAGGCCTGCCCAAACCGCTGGAGGTAGGAAGTTGAAATTTGGTATTAAAGTTCCCCCTCTATTGTAGACATCCGCTAAGATGAGATTTTTGGAAATTTCTACAGGTAGGATCAAAAACAGGAAAAGTCTCCCCCTTAACGGCCTGGCCAAACTGCTGGAACAAGGGATCTTAAATTCGGTATTTGGGTTCCTTCTCCAACGTTGACGTCCCCTAAGATGGTATTTTTGGAAATTCATACCGGGAGGGGTAAAAAGGGAAAAAACTTCCCCCTTGACGGCCTGGCCAAACTGCTGGATATAGAGACCTAAAATTATGTATGTAGTAGGTTCCTCCTCCAACGCAGACGTCCTCTAATACGGAATTTTTGGAAATTCCTACCGGGAGGGGTAAAAACGGAATAATTCTCCCCCTTGATGGCCTAACCGAACCCTTCGGCTAGAAACCTGTAATATATAATATGTTTTCCTTGGAGTATGGGCTAACTTATCGACAAGGCATTTCTAGGACTTTGGACAGGAACGTGGTAAAAATCGTGGTTCAAAAGGGGAAAATTACCCCCCCGCCTTAACGTCTGCGTCTTTAGCTAGAAACCTAAAACTTAAAGAACAAGTGTATATGAAACACTAAAATTAAGAAACTAAATAGGAAACGAGTGGAACACTACACAAGTGGAATGAAATGGATATAAACGTTGAACGAGTAGAATTGAAATTATAGAGAATGCAAATGGATTGGAAGAGGGAATTACCTGTTCAAACACTATCCACGGAATATGAAACTTATGTAGCATTGAAACTTACTCTCCAAAAAGTTAAACAAATTTTCTAAAAGAGAAAAAACCTTAGAAAAGGAATTGAACTTATATATTCCGATATTTAAACTTCATGTAACGAAGCACCGGTGGAAGAAACCGACGCAGTAAATTTTCCAACTGAATTTGTGAATTTACTTGAATTGCCAGGTCTACCTTTACATAAACTGGAATTAAAAAAAAAAAAACTTTAAGACCCGCTATTTTTAATATTATAAAATGCTTTCCAACCCTGCTTTACGTTATTTATTTTCATTCAAAACACAAATGAACAAAACTACTTACGGGTCTATCTACCTAAGTTCGCACTTTACCAAATTATCTTAACATACACACGTATATTGCAATTTATTATGGATTCATTACTAACAATCCACTTTCATGAGAAAAAGTGATCAAATATTTATTTATTTTAAACCCATTGTTGTGCAGAATTATTTATTTGTGGTGGCTGGGTGAAGGCTTTAAATAAAAAAACTTTAAATAAAAAAACGAATTTAATAAAAATTTGGGGGGCGCAGCCCCCCGGGGGGAGGGCGCAGCCCCCCCCCCCCCTTGACCTTTAAGGCACGCTAACAACGTAGCGGGCTGCGCCCGCTAGTTCTTTTATATATGTGACAGCGCATAAAGCATAAAGATGTGGACAACATCTGAGCATCGAATGAGACCGATCCCATGCCCTCTTGAGAAAGGGACCTAAGGTCCCTTTCTATTTTGCGCGTCACATATAGAGATAATACAATTTAATGGAAGATCACTGACGAAGCCTATACATAAAAGGCAGAAACCAGATGTAGTCTGATTTGCAAATTTAATGTGTTTATAACTTTTGAGGAAGGTTTATTCTTCTTAACCTCAAACCTACTAAATTAGAATTAATAAAAATACATATTAATGACAAAATTAATTGTATTTGGTCTATACGACGCGTTTGAAAAAACAGCACTTTACTATAAAAAATAAAAATGCCCTGTTGGCTGTCCGTCTCCAATATACACAAATTGCCTGCACTTGTACGTACAAACCATACGTCAATGTGGCAATATTTGTGAAAAGGTGACACGGAGGAAATAAGAAGATAAACAGAGAAAATCTGAAGTAGAATGTTTGTATACGTCTGTTTGATCACTTCTGAAATTATTCATATAGAGACAATCTGACAATAAAAATATAAACAACAATACAATTTAATGGAAGATCACTGATGAAGCCTGTCCATAAAATGGCAGAAACTAGATCTAGTCTGATTTGCAAATTTAATGTGTTTATAACTTTTGAGGAAGGTTTATTCTTCTTCTTAACCTCAAACCTACTAAATTAGAATTAATAAAAATACATATTAATGACAACATTAATTGTATTTGGTCTATACCCCAGTGTAGAAAATCATTACCAGATATATGGTTACGTAACTACATACTTGGTAATGATAACTAGTTACTTTTGTTTTTACATTTCTTATTACCTTTATATGGCGATGTCGCGAAAAATAATGAGTTGTGGTTACACACCAGCATACGAAAAATCAAAAAACATATCGTTACCTATGTGCTTACCAGTGCTGACAAAAATAATAAGTATAAAAATAAATTTTCAAAAAAATAAATTATACAAAATATTTTTTATTGTATTTTTTTTTTAAATAAAATTTGCTGGTACGGGAATCGAACCTGGGTCTACAGGTTTCCAGTCAATAGCTCTACCATTTGAGCTATATCGACATGTAATTTTTAATAGATAAAAACATAATTGACCTGCTGCACACAGGTAAGCTTACTCGCCAACATACAAAAAATCAAAAAATATGTGGTTACATATGTCCTTACCAGTGTTTAAAAAATATTGAGTCTAAAAATAGATTTCAAAAAATTTCAAAAAAAAATCTAGAAAATTATTTTCTATTTGAAATAATGATAAAAATAAGTCATTATCAGTAACTCATTATTATATGTGTTAAAATAATGCAGAAGGTAAGTGGGAGTCATTACTGGTAGTCCAAAAAATAATGATATATCATTACCGTTTCTACACTGGGTAAGAAACATATTCGTAGTTTTTCTTATGTGTACGTTGATACAAGAAAGAATAAAAATGAATACTTCGTGGTGTGCAAATACGAACAGTGATGCCAACTTGGTGCTTTAAGCACTATTTATGGTGCTTTTTGATGACCCAAAACGCCAAAATTTTGCTCATGGTGCCAAAACAGAAAAAAGCACTAAAACAGTGTTTTTATATTTTTTGGTTAGTGCTTTTAGTGCTGTTTTAACCATTTTTCATATTTGTGGTTTTGCAATTAAATTGTTCTACAAAAGGTCACTAATTTTTTTAATTGGAGCATTTTATATGGCAACTTTTTTTAGGTTTTAAGCCAGACCAAATGTAAAAATAAATCATCAAAATCGTCAGCAATTTTATGAGAAATCGTCAGGAAATCGTCATCAGTTAATATAAAAACACTAGTTTTATATATTTTTTTATTCGAAATTTAATTCATTTTAACCAAGGTTGGTTACCGTTATCGCTAAAATACCGTTTCAAATTGAATACCGTTACCAATACCTCTAAAAAGTTTCCAAATACCGTTGAATATTTACGGGTTAAGGGGTTTAAAAATGTCTACGTTCCTATGTACAAGTCCTATATGGCGGGAAATTGTACATCCAAATAAAAAGATGGAGGGTTTTTCTTTTTAACGTTATAAATACGGGATTTTATTTAACTTTAGTTTAAGGTTCAACTAAATTTTAAACATTAGGGTTTGTACAGTTCATTATTTATTTAAAGATTAAGGTTGTTCATAAGGGGTGTGCTATCTGTTGTATCGTTGTATCGTCCTAACAAAAAACAGAGTTGTTAAAATTTTTATTTGTGTTTAACAACGATTTTCTATTCAGTTTTCTATCTGTTAGCACACTCAAACATAGGACACTAAACATACGTAAAAATGTTGTATCGTGCTATTCTCAAATGTTGTATTTTTTCAATTTAATTTTTAACAACTCTGTTTTTTGTTAGGACGATACAACGATACAACAAATAGCACACCCCTTGTGAAAACCCTTATTATTATTACTAATGCAATTATTTCAATTAATTACAGACTTCAGGTTCAATAATTTTAAAATTAAATTTCACGTTAGATTTCGGGTTTTTAAACAATTGAATGTCACTATAAATCTCCTTTATACAAATCTTTGAGTTTACTTTAACTTTCACTTTCAAAACTGCCACGCGATCACGAAACGATGTTGTTAGTTCGATGGATTGAATATATTGATCTTTTGATTTGTTTGCAGGTTTTGTTTATTGACAAGCAAATGTCATTAGGTGGGAAGGGTTGATGGTGGCATCTTTGGTACCATCGTACGGTACCTTTTGTTTACAAAGTGAACATTCTCCCCGCCTTTACGTATCTGTAAATGAAATTCGAAAAATAGACGTTAGTAATGGTTCAACGTTATGGGTAAGAAATGGGTAAAGTATTCAAATGTTATACAAATACTTGAAATATTAATTGGGTTAGCTTAGCCAGAGAACGATCCCATAATGAGCCACCCAAAAGTGGAATCCTGGGCTATTAGCGATCCACCAGCTATCGAGATCGTGTTGGTCTTTAAAATGGTGGTATATAGATTGCCACCAATTTCCATAGACACGGGGGTATTAGAGTAAAAGTTGGGGTCTGCTAGAGCAAGATGCCCAAACTTTTCCTTTATAGACTCGTTGAATGGAGTTATATAAGGGGTTTTTGGTAAATCCTTAGCAACCAGCCAGCACATTTCATATTTAGTGAGTGATGTCATGTTGGGTGTAATGGTAATCTTCACGTAAGTTTTACCATCCAGTTTAAAAGTTGCTAACTTGTTATCTCGTACGAACGAAACTGCAATGCGAGATGAAGTTAAGCTGGGATTTAAGATGGCTCTTATAGAAACGCAACCATCTTCAGTCATTCCGTAGACTTCGACCGTAGGTACAAGTGTCCGGGTTATTGACGACGGTACTCCAAAGGTTGAGCTGGTTAGTGTTGCCGTTGTTGATTGTCTGGGGTTTTCTCTACGAGTAGTGGTTGTGGCTCGAGCATCAGTGGGTATATTCGTTAAAACTCTTTGGTGGCCGTGAAGTATGGTGTGATGGTTTAAACCACATACACGGCAACGCGCTGTGTTGGTGCAGTTGGCCACAAGATGGTTTCTAGCCAGGCAATTTGTACAGTAGTATAGCTGTAACACAGTTCTATATTTTTGCGCCAAGTTCTGATCTAAGAACTTTTTGCAGGTGGCAATACGGTGGTCGGCTTTACATATGCCACATCCAAAATAACGGCTGCTTCTATGAGGACTTGACCGTATTGTAGCTTCCTGTCTGGGTCTTGTGGTTTGGGTTGCAGAACTTGTAGCCCTTTGGCGTCTGATGACTCGTGAAGTTTGGGTAGTGGTGGCGGTGCGGTTAGGAACGTGTGGTGTTCTCCGGGTTTGGGTACGTGGAGCCATTTTCTAAATGAAATAATGAAATTAATGATATGATTGAGGTTAGTGTGTTAGATGAGTGTAATGAGTGAGTGAGTTTTGGGTGAGTATGTAATGTTAGAGGTCGAAGATACAAGTGGGGGTTATTGGTACAAACAAACAGAGGGTGAGGTTAATTTGTGGGTAGAACTACGACTTTGGTTATGGGCCTAGTCAATGTTCCCGTTGGTGTGCGCAAATCTACGACTCTAGTTCGGCCGTCGGAACCGGCATAAACTTTAGTCACTCGTCCTAGTGACCATTCGTTAACTGGTAGATTGTCCTGCTTAATAACGACAATATCATCGATTTCAAGTTGACGCCTTGGATTTTTCCACTTGTATCGCTTGTGAAGCTCCTTTAAGTATTCATCCTTCCATCTTCTGCAAAAGTAATGGTGTTGAATCCTGAGCTTCTGCCATCTATTTGCTAGGGTAATGTTTCCATTGCTTAGGTCTGGTTCGGCTGGGGTTAATAAGGGTGAACCTATCAAAAAATGACCTTCAATTCGGGCAAGAAGGGTAGCAAGCTCTTCAAAAGTGTATTTCAGGGTGTTCATTTTCTTGAGGTGAGACTTAAAGCTTTTCACCCCTGCTTCCCACAATCCTCCCATGTGCGGAGCTCCTGGCGGAATGAAGTGCCACGTCAAATTTTGGAAACTGTTCGCTGACGTAACAGATCCTTTCAAATTCTTCATGAATTCCTGCCGTTCTTTTTTCAATAACTGGCTAGCTCCTACGAAGTTAGTACCGTTATCCGAGTAAATGGCGGCAGGGCATCCCCGCCTCGAAAAAAATCGTGCGAAAGCTGCCATAAAAGCTTGGGTTGATAGGTCCGATGTCGGTTCCAAATGAATGGCTTTTGTTGCAAAACAAACAAACGCATACGTAACCTTAATATCAAACGGTCCAGCGAAATCAATTCCAACATTATAAAATGGCCGGGTTAAATGGGTGCGTTCCGGAGGAAGTGCTGCCATCAATTGAGTTGCCTGACGATTTTTGTACCGTATGCAGGGCGAACATCTGTTTATAACTAGGCTTATCAAATTTTGAAGCTTGGGAATCCAATAGCCTGACCGAATTATCCTTAGCATAACCTGATTTCCTCCATGTAGGGTTACCAAATGGACATGAAGGGTTAATAATTTGGCAAAGCAACTTGCATAGGGTAATAAGACTGGATGTCGTTCATCATAAGTTAAACAACTTGATTTCGCTAATCGGCCGTTGGCACGAATAATATTCCTAGAGTCTAAGAAGGGTGTAAGGGTAAGTAGGGTACTCTTTCTGGGTATTGGGGTTTTCCTTTTCAAACATTGATACTCGTTTGTAAAGTATTGGGTTTGGCACATGATTATCAGTCTATCTTTAGTCGAGTTTATCTCCTGAGGCTCGAGTGAAATGCTCGGGTGATTTAACAAAATATTAAGTCTTTCGTTGCCTGAAATCGTATTATTACGATCAGGAACAATTCCTTCACGACGAGCGAGGTTTCGTCGGGTAAATGAGATGCGGTCACAAAATCGATAGACATACGCCATGACTCGCAGGGCTTTGGACCATTTTGAAAATCTGCCCAGAATGTCAGGGCTTTCCGTGTCCCTTGGGTTGGTATCCACAGTTGTAACAAAAGATTGACTAGGTTTTGCCTCAGCTTGAGTTGTAAATTTCCGTGTAGTTATTGGCCATTTCGATGGGGGTTCCTTCAACCAGGAAGGTCCATTCCACCAAAGGGAATCAACTTTCAGGTCATCCGGATTACAGCCACGGCTAGCAACATCTGCTGGGTTATCGTAAGACGCGACGTGATTCCAATTTTCAACTCCAACTGTTTCCGATATTGTAGAAACACGATTTGCAACAAATGTCTTCCAAGAGCTTGGTTGCTTATCAAGCCAAGCCAAGACTATGGATGAGTCTGTCCAAAAATACGTCCGATGCTGCGATAAGTTGAGTTGGGTGAGTAAATTGTGTACCATATTTGCCAATAACACGGCGCCACAAAGTTCCAATTTGGGTAAAGACACCACTTTGAGGGGTGCTACTCTAGTCCTAGCGAAGAGTAGGTTTATGGAACTTGGTCCGTCTGCGGGTGATATTCGAGCATATAAAACTGCCGAGTATGCTTTTTCAGAAGCATCTGAAAAGCCATGAAACTCAATTTCAGCTGAGGGTGTGTACTGAATCCATCTCGGAATTCGAATTCCTTCAATATTGTCATAATATTGTAAAAACTTTTGCCATCTTATTAGGGTGAGGGGTTTGAGACATTCGTCCCATGCTGTGTTGTCATGCCATATTTGCTTCATAATAATCTTAGCAGAAATAACAATAGGCGCTAACCAACCAGCTGGGTCAAATAGGCGCGCAATGTCAGATAAAACTGAGCGTTTCGTGTATGCCGATTTTCTCTCAATATTGGGTACATTGAAGAAAAATATATCCTCTTTTGCATTCCATCGAATGCCAAGGGTTTTCGCGTTGTTCGATTCTGGAAGGGTTAATAGATCGACATCGAGTAGATGGTCTTCGGGTAATGTGATCAAAAGGTCATCAGTATTTGAGATCCATTTTCTCAATGGAAAGCCGGCTGAATCCAACACTGAGATCAACTCTTGTTGAGCGGTTTTAGCGTCATTAATGGTATGTGCACCAGCTAAAACGTCGTCAACATACATATTGCTTCTCAAAACCTGAGATGCTATTGGGTGAGTAGCCTGAACATCTTTAGCCAGTTCTAAAAGAGTCCGAATTGCCAAATAGGGTGCGCAATTGACTCCGAACGTGACTGTTTGAAGCTCGTAATCCTGAATGGGTTCGTTGACGCTTTTACGAAATAGTATTCGCTGAAAGGGGGTTTGGGTAGGATTCAATAAGATCTGCCGATACATTTTCGTAATGTCGGCATTAAAAACGATCTTATAAAAGCGCCATTTCAAAATTACAACAACTAAATCTTGTTGCAATGTAGGACCAGTAAATAACGCATCGTTCAAGCTTCTGCCGTTCGAGGTTTTGCTAGAAGCATTAAATACAACCCGAACCTTTGTCGTAACACGATCCATTTTTACGACAGCGTGATGGGGTAAATAATAATGATCATTTGAAGAAGTATTTGGGTTATATTTAATGGGTTTCATATGACCTAAGTCTATGTATTCTTGCAGTGCGTTATCATACTCCACTTTTAGCTCGGGTTTCTTCATCAAATTCTTCTCGTTCCTTAGATATTGAGCCATCGCTATATGGCGAGAGTTTCCTAACTCCATTTGTGGGGTTCGAAACGGAAGATTAACCTGATAACGGCCATCGGGTAAGCGTTGGGTTGTCTCCGTATAATGTTCTTCGCAAAAAGAATCTCCGGAAGACTTAACGGGTTTTCTCGGGACTTCTTCAATTTCCCAAAATTTAGTTATACACCTATCAAGTGTACTTGAGTTGAAAAACGATACGACGGTTGGGGTTTCGCGCGATTCATCAACTGGACCTGTCAATATCCATCCGAAATTGGTTTCCTGAGCGATAAGTGTGTTAAGAAAACCATTTTTAACACCTGTTAAAAAGACTTCCGGGTAATATTCGCCGCCGATTAACATGTCGACAGGACGGCTCTCATAGAACCTCGGGTCAGCCAATTGAATGTCACCTAGATCATTGGTGACCTTTGAGTTTACATCGTGGGTGGGTAAATGGCTAGAAACTCCTTTCACGACGATTGCTTGCATTGTCATTCTAAAATCTGCCTGGGTGTTAGACCTTAACGTCACATCGCATAATTTACTTGATTGAGAAGAACCAAGGTCTTCTAATCCTGCGATTTCAGCGAATATGGGTGTGGTGGGTATTTGCAACTTTCGTCTGAAGTTGTCCGTGATAAAACTGTCATCTGAAGCTGGATCAAGTGCTCTCGCCGGGAACAGTTCGCCGTTAACCTCAACATTCAGAATCGCTGTTCCCAATAATTTCTTTCTATTGGAGCGAGATTTATTTGTAGGGGTAACCGTAGCAAAAGACTGCGCCGTATTTCGTGATGTCGACTGTTGAGCCAAATCATTCGCGCCATTGCCGGTATTTTGGGTATTCGAGGCAGCAGTGGGTTTATGTAGAAGCGTATTGTGGCGATTACCACAATGCCTACATGTAAATGTGCTGCGGCAATCCTTAATTGTATGAGCAACAGCCAAACAATTGTAACAGATGCCATTCTTCTTAACGAAATCAATTCTTTCGTTTACTCCCAAAGAGGTAAACTTAGTACACTCTCTGAGAGTATGATTGCCCTTGCAAAGCCTGCAAATTGAGCCATCGGGTTTGTTCAATTTGGGTGGGTGGGTTGGGTTAGAGTATGAGACTCTTTGCTCATTTTGAGATTTTCCAAAATGAGTCTGCTTTTTGGGTGCTTGGGTTACCGTGAGAAAAGTATTTCCTCTTCTTTCATTCTGATTTCGATTATCAGAGAAATGTTTGGGTTTGTTATTCGGGTTGTGTGTTGGGTTCTGGGTTGGGTTTGCAAAAAGAGTTTTTGCATCGGTCGCGGACTCAAGGCCCCTATATTCTGAGGTCAAAAATTGATCCAAGTGCGACCATGTCGGAACGACCGTATTGTCCAACAGTGTTCTCTCGAATATGACCAAAGTCTCCTTGGGTAACCTTGAAGTACAAATGAATACAATCATTGCATCTCCCCAAAGATCTTTATCATAACTCAAAATACAGCTATTAACTGTCCTCTGAAGGTTTCTAATAGCCACTCCGCACTGGACATTAATAACGGGTAAATTGAGAAGTTTCCGAAACTGCGCATTAACCTGCATGCGAACATTTTCGTACTCCTTATTCAATCCTCTCCAGGCGATATCAAAACCTTCATTTGTTGAGGGTGCGTCATCAACTATTCTCTTGGCCTCTTTCCGAACCTTTTCCCTAAGATAGCATAATTTCTCAATGCCACTTTTGCGTCTGTTCTTGACAATAATAGCCTCGAACAAATCTCTAAACGAAGCCCAATTTATATATTCCCCGTCAAAAACGGGTATGTCACAAGGCGACACATGAACCGAAGTTGTATCCTCTTGAGTCTGGGTGGGTGGGGTGGACATAGATTGCTTCGATTCGATCTGTTGGGCAGCTTCTTCAAGGGCCTCCTCTAACGATACCCTCCTATTCAGATAATAGGCCTTAGACTTCATGAACCTCTCGGTTAAGTCCTCCAAATTTATAGCTGCGGCTTCTTTTGGGTCTTCTAGGAATTCCGATTCGTTTATCCTGTCGAAAAGGGAGTCCATTTTGCCCCATATGCTTTCCAGATCACTAAGTTGAACCTTAATCATCGGAATAGTTCTTGGACTCTCTCTAACTCTCTTATATTCTGCGTCGAACGCCGGTAAATCCGTTTGGATATAACGCAAAAGACCGTTGGCCAAGGCTTTTAATTGAGGCATATTGTGTTGTAAAAAAGTGTGGGTAATTGAAAACAAAATCCAAAACTTGTGGGTAGGAAATTAAATTTCGGACCGAGAATAGTTGATAAAGGGGTAAAACGCACTTACTTTCAAGGGTAATGGGTACAAATTCAACAAACGGAATTATTTGCGTGGGTTCAAGAGTAAAAGCAAATTGCACAGGTTTTTGGATTGAAAATGGGTAAAAATGGGTTAAAAAACGGTGTTGCGGTTGTAAGAGGGTTAAATACCGCGGTATAAAAAGGGTTAAAATGTGTTATTGCAGTACAAACAGAGTTAAAATGTGGGTTCGTGGTGCAACACGGGTTAAAAATGGGTTAAAGCAAATAAATGCACGGGTTTGTGGGTAAATGCAAATAAATGCAAAGTAAATGCAATTAATTGCGCGGGTTTACGGTTAAAAACTGATAAATAACAAGTTTTTACTATCGAAGTTTTCAAATTCAACAATTGTCAGTAGTCGCAAAATTTTCCAATTGGGTATTTAAACACTGAAAATGATATGCGCTACACAATGGTAAACGTCAGTATCAGTTTCTCAGACAAAATAATAAAAACCCGACAAATACTATTAAAAGGGGTGGGTGTGGGGTTGTGTACAGGTTTTAAAATAAATAATGTACTGATTAGTGTTTAAATGTGTAAAAAATTTTAAAAATTATTGTTTTGAAATTTTTAAATAAGTTGCGAATAAATCAACTTACCGACTATGCTGGGTTATAAGGTACCAATGTTAGTTACTTGTGTATGTGGGTATGTGTGTTTTTACTTGTTTGTTCTGCTTTGTGCTGTTGTTCCCGCTTAACTAACTATTGTTGTTATTGTTGATATTGTAGTTCGTGACGTATATGTTAAACACTTTTATTAAGATTTTTTCCTTCTCTCTTTGGGTTTCTGCACTTTCAAGTTGACAACGTATTTATGTACGTATGTTTGTCCATTTGTTAACTTTTGCGTGTTACAGTATTGCCTGTAATTGGGTGTACTGTTTTAACTTTAACACTTAAATATTTTCATAATCTTTTCAACCAAGTTTAGGCAAAAAAAACTTTCACAATAAATTATATTTTAATGGGTAAAATTAATTTTAATTTTTATTTTATTTAATTTAATTAATTTTTTTTTTTTTTTTATAAAACTTTTGGGTTCAAAGAAAAAAATTTTGTTTTTATGGCACTGTCACTTGCCCTGTTGGTTCATATGTAACGTTTTGTGTGTTTTCGCTCTTTTCCTTTATATTTTTACAAATTTTTTGCAAAATTTAATATTTTTGTATTGTTTTAAAGTGTTAGAACCTTTTCTATTGTCACTGTACCTTATTTGGTTTGTATGTATATACTTATGTGAGGTTTTGGGTATTTTTTGTCAATTCGTTTTATTTTTAAATCTTTTGACAATTTTTATTTTCTCTATCTATCCAGAAAATAACGATTCTATTTATTTATCTTTTAACTAACTTTAACACTTTTCTAATATCTTTGTTTTGTTCTTGTTTATTTTTTTCTCAAAAATATTTTTTAGGGGTGGGTTTTTAACTTTTTGTTTTGTGTTTAACACTTTTGTTGTAGAATTGTTTTTAATTGTTCACTGTTTAATTGTTCACTGTTTAATTGTTCACTTTTTCCAAACTAAAACTTTTAAGTTCTTTTAACTTAAATCAATTTATTTAATTTTAATTTGCCGAACTGTTATTTTTCGTAAATAAAAAAAGTATATGTTTTTTGGTGGACTGTATTATTTAATATCACTGTCTCTTTCACTTGAAGGACCATGAATATTTACGGGTTAAGGGGGTTTAAAAATGTCTACGTTCCTATGTACAAGTCCTATATGGCGGGAAATTGTACATCCAAATAAAAAGATGGAGGGTTTTTCTTTTTAACGTTATAAATACGGGATTTTATTTAACTTTAGTTTAAGGTTCAACTAAATTTTAAACATTAGGGTTTGTATAGTTCATTATTTATTTAAAGATTATTATTACTAATGCAATTATTTCAATTAATTACAGACTTCAAGTTCAATAATTTTAAAATTAAATTTCACGTTAGATTTCGGGTTTTTAAACAATTGAATGTCACTATAAATCTCCTTTATACAAATCTTTGAGTTTACTTTAACTTTCACTTTCAAAACTGCGACGCGATCACGAAACGATGTTGTTAGTTCGATGGATTGAATATATTGATCTTTTGATTTGTTTGCAGGTTTTGTTTATTGACAAGCAAATGTCATTAGGTGGGAAGGGTTGATGGTGGCATCTTTGGTACCATCGTACGGTACCTTTTGTTTACAAAGTGAACAACCGTTATCGTTAGCGATACCGTTATTTTTATGGATAGTTACCGGTATTTTACCGGTATTTATTAATTATATAAAAAACGCAAAATTTTAAATTTTTTTTATCAAATAAAAAATTATGGCTATTAATTTCAATTATTGAAACTACCAGCATTGAATTTTAAGCTTATATTCTGGGATTTTAATGCTTAAAATGAAAAATATGCTAAATTTTTAAATGTGTTTATATGATTTTAACGCAGTTTGTAATACCGGTACGTAGCGGTATTGCTGTTTCGATAACGGTATACCGTTACCGAAAGAGTCTTAAATACCGTTACCGTTACCGTAATAAACAAAATTCGATACCTTTACCGTTAACCTTACCGTTATTCGTTTCGGTAACCAACCTTGATTTTAACTGCTTGACTATATCGCTGCTCTTAAGATAATTCATAGCTTTTATAAATTCGAATTATATGTATATAACTGGAGGTTATTTTCTACTTCACCTCATAATGCATTATGCGGTTTAAGTTCTCATAAATAATTTATATAGACTTTAAGTTCGGGATTCCGAACTCTGTTTTTAAAACTTTAGTTCTATAATTTTTAACCGCGATTTTCTAAAACATGTGACGTGATAAGACATTTTAAAAATATATTTAGAATCAGCATGTCTAAATCTCTAAAATGTTTTACCAAAGTAAAAATCCCTGAAAAAAGTGCATTTTGTAAAGCTGTGTAAATTAAAAATTAACCTAGTTCCTAACTAATTGTTTTCAACCATGAACATATTTTTCCAAACAGACTTGAAAAGTATTGCGAATCACAAAAACGCGATTCGGAAAAAACAATTTGCGGTTTTTTTAAACGCTTTTTTAATAGTTTTGTGAATTGGATGGTATTTATAATTAAATAAAATATAGAAACCTTTGTACTATGCCTTTGTATGTGAGCTGTTTATTTCTGTTTTTAGTTTTTAAATTAAAATATACATGTACATTACTTTTTAACTTATTAATTTGTTACAAAAACAATTTACATTGAAAGTTCCCTTCACTTCACCCAAGTGTTTTACGAAATTAGGTAGTTAATTTTTTTATTAAAAAGGCATAGCTTTTTTACGCTTTTTTATGCGAAAAAACAACGCTTGGCAACACTGAATGCGAACTCCGGTTCATATACAGATATTTTATATTATTATATCCCAGCAAAATCTCAGTAATGGGTGCTCATTACTAATATCCAAATAATAAGCAGTAGAATTAGGGTCTACTACATATAATTCGGTGTCAAAACTCGACAAGGTAGTTTCTGTAAGTAGTTGTCCATATTCGCTGCAGGAAAAAACACACAAAATTTGTGCACCCGCATACCCGCTCCATTATAAAAATATATACAATAAGTAGTTACCAAAATAATTAGTTATTCGGGTGCTAATAAGCAGTTAAAAAATACATGGTTACGAGTTGTTAAAAAATAATGCTTACTCATATACTTATTAGTGGTTAAAATAATAAGTAGTTACCAATACGAAATTATATTTGTAATTAAATAAGTAGTCGCGCGTAAGCTAGACTGCTTATAAATACGTCTTCGTCTAACAAAAATAACTAGTACTGATGCCGAATTATAAGCAGTAAAAATTTTTAGTTTCATTATATAACCACTTATTTGGTAATGAAAGATTTTGCTGGGATAGCATGTTAACCTTAGCATTTTGCAAAAAAAATTCAAATATTCATTCCTGGTTGAAGGCTTATTTGTGGATGATGTAGCTTAAATGATATGATGTATAGCACCAACGGTAGATTTGCTTCAACATATATTTACTACCCAGAATTACATTCTGTGATTTTGAGCCATGATTCGCCCAAACATGTATTCCCGAGGGAGACAAGGAGTAGGTGGCAAATTACACAGTCGCAATCAAGTTTTTGTTTAACGAATTAAAATCGTAAGGCCCGATTACTGAACATTCAGTTAGCTAATATCTTGAATGTAAACTGAATCATTTGTTGTTGTTTCCCATATAAAATTTTATATAGAAAACAACAACATACGTGTCAGTTAAAGTCCATGTTAGTATCTAACGGGATATTTGAAAAATGATTAAAATTTAAAAAGTTAAGCCCAAAACAGATATGTACTTGCTGTGTTTTACCGCAGTACGGAAGTTTGTCGATAAAGCAGGTTTTTCATTTTCTTTATTTCTCACTTTCGAGAAATTAGAAAGAAAAGCTGCCCATAAACAAAATTATATAGGAAATTCTAAAACATATTGAAATAAAAATATTTTCGCGAAATTCAAGAACAAAGTTTGACTAAACTAAACTGAGATATTAATGCATTTTTGCATAAAACCAATGAAGTTTCACTAGAAACCGTCCATTCAAACTTTTCATTGAATTAATGAAATTTTTTATATAATGTTGGGAAAAATTTCATTTTATTTATTAAAAGTTTCATACACACGATGAAAAAGTTTAATTAAAACTAGATTCATAACATATATGAAGCTCTTTCATCAAATTTAAGAAATTTTTCTTTTACTTTGTGAAGAAAACTTCATTAGTTTACTGAAAAATTTCATTAAAACTCCTCCAGTAAAATTCTCTCTGTGTATCATTGTTAACTGGCACTTTTACTATCTGCTCTACCGCAGTGCCAATAAACTTCAACAGTTCTGTTCAAATTTGCTTCTTGAATTTCACGAAAATACTATTTTCATAAATTTGTTATTGAACATTGTTTGAAAGCAGCTACTATTTGTTTAGAAAAAATTTAAAATTTCTCGACAATGAGAAATAAAAATCCTTTATCGACAGAGAGCGCTCTATCTGGTTTTACCTTAAAATGGCCAATATAAAATTTTTTATAGGATTTCGTAATACTTATAGAAATAAAGCCTAAGCCCCAAACGAGATAGAGAAAGTGCAAGTGAACAGCGGCAGTTCTGTCAAACTTTGATTTTGAATTTCACGAAAACTATTCAATAATTTTATGAATTATTTATTGAAATTTGTTCATTGGCACTTCTTTTTCTTAGCTTTTAAACAAATTTTAATAAACGAAATTACAAATCAAAATTGGTATAACTGTCGCTTTTCGCTGGCACTGTATCCAGAGACTGGACCTAGATTGGATTTAAATATTTCACATAAATAAATTCAATCGAATTTGAAAAAATTTTAACATAATGATGAAATTCATAGTTTGAACTATTTTAAGAAGACTTTATCGAAAAAATTTATCGTAAGTTTGACAATTTTTTGTGTTAAACTTCAAAAATCCTGCTATTTTAAACGATAGCACAGTAGTACTTAACCCTGTCAGAACCAAACAGCTTGCAAAAATTTATTGATTTTATAACTTTAAGGTAAAATTGTATTAAAACTATTAAAATTTCCCAATCTCAATTCATATTTTATGAAATATAATTTAGGTAGAAGTATAACTGATTTTTTTTATCTATATAAACCTATTAATATTGAAAATATTTGTAATTTTAAGAGAAAACATCACATCTCACAATCGTGTATGCTGGGTTTGAAATTTGAATTCCATCAATATGTTTAACGTTTTTTGTTTCAGAAGAAGTTATTACTTCATACATAGATAGAAAAGCAATCACAATAACACCATTCCAGATTATTAAATATGTTTGTGTTTTAACTCACAAGGAAGATATTCTTATGGGTTAATTTTTTTTATTTGTCAATAAATAGCAAAAAGGGGATACAAAATACACTATTCAACGAATTTTCAGTGTTTAGAGAACATCCTCCTGAAATTCATATTTTCTAACAATCCATACACTGATTCCGAATCTAGCAATGGACCGTTTTTGAAAAATCGCTGTTTTAAAGTTTGTGTTCGATACCTAATTTTTTTTTTTGGCAGTTTTTAAAAAAGATTTTTAATTCAGACCGTGAGTAATACTATTTCTTTAAAAATTATTAAGCTACATAAAATTAACTTTCATTTCAGTATAATTGTGACAGCAAGTGTTCAAGGATATTTGATTGACATTTTATTTTTCTTAAATTTATTCTTAGAATTATAACAATTGTTCATCAATTTTGCCACTCTATAAATGTACTTTAACTAGACACACTATTGAACACAAATTGGCTTCAAACTTTCAACTCTGCGCAGTAGATTCGAAAATATTGAAAAAATATATATCAAAATTTAGAACTAGATTCTCATGTTCTTGCTCAATAAAATTTTTTATCATTTGTTAGTTTTGTTTTGCGAATTTATAACGAAAACTATTGAATTTTAAATGTATTTGTGCTTGAAATGCTCACAAAAAGCCAACACTTGGTGACCTTCTGTTTTGTTGGATATGGTCCTACCTTAAATAAAAAAAGAGATTTTAATAAAAAATTTGATACATCATGTCATATATTTCCGGATATATTGCATGGAATATCAAGTTTGAAACAAAACTTTGTTTAATCAAGTGTCTAATTATAAGGATTAAATTAAAAAACGGTAATTTCAAACTTGCCTGCACCACCAGTAAAATGTTCTAGAACACCCACCGTTATGATTACACTCAAATGAAAGGCTACCCAGCGTAGAAAATCATTACCAGATATGTGGTTATGTAACTACATACTTGGTAATGGTAACTAGTTACTTTTCTTATTACATTTCTTATTACCTTCCCAGCAAAAAAATACCTGTTCAAGATCCGTAAAAGCACCTATACTGTTCGGCACGAATGCGTTCGAATTGAGATGAAAAACGCATTTTTTTAACATTGGCTTGTCATAGGAGAGAAGGTGTTTATCCTACTTTAAGTCTGCTTTGCACGTCATAAAAATGAGTGCTTGCATGTTCTTTTTTATATACACTGAACCAAAAACAGCTGTGAAATCAACTAAAATCCATATTAAATTGATGAATGGGTGATCACTATACAACTAACAAAACCTGTCCATCAATTTAACGCATTGTTTAGTAGATTTATATTTTGACGTTTAAATATTTTATATGGTATTATTTTGACAAAATATCGTCAAATGTATTAACAAAAATTAGTTGTCTTAACAATTATATTTAATTAAATTGCATAATGATTTTGTTGTTTTACCAATGCATTTTATTAAATTCAACAATGCATTTTATTTATTTAATTAATTAATTTTTTTATCGATTTATTATGAATTTTTAGACTTATATTTCATTATTTTTTATATTTCACTAATTTCAAATTTTTTTAATACAATGTCTTTTTTATAATGAATTTGATAAAATATAAAAAAAAATTAAATATAAAATTGAAATTATAGTATATAGTATGAAAACTCTTTATTTAAAACATATGTACCATTTTATATACAAAAACATATAACTTTATTTAAATTAATAATTTAAATACATTATACAACATTCATTAATAGTTTGCCTTAAACAAAATAACAAAAAGATAGATAATATGAAAATTAATGACAGAAATTTTAATGTACGATTTAATTGAGAACGTTCAAAATTATATAAATGTATTTAAATTAATAAATCTTCAATTAGCAATTCACTTTTAGTCACTGAATTTGTTAATTATCTATAATTTGAAAAACAAAAACACTTAATGTCAATTTATTGATATTTCCGACAAGTACAAATACACATGCTAGTACGAGTAATGACGCGACAAAACTAACCTCACTAAACTTTTTTTTCACAGATTTAATACTCTTTTTTCAAATTGAATAAAAATTATATCAAATTTACGTTGCAGCCTTTTTACAAAATTTTTTAGAGTTAACAAATTAAATTTTGTTAAAAAATGGACAAAAAATTATCAAAACAACAATTGTTTTGTAGAGGATTATTGACGGAAATAAGTATGTTTATTTAAAAAAAAAAAGTAGTTGACTTAAAAAAAGCACACATTAATTTGAATAAAAAATATATTGTTTTAACAATTCGTTTCATCAAAAAGTAACAAAATTTTTATGTTGATTTCACTTACGACTTTTGGTTCAGTGTAGGAAAGCAATTCGTTTTTTTACTATCTAAGGAGAGATGAAAAGTACCTTCTTGGGAATGCATTCAAAAGTCATAAATATCACTTCTTAAATATATATTTGAATGCATTCACAAGAAGTTACTTTTCATCTGTCCTTAGATAGTAAACAAAATGAATTGCTTTCCTATATAAAAAAGAATATCCAAGGGAAGTAAAGAAAAGTTTTTAATTAATGGCATTTTGTAAGTCATTTAAAATACGTTTATTGGAAGTAAGAAATCAGCATATATACCCTACGGGAAATTTTAACAAACTGTCACCGAGCTGGCCCCTTTATATGAAATAGACTGGTCACTTTTACATGGCGTTGTCATAGGAGGTGGAAATTGACCCCTTGTGACATGTCACAAGACAAATCCTAGGACAGGTTCCTGAACTTTGAATCCTAGGGGAAATTGACCCCTTGTGACATGTCACAAGACAAATCCCAGGACAGGTTCCTGAACTTTATTTTTTATGAGAGTTCAGTAACCTGTCCTAGGATTTGTCTTGTGACATGTCACAAGGGGTCAATTTCCACCTCCTATGACAACGCCATGTAAAAGTGACCAGTCTATTTCTATGCTTACCAGTACTGACAAAAAGAATGAGTCTAAAAATATTTTCAAAAAAATAAGTTTAAGAAAAAAAATATGTTTTGTAAAATTTTTTTTAATAAAATTTTGGGCAAAACTTTACTTTAGGGGCACCTCTCAAAAAAAAAAAAATATGATCCCCTCTGGAATTAAAAAAGAACATTTTTTTTCTATATGGTGTCCTGGGGGCCCCGCCAGGTCCGAAAAACCGAAACACGCCCAAAATGGCACGTGTGACGACTCAAATTAAAGAAAATTTTCCCACGATTCCAAATATGTATTTTGTTTTAAGATCCGGAAAATAGAATTAGCGCTAGGTGCATTTTTGTCATTTTAGGTGTTAAAAAATACTATTTTGAAAAATGTAGGTAAACTTTTTGGTGATAAAAGTGTGGGATTTTTTTTAGGAAAAAGTGAAAATTTTACGAATTTTATGTGGTTTTTTGGGCACTGTGGTGTAATGGTTAGCGCGTTGGACTGTTACACGTGAGGTTGCGGGTTTGCGCCCCAACAAAGGCAACATCAATTTATGAAAAATAGTAATATGTATGAGTTTTTTCTGTCCCTCATACATAATGCAGCGTTCTGCTTCGGTGTTCCCATAGCACTTAACTCCACCGAAGTAAAATAATATAACAGGGCTATGAACTAAAAAGCTTCAACAAAGTTCGCCAACTCACCATCAGATGGCGCGCAACAACTGTTCTAAAATTCAACATCTCGCGCAATTACAGTGTTGCCATATTTGACGCCCTTCATCTTTCACCAACTTTCAATTCTTCTCTATCCCCTTTCCAAAGGAAGCAACACGTTAATTAATAGGACGAATTTCCTGAGTGATGCTTCTCTTTAAAAAAAAATATTATGGGGCACTGCGTCGCATGCGAAAAAAGTTGTAAAAAATCGAGGGATTTTTTCAAAAAAATTTCATATTTTGGCACATAGCGTACATAAGTTGGTAAAGTTTGGTAAAAGTTGGTATTTTTTTCGTTGGAAACAATTAAAATTTAATGACATAGCGTACATAAGCTTTATTTTGGTAAAAGTTGGTGTTTTTTTTTGGAAAAAATTAAAATTTAATGTATTTTGTGGGTTTTTTATGTATTGCGGGACAAGCGCCGCTGTCGAAAATTTTTTGGTACGTTGTGGTCATGTTTGAATTCTTAAGAAAATGTCCGTTTATTTGAGTACCTATACTTTATAATTAGTACATTAAGTGGCTATTTTAGATTCCCGTGGGGTCTTAAATGGATCTAGTGGGAGCCACACTTTACGGATTATAAAACCAAATGCACCATTTTGGGTGTGTTTCGGTTTTTTGGTCCTAGCGGGACCCAGGGGCACCGGCCCCCTTAACACCATATAGAAAAGAATTTTCTTTTTTAATTCCAGAGAGGTTTTTTTTTTAGGGGTGCCCTATAAAGTAAAGTTCAGCCAATTTTTGTAGTGCGGGAATCGAACCTGGGACTCCAGGTTGCCATTCAATAGATCTACCATCTGAGCTACAGCTATGGACATGGAAATAGGACACTTTTATGTGTTAAGAAACATAATTATTTATTTTGAAAAATAAAACAAAAATAAATTTTTTTATTTCATATACGGGAAGTGTTATTATTGATGATTGTAATTCATTCTTTATTTAAATAAAAATCCTTCAACTATTTTATATATATTGGTAAATATGTATAAACTAATAAAAATACCTGGACTTCTAAATAGGACACATTTTATATTTTTACAAAAAACCGTAAATTTTTTGGGTTTTTAAAACAATTATTATTTTTTAGCGTTAATATTACACTAATATTTTGTGCTGTATCCATTATATCAACTAATCTCTGGCATCTTTCTTTTGGTAGAGAATACCAGGCTTCTTAAATACCAGCCCAAAGTTCGGTGGAATTTTTGTAATTGTTTTCCAAAACTTTTGTTTTTATATCATTCCATAGATTTTCTATTGGATTAAGGTCCGGATGTACAAATGTTCTACCATCTGGTCCGACACGATTTAACTTCGATTCATCGCTCCAAATCACATTTTTCCAAAAGGACAACTCATTTCCTTTGTGGGTTTTGGCAAAATCAATACGTTTCTTCATATTTTTTCTTGAAAGAAGAGGCTTCTTTCTACTTATTCGTCCAAATAAGTTTGCTTCATTCAGTCTTCTTCTTACTAACCTGTCTGACACTTGAACGTTGAATTTTTCCCTGATTTCATTATTTATTTGACGGGAGGACATAAAAGGGTTGTGTTTGCTTTTGCGTACTATAGTCCTGTCCATATAAGTTGTAGTTTTACGACGGATTGGCTTACGTTCTTTATTTTGCGTATGATATTTCTTGTCGTCAGCACATAAACGAATAGCATTATATATAGGGTGGCCAGACGGGCTGGACTCGCCTGGATTGTCTAGCTTTTTTAATGCTTGTCCAGTGTCCAGCTAAAATAAAATTTGTCCAGCTAAATATAAATTTTCGAAAAAACAAACAAAATCATTTTTAGTTATAAATACCCTTATTAGTAGGTACATTTAACACAATAACTTTTGAAAAAGTGCCTGTTGTTTTTAGCTTAACATTGTCATTTTTAGTGTCGAAATTTTAAAGTTGAGGGTAAATGATTATTAGGACAAGGAAGCAAGGAATTTCATGTAAATGCATGTTTTTTCTCGATAGTCCAAAACTGATATGGACTAAATATTTATCCGAACCATCGAATTTAGAACAAAATCACATCGATTTGTAGTTGCATATTTTTGCATATTTTGTCAAAAATGCGTGTTTTTGCATATTTTGCTTTTAAATGCATATTTGGTGCCTTTTTAATGCATATTTTGTGCTTTTTAATGCATATTTTTCATTTTTAGGAGCATTTTTTATTTTGTAAAAAAATATAAAAAATTTATATGATTTCATATTTTGATTCAATCAAAATAGACCTTCTTAAAAACCTTATTGGCCTATAGGAAATCTTCGAGTTCAGTGTCTGTTTGCAAAATAACTAACTTAAATATATTTTTAGGTTTTGAAGTGCATTATTTTTGCAAAAATAATAGTTTTTAGTGCATATTTCTTATATGTTTAATGCATATTTGTCTTTTTTAACCGCATATTTTAGGCGAATATTTTCCATTTTTAAGTGCATGAAATTCCTTGCAATCCAATCCAATCCAATCTTCGAGTTCAGTGTCTGTTTGCAAAATAACTAACTTAAATATATTTTTAGGTTTTGAAGTGCTTTATTTTTGCAAAAATAATAGTTTTTAGTGCATATTTCTTATATTTTTAATGCATATTTTTCCTTTTTAATCGCATATTTTAAGCGCATATTTTCCATTTTTAAGTGCATGAAATTCCTTGCCCTAATGATTATAAATAATACAAATTCGATGATATTTAACCAAAAAGTTAATAATACAATTATATACTGAAATTTGTTAAATTTCATTTGTTACCGATTTTCATTCAACCGTGGTTCTATTGAGGAATTTTTTTCTACAAGTGGCCGTTAAGTGTCATTTATCAATTTCAACAATCATTATTTTGTGCATAACAATAAAAATATTTAAATTTCTATGAAAGTACGAAACTTAAAGGGTAATTTTTTTCTATTTCAATGAAAAATCCGGTTAATTAACTGCGTATGCGTGAACGCAAACACATTACTTTAAGGGTTTGACTGTTTTAGAGAGCCCTTAACATAGGCTTTCTTAAATCAAATAATTTTTACGGAACTAATAACAAATTATAAAAAATTATATATATTTATGAATATCAATTACCTGTACGAACCTTAAGTTGTTAGGGTAGTACTTTAGTAACATAAACTACCAGATTGAATTGCTATTTGTTCTTTTAATTTTTGTTTGTTTTTTTTCAGTATTAAGATTTTAGTTAATTTTTTTTGTTTTTAGTATTTAGTTTTCATTCTCACAAATTTAAGAGACTGAATTTTAAAATTTTAAGTTTTATTTTTAGTGTATTATTTTAAATCATACATATTTAAAAGACTGAATAATTTTTTTTAAGTTTTATTGTATTTTAATACTTTATGTTCCTAGCAATGTGCAAAACTATTTTTTAAATAAAAATTATCAATACAAAACAAAACTTGACAACTTTTTTTTCGTTAAAACATGTTTTGAAAATGTCCAGTTTTTTTTTTTGCAAACTCCAGCTTTTTTAACCCGAATGTCCAGCTTTTTGCGAATCTGGATCTGGCAACCCTAATTGTATACCATATTTCGCGAACACTTTAGTATTTTAGCAATTTCAGTTGAAGATTTCATCTCATTCTGGAATTGAGATATAAGTCTTCGTTTTTCTGGATTACAATGTTTTCCACGTCCCATATTGGTACAATTAGAAAAGAATTTACTTATTTCAAACGCAAATTATGAAAAGAAAATTATTACTAAGTGCATCGAGTAAAATTTTGACAATTATTGCAAGTGTCCTATTTTATGGCCAAGTCAAATATGAACAAACTAAAGTAATTTTGTTGTAAATATTTGCATGTTTTAAATATTGCAAAGTTTTATATATAATCTGAGACTACTTGATTACAGTTTACTATAATAGAAAAGAAATATAGTTATTGCTTTATAATTATTAAGGGAAATGCATGAAGATAATTTTGTATCAAGTGTCCTATTTCTATGTCCATAGCTGTATATCGATATGTAATATTTGATAGATAAAACCATAATTGACCTGCTGCACACAAGTCAGCTTACTCGCCAACATACAAAAAATATGTGGTTACATACAGTTGCGAGGATGAAAAATGCAATACTCCACTAAATCGTCTAAGAATGCTTTGATTTCTTCTAATAGTTTCTTATTTGCGTTGATCTTTTGCTATTAAATTCGTTGATGTGTAGTTTCATATTTTAAGTGGTTTGATTTGCATTTATTTATGTGAATTAGTTTTTACGAACTTTTTTTGAAACTAGTGCCTATTTTGTGCGAGCAAAATAAATGCAACGAAAGAATAATATGTATAAAAATTTTATTTATTCACGAAATTTGAACTGAATTAGCCAAAATTAACTAAATTGCTTATTCTTCACAAAAAACAACTATCAAGTGATAGCTGTGCTGCGATTATTACAGCGCTTTGGGAAGGCAAACCTTTGCTTGAAATCGAAACTATATTTCAAGGAAACAAGTCCACTGTGTCACGAATTGCAACTCGGCATTAGGCTCGCGGTTATATTCATAGAAAAATAGGAAATGGAAGACCCCGAAAAGGAATTAAAAGACAGGACAGAAATATGATCTCTATTGTTAAAGAGACCCCAATAAGACCGCCGTAGATGTTATGCAGTATGCTTCAGAACGTCGCAAACGTCGGAGTTCATACCGCACATAGACGCTTAAAGGAAGCAAACTTGTTAGCAAGACGTCCAGAAAAGAAACCCTTCATAAGTAAAGTGAATATAAGGAAGCGTATTGATTTTGGAAAGCGTCATAGGCACTGGGCAAAAGAACAATGGGCAAAGGTTTTATTTAGTGACGAAACAAAATCAAATTTATTTGGATCCGATGGATTGAAGTTCATCCGCAGACCACCGAAAAACGGTACTCTCTTAGATACTAGAAACAACCCGTTAAACACGACGGAGGATCGGTTATGATGTGGGGTATGAAATGGGGTATGAAATATAACACACTAGTTTAAATTTTTATTTTGAGGTGCATTCTCCCGTAATGGTGTTGGGCCAGAAGTCAAAATTGAGGACAGCATAATCGCAGAGGGTTACTGCAAGAGCACATGCTTCCTCACATGTAGGAAAAAATGGCTGCTGGAAGCATATTCCAATACGACAATGACCTTAAGCACACCAGTCGCTTAGCTAGGCAATTTCTAAGTAACAAGGGTGTGGAAGTTTTATTGTGGCCAGTACAGTCACCCGATTTAAACCCTATAGAGAATCTATCGGAGCATGTAGAAGGCGAAACACGAAAGAAAAAGCATTCAAATTCAAGGGATTTCCAAATTGTTGCCAAACAGGTGTAGCAAGGCATACCTTCACAAAATTGGATTCTATGCCTTCACGAATGAAAGGAGTAATTAAAAATAATGGTCATTCCACTAAATAATAAAAATCTAATTAATATGCTGAACTTTTTAACAAATAAAATCGATTAAATGTAAATTACATAATGCCGAAATTAATTGTAGTGGAGTCTGCAACTGAATATGAGCGTCAAATATTCACAATGCGTTCTAATAGGACTAATCAGGAACATAGTTGGAACAATTTTCGAGGTTATAGAGTTAACCATTATAATTCTCATAGAACCAATTCGTTTAGTAACCATAATTCTTATATAATTCTTATTTTTGAGACATTTGGGAGCATGAAAACATTTTTTAAACATTTTGAATACACCCAAAGTTTGAGCACCCTGAAATTTATCATATTTTAGAGTCTTTTACGAGTCATAATTTCTGAGCTTTCAGAAAAACGTTAGCTGGGATATTATTGAATTTCGAAAATGGCTCAGCTCCTATTTTACAAAATTCCATTTTCTCCATTAAATATTACTTTAAAGAATTTTTTTTTTGTTATTAGGGATTAATAAACTGAGCCTTATAATTTTCGAAAAAATATACCAAAAAATCAACTTTAAGAGATGTTGAATTTGATATATTCAGTTCAGATTTTCACCGCGTATTTTAAAAAATCCTATTTCGTAGTCCGCGAAATTTTTAAAATTTTACCTTTATGTTGTTTTAACCAAACTGCTAAAATTTAAATTTAAACTCTTGAAGAATACAGCTTTAGTTGTTTCCGCGTCTTTTTTTTCTTCTCCCAAAAAGGTTTTGAAATGGCATTATTGCCTTCATTCGAGTGATAAATTCAATCGAATTTTAATAAATATCTTTAACGCGTTAAAATACGTATTTAATTTTTATACATATTTAATTATTTTAAAACAATGCTATTAATGTCGCAAAAAAATACCGAAAAATAACCGAAACCGCGGTTTTCATAATTTTTAAAAACCGAAACCTTGGTAGGCAACCCTGCTTATTTCAATCCATACAAGTATGTACTTATTTTAGCTAACTAGTGAATTAAATATTATATTATGTTTAACAACTTATTTCCGTTCTTCCTTCGTAATCACTTATTTTAGCCTATACGATTTAGGCAACCATTTACCTCCAATAACACCTCCATGTTAAAATAATGTGTTATGCGACCAAAGTGTAAGTACCCAGTCAGAAAAATACAAATGGGAAAGCGGTGGCAAAGCACTTTAACAGGTGGTACAAGTACTGGTAAAAAGTGCTTTCTAATTTCCAAAATGATAACATCATTAGACAAAAGGACCGGCTGTTCAAAAAGCGCCGGAAAAGCACTGAAGAAACAAAATTTTTGAATTTTGGCAAAACCAAAATTTTGGTCTGAAAATATATTCTCCAATACAAAATTTAAAAAAAAAGTTCATATGTATTTTTTTTGTCCTGCCGTGATTTGAACCCAGTCCATCAGATTGTCAGACGATTGCTCTACCCACCAAGCTAACGACACAAATAAACTTGGGGGTTAAACACATAAATGAGTGATAATAACTGGAAAACTATTGGCTGTGCTAAAATGCTAGTACTGGCAAACAGTTTTCTGGAACTAATATGCCAGCGTTGGGAGTGCAAAAAAAGTTGGTCTTAAAGGAGCTTTTCCACAAACCAAAAAAATTGGTTTTATAAAACTAAAAAAAAAACAAAAAAAATTATTTCCTTGCAACCGGATTTGAACTTTTGACTACAAACCTTTTTAACGAAGCGTCAGCATTTTTATAAAATTGTTGGTTTACCAGTGAATTGATTTTTGTACCGCTGGTAATTGCTGACTAAGTAGCACTGGATACCTACTGGTTGCAAACCTTGGCATATCACTCTAAGCCCATTCCTTGCCAGTGTGTTTTTTTTATAAACTACCAACATTTTTGTAAAACAAATACTGGCAAAACCCTTTTTGCAAACGCTGGCAAAGCGTGCCAAATGAGTGTTCAGCCAGTCACTTATTTTTAACACCGTCGTTACCCAGTGGTATGCCAGTGATTGATTTTTTGTACCACTGTCAATTTCTGACTGGGTAGTGAGATCAAACTGCAAACGTTTATTTTTTTCTTTATAAGCAAATATGAATACTGTCCCAAATTAACTTAAAACCCTACAATAAGAGCGTTGTAAGAGTTCATGAATTACAGCTATAGTATTTAAAGTCAAACTGTAACGGACACAAACTTTAAATTCTCAAAAAAATAAGAAACAGCAATCACCTTAAAAAATTATAAGTGTAAACTACAACAGAAATACTTTCACCAAATTGAAATCAATCGAACAATTATCTGAAAATCATTCATCGATTAATCGAGTAGTGGTTAACCGATTGAATAACATATTAGTACCACTGGAAACTTCTGACGGAGTAATCTCGAAGAAGGACGGGGAGTAGGAAACGGGGGCAGTTCAGCTGGACATAAGATACCACCCTCGCTGATGAAATGAGGCAAGCGAGTGGGACACAAGATGATGGCGCGCTAATACTTCCCAAGGAAGAAAAAAAGCAGACAGAGATAGATGAACGTCACTATATCGTCTCCGCTATACATGCTAATCATGAATATATATGTGGTTTATGGGGTCCTGGATTTTTTTCGATGAGTTGCAAATGGAATGTCAAACTAATATGTACCATCCTGCATAGAGGCATTGAAGGTATAAAAACTAACGATCTTAATTGTAATTTTTTTTAGAATTACAAAGTATTTTATAAAAATCCGGCTTCGACCCAAAAACAACAAAATTATTATTTTTTGCACTATAAACAGAAATGATCTTATACGGAAGCAACAACAATTATTTTCAACGGGGCACAGTGGGTTCGATGACACCCAAACTGGCGATTAATTCAAGGAAGAGGTTTATTGACGAGATATTATTTTTTTTGTATTAACTATGTATGGGTTAGTTTAAAAAAATCACCTTTTATATTTTTCGTTAAGAACTGAAAAAAAAATTTTTTAAGTATTAGGAGAATCCATGAAAAAACACGCAGCAGTTGGATTTAATGAAATGCACAATTAATATTACAAGACATAAGAGTTTATAAGATCAGAAACTTTCCGTTCCGAAATCATTTCGGTTTCTAAAATATGACGTTTTGAAAATTGGATAAACATAAAAAATTTAAAAAGTGTTTTTACAAAGATACTCATAACTATTAAATTTTACATCTGAAAACTTTAATTTTGGTTCTACTTTAAAGACGACAATATTACTTTTCAAATAATATGCATATCTTGAAATATATAGAATGAAACTAAGAAAAATGAGCACAAAAACTAAATTTTAGACTCGATCGTTTTTAATTGTTTTAAAACTTTTTTAATGTATTCTCCTAAATAATTTTGCTTCTATCAAAATGCTTAGAGATTCGTCTGTAGTCAATTGTTGTGGTTTAACCTGCTTAAAGATTTTTCTGCACCTTAAAGCTCTTGTTGGTGTCGACGTTGTTATTTATTTAACCAGTTTTAACGATTCGATTTTTCCGGAAGCTTTTAAACCCATTTGTCTGGCATGAGCTAATAAAGGTAATAGAGTATATCTCTTATGCTATTACTCTTCTTTGCTTTGGTTTTCTCATTACTTTCTACAAATGAAAGTCCTTTACGTCCTCGATTTTTTGGTGGGGGGACAAACGAGATAGAAGCATCTAACCATTCTTTATTAACACTCAAGAACGTTCATTCTTCTTCCGACTATTATTATAATGAATCTGAAATTCGCTAATAAATGTGCTAAATCTTTTTTCAAAATCATTTATATTCGACGAGATAATACGTTTAATGATTTTCATTTTTAAAGTACTGATTTTATCTTTCCATTGAAAATTGTGTTGGGGCTTGTTCCTAAAAAAAGTATGGGTGCAATCAAAAAATGTGATAAGTTTTTGGGCCAAATTTGTGAGAAGCAAAAAGTGTCAATATTTCGGTTTTTTCTTAATGGAATCAGTAAGTTTAGTCATTATAAACCTAATTGCAAAAAATCTCTTCTACAAGTTGTCGCTATAACTCTTTTTCACAATTTAAATATTTTTTGTGGTAACGGAGTTTACATTTCCGCAAGCAAAAGATATAACAAAAAAAATGCGTACGAATTTTCTTCAATTTATTAGTTGTTTATTTTTGGGTCTTCAACATGCTTTCCAAAAATATACAATTTGTGTTTATCAAATTGGCAGTTTCGCGAATAAAAATACAATTTTTTTTTTTTGTATTTTTGGTCCTTTTAAATGCTTTTCAAAAATATAAAATTTTTTAAAATCCAATCAGCGGTTGCGAAGTTACAAAATAATATATTAAAAACATAACATTTCGCGATCAAAAAATTCTTAAATTGTGTGAAACAAATTTAATTTGTCAAACTAATGTCAGTAATGGCTCGAGATATCGATTCCAAACCAATGAAATGCAAAATCAATCGTTTTTCGCTCTAGCAGTTTAGGGTAAAAGACTGATAATTTTTTTTTTGATTTGACGCAAAATTATTAGTTTAATCATCTTTTGACGCATAAATATTAGTTGAATCACCTCTGTTTATGGTTATTTTAAAATATTTTAAACATTTACCTACATTTTTTTGAATGCAATCTGATGCAAACAATTTTGGTTACGGAGTTTACAGTAACGGAGTTTACATTTGGTTACTTTTTTCGTTTTCTTTCAGAAACGCTTTGTCAGAATTTTCTTTCCGAAACAAAATCATATGATGCCTACAAGGTGAATCCAAATATGACATTGTTTTTCTTACTCGTTAAATAGTTTGGTCTAAAAATTAGGAACGGAGTTTACAACATTTTCTCAAGTCTTATTAAAGACATCCTTTTTCATTTCGAGAATGTTACATGCTGCAGAAAAACTTCAAGTCTGTTATACTAGATGATTATTTACAGTCCAACGATCATTTGAGTATAAATAGCATTATATATTTTTCGCAATATAATTAATAGATAACTCCAAAATTCTGGTGTATGCATTTTTATCAAAAATTATGACGAAAACTCGTTGCGGAGTTGAAGTCGTGTTATCACAGATATACGAAAAAGTTTGTAATATGTATTAATTTTTATTAAAAACGTCACTTTTCCTCTTCATAAAAATTCTTACAAAAGTTATTAAAGTTAAAAAACCTTATGAGATACTGGTTACGGAGTTTACATTTGGCCTATAAAATTGATTACAAATTTTATGTATTAACCAAAAATTGGTCAGATTGTTATAAATTTTGTAAAACAGGTGACAATGCGCTGATATATATCGCAATATAAGACTCAAATGTAATCCATGCATTCGAAATTAGCTGGTTACACGGTTTTTATCACATTTTTTGATATCAGCCGTATATATATTTTTTAAAGAAATGAAAGTTTCATTCGTTTACCCATTTACCAAATACCGAATACCAAATACTTTATTTAATACTTTACACATTTTAAAAACACTTCACATTTTAAAACAACAAACAATAGGGGATTCATATAACGCATTATATGGTAAAGTTTGTATAAATACACAATGTGTAAATATATAAATATACGTAATATATTTTAAAATTGTTGGCGTTCTTCCGGTTCTTCCTAAATTTCTCAGTAATTTCTTTTAAAAAATATATTATTTAACAAATTTAATATTTATTTAATAAACAATCACAACAAATTACAAATATTATTTATTTTGATTATTTTGATATTTTTCAGATGTACAAACAAAAATAAAAATAAATTGTAGAACAAATTTATCAGAGTGCGTATATAGTTTTTGAAATAAATGATATAACTTTACCAGGCTTACACTATCGTACATTTTATATGAATACCCCTTATATCACAGTAGTTCGAAAAAAACAAAAAAACAATTGCAATTGAGATGAGCGCGTGACACAATTTGTTTTACAAATTAATCTTTGTAGTATAAATAACAAAAAAATCAAATAGGGTGTGTTACTGTCATTTTAAAGATGTGACTAAAATCTTACTGATGTTCCACTTTTATTAGACGTTCGTTAACATGGGTAAACAAATTCGTGGGGGGCCATAGTTTTTTATTACAATTTTTGCCACTGTATGCGAAAACACTAATAATTCTCTAACTTTGAGAGCCCACTGTAGAATAAGTAAACAACATAGACGATTGATTGTGACAACTAGTAATGCAGAATTTTATATAATTTTACCCGATACCAAAAATTATTTTAAAAAATTGATTCTAAAATTTCAATTAATCGCCACTTTGGCATCATTTGAACCCAATATGCATGGGTACGAGAAAAATGGTCCAATCAGTTCAGTACTTAAATACTAAATTCTGACTTTAAGAATATGAAACACGACTATTAAAATATGTAAACAAATAACTTATTTCCTGCAACGATGGTTTTTAGGAATTAATCGCCATTTGCATCATCCCTGAATCCAACGTGCGGCGTCGATGTCAAATAATTTGATTTATCAAAAAATTACTTACTCTGTGAATAATTCCAGCAGAATGTAGATGCTTAATACCACACAGCATTTGATAAAGTAAATATGACATTCTATCATGATCGAGATCCATTTGAATAACTTGACATAAATTAGCGTCCATAAGCTCCATTACAAGATAAACATCTTGAAAATCATCTAAATTGCGTTGAGGTGTAAAAGCATTAAGTAATCCAATAATCTGAAAAAGAAAGGAGAAATATATTATAACAAAACTCAAAAAGCGTTAAGAGTTCAATTCGCTGTCCTCACGAAAGCATAGAATAAAAATATTTAACTAAGTTGAAATCATATATGATCCTATATTGTCACCTGAATTGCTAAAAGGTGTAACTAATAGAAAATTCAATTCATATAATAAAAATATTGTTTATCCCGATAAAAATTAGTTTGAAATATTGAATATGCAAGTGTATGTGCAAATTTAAACGTAACTGCCAATTATAGAAAACCTAAGATTTTCAGTTGTTGGTTATACATAAATAGATGTCACTACATTTCTAGATCCGTCAAAACAACAGAGTAGTATTTTGGAAGATGACAAAGCAAATTGTGGTAAAATTTTTCTTATTCTTTTTCTTTTTCTTTGATATTTTAAATGTTAAATGACGCTCCAAGACCTAACATAATATTTCTAGAAATTCTAAAAATTCGTCCCCTGACGATTTCCTTACCCCCCGTTTCCAAATGCAAGTAAATGGTTACAAGTTGAGAAAAAACATGAAAATTTTACATGTGTCCACTACTTGCCGCAAGTTCATTTTTAAAATGTCGTCGAACGCATAGGTTGTCACTAAATAGGATTCCAGTATTGCCAAGTATTCAATATTCTAACAAAGATGGGAAAAAATTTTTTCTTAACAATTTTTTTTTTTCAAAATTATAAAATTGATATTTAAAATTACCATTAAGATATTTCACTGTGTTCTTTTTCACTTTTTTTTTACAAATAAATACAAAATCTGTTGCATTACAACTCTTACTTTACCAAATACTAGTAAATTAATAGAAAACATTTCTAGGCAACACTGTTTTCTTTATTCTGTCATTTCACTTGCCGCAAGTGCCAGAAATCCACTGTCTTCAAAATTTACTTGCAAGTTGAGTCGCAAGTCGTATAAGTGTGAAAAAGTGTGAGTGTATTGAGTTTTTCGAACTTGCATTTGCATGTGGAAACGGACATGTGGACATGCCTACAACGGATTATTTTTCACAGTTTGCCAAATAAGTTTTGGGATTTTAGCACATTTAATGCAATTATTGTTTATCTCGATAAAAATAAATTTGAAAAAAAGAAAAAATTTAATTTTTTATGAAAGTTTAAAATATCAAAATCTAAAATTATCGAGGCAGTCTTTTCCTCAACAAAAATTTATGTTTTTTAATATGGTAGAATTGGACAATGGAACGTTAAAACGCTAAGTGAAACATCAAGGCTGGCTCAACTAGAGGCAGAAATGTTGAAATTTAAAAGTGATATTATGGGTATTAGCGAAATGCGCTGGTGTGGAAATGGCCAGATAGTATCTACAAATGATAATGTCATACTATATAACGGAAAGAATAGATGCGAAAGCGGGGTGGGATTTATAATCTCCAAAGATTTAAAAGCAACCTTACATTCTTGGAATCCTTTAACGGATCGAATTATTACTACACGTTTCTTTAGTAAGGTCAGAAAATATATCACCTTTATTCAATGCTACGCACCCACAGACGATGCTGATGATTCAGTTAAGGATGAATTTTATAACCAATTAAGGAGTGTAACTTTTCAAATCTGGAATTTTTAAACTAGGCTATGCTCCAAATTATTAAAACTAAAATGAAAAAATTTATAGGAAAATATTCAGTACCTTCATAAAATTGTGTCAACATAACATTTTGATTCTTTTGAGTGATACTTTTTGAGCGATTATAAATCAATTGGAACAACGAAAATTAATTATCGACAAATGGAATGAAAATCCTTACCGAGCAGTACATTTTATTTCAAAATATTTAAAAATGGCAAGAAGTACGGTAGATTCAGTCCTGAAACGTTATTTTGAAACATCTATCGGCATTGAAAAGTTTGGTTTGAAGTATCTCGTTTGACATGAAATTTGCCAATGCGGCGAAAAGACATCTTCATATATAACAACAGGTACAATTAATGGAGATGTGTACAGGGAAGAGTGCCTAAAAAAAGATTAATACCTTTTATAAAAAAAAGACGGTAGATGTACTCTATCCTGGCCTGCTTTGGCTCCAGCTCACTATGCTTCAATTACCTTAAATCTGCTCAGAGCTAATAATATTGAATTTGTTGGAAAAGACATGAACCCACCGAATGTTCCACAAAATCGATCCATTATCATTCGAATTGTGTTCTGCACTCAACCAAAAGAGTCTGTAATGGCTACTGAAAATTTTGCTGTTATTACGGGAAATTTAACTGTTTTGAGGCCAGCGGTATTTTTTGCTAATTTTAGCAACACATGTCTACTGATTTGTAGTACAATAAAATTAGTAGAAAAAATTAGTAGCCGCTACTAAATTTTGGTAAAATTTATGTAAACTGAAATTCAAAATCGATTTGCTAAAATCAGTTAAAAAACTTACTAAATATCATAATTTTAGTACAATGAAATAAGTATAAATAATTAGTTGCAGCTACTAAATGTCAATAGATTGTTGTAAACTGTAATTTAAAACACTATGCGACAGTCAAAATCGGGATGGGATGAAACCAACGGGAAATGTTATATCGGTCAAAAACAAGTTATACGTGTCCCGGCGTTTCGCTGGGTCACCCCTAGGAATCGAGATATGTCTTTTTTTGACATAACACGAGAACCACTAGTCCGATTTTGCTCAAACAATTTTAAAAAAATTAAAAATTACAATTCCTTTAATCTGTTCATATAACGTTTTTCTATATACTCAACAGTTTTGCCGGTAAAAATAAATGTTTGTTACCGCTACCATAGAAATCAATAACCTTTTGTTTATTACTTTTTTTTAATATTTTAGGCAAAAAATATTTGTTTCTTCATACATTTATTTTTACCGGCAAAACTGTTGAGTATATCGAAAAACGTTATATGAACAGATTAAAGGAATTGTCATTTTTTTAAAATTGTTTGAGCAAAATCGGACTAGTGGTTCTCGAGTTATGTCAAAAAAAAAAAAGACCACCAAAGGTCAAATCGATATATCTCGATTCCTAGACGTGACCCAGCGAAACGCCGGGACACGTATAACTTCTTTTTTACAGATATAACTTTCCCCGGTAGTTTGAACCCTTCCCGATCACTGACCCCTACCATTTGTCTCACAGTGAAATAAAAATGCTAAAATTAGCAAAAAATTGTACTAAAAAAAACAAAAACTGTAAAATCTAAAAAAAATTTTTTTCTTTCGATTGTAACAAGCGTATAATTACTTCATCGTACTTGAGTCAAAATTGCAAACGGTTCTCCAGTTATGACCTTTTTATGTATTGGAGATACAATACAATTTTCTGAGTGTTATTTCCAAACTAAGAATATATCAATAGTAACAAATATAAACTAAACAAGAATTGTAAAAAATCAAAAAAAAAAAATTTAAATTAGTATATTTTTCTGCTAAATTTAGCTCTCGGTTTTGAAAAATTAGTAAAATGTTTTGCTAAAATCAGCAGCGAAAATTAGTAAAAAATCCGTAATTTGTAATAAGAGAATATCAAAAATGATTACTAAAAAAAATTGTACTAAAAATCAGTATAAAAATAGTAAAGTTCGATTGGAAACTGTATACAATTTTTTTTACTAACTTTTTTATCTGAGTGTAATAAAAGCGAATTTAAAGAAGACCAAACAGACTGCTAATGACATAAAAGATTTTGAAAAAAGTGGAAAGTTGCATCCAAAGCAATAACAAACAGCACTGTCAAAAACTTAATGGAAGGCATTCGGATAAAAGCTAAGATTGGAGTGGACCACAAAATGAAATGGATATTTTTTTGTTCTTATATACTTTTAATACTCTTATTTATCAGACAAAATAATAAAAGTAAAAATAACTATTTATTTAATTGTTGTTTTTTTTTCTTACAAAAATTCCAGATACCAAACAGCGACGTACTCATTCTCACAGGAGATCTTAATGCAAAGATTGGAAGCGACAACCATGGTCTTTCCCAAATTATGGGAACACATGGCATGGGAATTAGAAATAAAAATAGTGAACGGTTCGTAGAATTTTGTCAGACCTTTCAACTGGTTATTGGTGGTTCAATCTTCCCACACAAAAATATTCATAAATACACGTGAACATATCCAAATTATCACTAAAAACCAAATAGATCACATTTGCATTCGTCGCAAATGCAGAGGATCCTTGACAGACATACGCACTAAAAGAGGTGCTGATATTGACAGCGATCACGAGCTGGCGGTGGCGACAATAAGAATAAAACTTAAAAAAATGTACAAAAGAGGAATACAACAGATACGTAAACGCTTTGATGTAGGAAAACTGCGAGATAAAGAAAAAAATAATGAAATTGGAGAGGTGTTAAGAGAATGTGTACCAGCAATTTACACAACATGGGATGAAACATGCAACTCACTCAGGAGTATTGCAGAAAAGAAACTACAAACAAAAAACAGAACGGAAAAAATGGCTATCAGACAACACCTGGAAATTGATCCAGGAAAGAAATAACTTAAAAAAACGGAAGGTTGATAACCCAATTTATAACCCACAATATGCCACCGCTGCAAAAGCCGTAAAGACAAGTCTGGCAACACCGGTGTGTAAAGACGGAAAAAGTTAGAGTGCTTTAATTGTTAAACTTTAAAATTAAAGTTTTGTTAAAAAAACAGTGTTTTATTAAGTGAAAGTTTTTGAATCAAATAGATAAAGAACATAGTTTTAGTTACAAGTTGAAAGATGCCCTCAAAAACACGCCGCAGCTTAAATAAAAGCAAAATATTATGTGGTCAATGTATTTTGCAGGTATTGGATATTGAAGATGCTATACAATGTGATGCTTGTGAAAAAACTTTACACTCATTGTGTACGAAGCTCGATAAAAGTCATTATGAAAAGCTAGTTAAAAACAATTCTCTTTAGTACAAATGTCATTTGTGCAGTAACGATAATGAGAAAACATCTGTATCAGCTGACTTATTGGAAATAAAAACAAAATTGAAACAACTAGATCAACTTGATGAAATAACAACAACGATACAATTTATGTCATCCCAATATGACAGCATATTAAATGGAGTTGCCGCTAATAAGCAAAAGCTCGATTGTTTACAAAAGGAAAATGAGTTGTTACGTGAAGAAATTAGTTATTCAAAATCATCTGTTAAAAATTTAAACGATGTTAGAGTTAAAAACGATTGTATGAAAAAACCGGCTATTGATGTTGTTATAGATATTGCTGATAAAATGTGTGCTGATTTTTCTGCTGATCAAGTTGATGATGCTTAGTTTTTGCCTAGCAAAAAGAATACAAATAATAATAATAAGGATGAAAAAAAGTCAATTGTTGTAAATTTGCTTCAAAAATCAAAAACACAAATTTATGGCTGGAAAATCTAAATTGAAGGAAAATAATTCTCTAAAGACAACTTACATTAATTACTTTTTATCCATGGAACTATTAAATTATTCAAAATCGGTTAAAGCTGTGGGCTTGGACAAGAGATAGCAAAATTTTTGTTAAAAAAAGATGAAAAATCTCGTTACATTCTCATTAGAAATATGAATGGTGTTGACAAAATTCTGTTGAGGTCTTCACAAGGAGCTGCGTCTAATTCCAGAAGAAGAAATTTTCCTGTAGTGGATGTTGATTCGTCTGAGGGTGAAGCGGACAATTCATTTAGATCGCCAAATTAAGTGTTTATTTTTATAAAATAAATGCTAATTTTTCCAATTTGGTTTCTGTAAATGTTAGAAGTGTTTCGTGGTTAACAAAGTTCAAAAAATTTAAACAGATTTTAAGTCAATTATACAAACTTCCCGATTTAATTGCTGTGCAAGAAACTTGGTTTAGCAATACATGCGTTAATTTATACTCAATTTCAGGTTATCGTGCTATTCACTGTTGTCGCGGAGATGGATATGGCGGGACCTCTGTGTATTTAGACAATGATTTAAGTTATAAGTGTTGACTAGTCGTAGCAGAAATTTTGTGGAATTAATAATGATAGAATTGCCAAGTATAAGAATAAACAATAAAACTTTCCGCGTGATTTCACTGTATAGATCACAAAAATGTACTTTTGAACAGTTTTACGATGAGTTGGAAAATATTCTTCAGGAAATTGCAAGTGGTCCATGTTTAATACTGGGTGATCTTATGTTGATTTTATATCCGACAACAATAACAGCCGATTTTTAAGAGATTTAATTAGTGAATACGACATGGGTTTGTGTCATAGCCTTATTACCAGGCCGGCGAGCAAAACTTCTATTGATTGTGTTATTGGTAATATAATTGAGCAAACGTCTGTATATTCTTTGGAAACTAAAATATCAAACAACAGACATCGTAACGAAAATGTTACAAATACTTGGAGCAAAATAGATTACGATAAATTTGGAGCAATACTGGATAGGAATTTAGATCAGAGGGGTATCCTTGGTAATGCTTCGCAACAATGTGAACAATTAAAAAATATTCTTAATACAACAGAACTACCGAGTACGTCAAAAGCAAGTGTTACATCAAATATAAGAGCTAAAAAGACACCATGGATTACTACAAACTTGATTTCTTTATTTGAGCTGAAAGGAAAACTATTAAATGCCAGAAGAAAAACAGAAATGATCGATTTATTTCAGAGTGGCTAAAAAAAATCAGTAAAATAATCAAAATAAGTAACAGGAATCTAATGAACAACTACACTATGCGACAGTCAAAATCGGGATGGGATGACGGGAAATGTTATATCGGTCAAAAATAAGTTATACGTGTCCCGGCGTTTCCCTGGATCATGTCTAGGAATCGAGATATATCGATTTGAATTTAGTAACTATCATATAGGGGAAATTGTCACCTTTGGTGGTCTTTTTTTTGACATAACTCGAGAACCACTAGTCCGATTTTGCTCAAACAATTTTAAAAAAATTAAAAATTACAATTCCTTTAATCTGTTCATATAACGTTTTTCTATATAACAGTTTTGCCGGTAAAAATAAATGTATGAAGAAAAAAAATATTCTTTGCCTAAAATATAAAATTTTTTTATTTTTTAAATTCATAAAAAATCCAAAACGAAAAAACGGCAAGTCGTATTACTTTCACGCAAAGTCACATAACCTTTAACCCTCTAACCGGCAAGCCCGCCTCCAGGCGGGGTATATTAAATTGACCAGAAATGCGCCAAAGGGGTATTTTATAATAAGAAATTATGCTTTTTCAACAAAAAACAAAATTTGTAAAATTTTTTGTGAAGAATTTTTTTGTATACAATGCACGGTTTGGAAGCGAGAAAGTGTCAAAGATAAAATTTCGTAAAATTTCAAAAATTAAATATTTTAAAACAACCAAAAGTTTCAAAAATCTTAAAAACGTATTTAAATTGACTAAAACAATTGATAGTGACCATGAAGTAAGATTGGAGCTTAAGCTATTCAAAAAGTTCCTTACTTTGGTCCAAAGACGCACAGGATTCCATAAGGATACCTTTAAAGGACATCGCCTTAACTTCAAAACGAATGGACGGATTTTTCTAAAATTTGGTAAAAAGAATATATTCGGTATAGGTAGCAAAGCTTATAAGTTTGAATAATATATATTGAAGTTTTGGTGCGTTTTCGCTCAATTTCGCATTTTTCGAAAAACGAAAATCGCTAACACTTCTTAAGTAACAGCACAAAAAATGTAATTTTTGTATTGTAATTACATCTTGGTAAGAGAAATAATTTGTGCCTAAACCTAGTAATTTTTATGCGCTAGTTTTCGAGATTTACCCTTAAACTATTTTGGCCCATATCGCATAAAGTAGGCAACGAAAGAAAATTTTGTAGAAGAACTTATTGTTTATTTTTCGTGAGAAACACATGGTATAAATTTCATTGCAATAAAGCTTAGGCCGGTTAGAGGGTTAAACAAAATGAGACATAGATCATGAAAATCGATGGACGCGTTTCGCTTTTATTCACAATTAAGTGAAGGTATCTCATTTTGACAAGAATATTGATTTTATGTTTCAATGAGTTTGGATAATATTTATTATATATTATTTATTATTAACACGTAAAATTAAAAATTATTACAGGTAATTATTAGTTTATTACATAGATACATAGGTTATAAAAATCGATGAACGCAAAACTTATTTTCGTTTGTTTGCGCCCATCGTTCCCTTTATATCGTGGCAGTAAACAAATGTGTTCCCTTCGTTGAGTGTGTAGTACCGTTGGAATAGCAATTGTCGTCTTCGATATCCGGTGACTTTGACATTAGGCTCCAAATTGTTGCCTTCTTTCAAAAGCTGGGCAAGTTTTTCTGCTTCACGTTGAGAAAGGTTTAATTCTGAAACAATCTTGTCCATTCTTGCTTGTGATATTGGAATTATTTTGTTCGATGGGTCGGAGACAATTGTTGAATGACAAAAATCGATCAATGAACACCTATAAAAACTACGTAAGTTTCAATATTTTACTGAGAGGTACTTATGAATTGGCGCATCTTTTAAGGGTGGCTATATACCTGATTCGTGTGCGTTTTAAATTTTTCGAAACGTTCTAAAACATGACCACTCATAAATGTGGGTGCAATTTGTGTAACAAATTCATGCAGGTAGCCAACGGAAAAAACCCAAATAATTAAAAAAGTGCACTTTCCTTTTTTCCTTTTAATTGTCCACGCACATTTATGACCGTTTTTTAGTTTGTTACCGCTACCATAAAAATCAAATAACCTTTTGTTTATTACTTTTTTTTAATATTTTAGGCAAAAATTTTTTTTACCGATATAACTTTCCCCGGTAGTTTGAACCCTTCCCGATCACCATTTGTCTCACAGTGTTATTATATACGGAATTTACAACATTTTGAAGGTGATGTTAAAAAAACTTGGAGATTTCTTAATAATGAACTAGGCAGAGGTAGTCAAACGACACAACTCTTTCCAGATAATGGTAGCCCAGTGACAAACGAGATAGATAAAGCAACGGCTTTTACCAATTACTTTTTTAACACAATTGAAAGTTTACGGAATAATATACCACGTAATCCAGGTGATAATATTAATTACTTAAGGACGTTAATACCGTTAATAACAAGATTTAAGCTGATAAATGTAGATAGAACTAATGTGGAAAATATTTTACATGAAATACCCATAAACAAAAGTGCAGGATACGATAAAATATCACCAAAAATGATTTATGCAGGAAAAGTAAATTGGCTGAAATTATAAGCGCATTATTTAACAGTATGATTGACTGTGGTGAATACCCAGATGCAGAGTAGGAAAATAAACTCTAACGAACCGTACTTTTAGGGTTGCGTACCGCACATCGCGAACACAGTACACAAGCATATTGGTTGCGTAGAAAACACATACGCTATTCTCTCCAATTAGTGTTTGTGTATATACACAAAACCCGAATTCGGTACGCTACGGGGTGTGAATATGTGCTGAAAGTACAGTACATAATCGTAGCGTTTGCGTTCAACAGACAATCGTAGTGTACTGCATTCGGTTTGTGTACAAACACACAACTCCTAAAACGATAGATACGGTATGTGTTCCTTAGCCGTACCCTACCCTACATGTTGTGTACTCCTACTCTGCCCAGATGTCTTAAAAATACATAAAATTGTACCTATACCAAAAGGTATAGGGTCCAATAGAATTAATATGTATCGGCCAGTCTCTGTGTTGCCAGTTATTGACAAAGTATTGGAAAAAGTTATATTTAATCAACTATCCGACTATTTGAATAGAAACAAGGTATTATTTGAATGTAAATGAGGTTTTTGCAAAGGATTAGAAAAAGTTGTTGTCAATTTTGTTGATTATGTTTGTAGTGGTTTTGATCCTGGCTTCAATGGAGTAGCTGGAGTATTTTTTGATTTATCTAAAGCCTTTGATTTAGTTCATCACGAAATCTTGTTAAAGAAGTTGCAGATTACTGGGGTGTCAAACAACTCCGTTGTATTGCTAAAAGATTATTTGTCATGTAGGATGTAATTCGTGCAGGTTGGTGATGCTAAAAGTCATTTTCCAGGGAAAAATTCAGAGTTCAAGTGTCAGACAGGTTAGTAAGAAGAAGACTGAATGAACCAAACTTATTTGGACGAATAAGTAGAAAGAAGCCTCTTCTTTCAAGAAAAAATATTAAGAAACGTATTGATTTTGCCAAAACCCACAAAGGAAATGAGCTGTGCTTTTGGAAAAATATGCTTTGGAGCGATGAAACGAAGGTAAATTGTGTCGGACCAGATGGTAGAACATTTGTACATCGCCCAAAAAACCAGGCTTTAAACATTAAGTACACTCAGAAGACCTTGAAACACGGTGGGGGTAATATTATGTTATTGGGGGATTTTTCCTGGCATGGTGTTGGGCCTATGGTAAAAGTAGAGGACAAAACCGACAGGTTTCAATATTTGAGCATTCTTAAGAATGTTATGGAGCCATTTGCCTATGAAAATATGCCAGTTAAGTGGACATTTATGCAAGCATTCGTCAAACATAGTGAAGGATTGGTTTTTACAAGAACAAATTAAGGTTTTGGACAGGCCAGCCCAAAGTCCGGACCTTAATCCAATAGAAAATCTATGGAATGATATAAAAACAAAAGTTTCGCAAAATAATTACAAAAATTCCACCGAACTTTGGACTGGTATTCAAGAAGCCTGGTATTCTATACCAAAAGAAAGATGACAGAGATTAGTTGAGAGTATGCAAAGAAGATGCGAAGCGGTTATTGATAATAATGGATACAGCACAAAATATTAGTGTAATATTAATGCTAAAAAAATAATAATTGTTTTAAAAACCCAAAAAATGTACGGTTTTTTGTAAAAATATAAAACGTGTCCTATTTAGAAGTCCAGGTATTTTAATTAGTTTATACATATTTACCAATATATGGGAAAATCTACGAAACAGGTCGATTTCAGATTTTAAAAATGAAAAAATTTCAAATTAGTGGCACACATTTTTTTCTAGATTAACTTATTTAAAATACATTAAAAAGAAGTAATCTGTTCGCGTGAATAAATTTTATTTAGTGCTGAAAAAGTTATAAACAAAAAACCGCACACATTTTCGCTAATAAATAAATAAATAATAAATATTTAAAAATGTTTGTAATTTTCGGGCATGCGAGTACACATTTTCAAGTAACTTGTCCGTGCTGAGTCCGAATTTGGTTTCCAAATTTTTCCAGCACATCTGGTTTTTGAGCAAATTGAGGTCAAATTTACCAAAAACCTTTTTTGGTTATTTTTGAGTTGTTTTTACACACTTTTACCTCGATTTAATGAAAAAAGATGACACAAATTTTTCAATCATCACGGTAATTTTATTGGAAAATGCATAGTCGCGCTATATTTCCATTATTGACTATAAGTACCTAATGTTGTTTTTTTAATTTTTCCGTCCGTCTGTCTGTCTCTCCATGTATTCTTGTGCGCACGCTACAGGTCGCAAATATTAAGGTTTTTTGATCAAATTTGGTAGACCGATTTATATCGGCCCAAGGACGAAGTCTATTGATTTCGGTTTAAATCGGTCTATGTTTGGATTTGTGCCCATATAAATTTCCCTCAAAACTGCAGCACAAAATTGAATAGCACACCCACGGTTTAAAGAATTCTGGGATCAAATATGCCTTGAATGATACATATCTTCATTACTATTATTATCTTAAAGTGCTAAACGGATCGCACGAATTTCGTATTCTCTACAACATATTTTTCTCCAAAATTCGCTAAAAGGTCAAATTCAAATTGAAGGCACATCCACAGTTTTAAGAATTATGGAGTCCAATCTATCTGGAACGGTAGATCTTATCATAGCTGTCATTATGTGAAAGAGCTAAACAGATCGGATTTTATTTATCGGCTTTACATCAATTTTCGCTGTACAATACGCTAAAAATCCAACTTTAAATTGACTAGCCCTTACACAGATAAAAAATTAATGGCTGAAATCTGGCTTATATGATATACACCGCAATTAATATTGTTGTTTGTAATTCTAGAACGATCGGAATATCCGTTTTGTTTCTGCATCACATTTAGCTCCAAAAATCTATGAAAAGCTACAAAATTTAACCTAAAATGGGTCTGGACACCAAACTAATAGTACGATCCATTACACAGAATAATAGTATCCCCGATCACGCAGAACTGCAACTAATTATTTCTCAAACTGCGGATGTGCCCTTCAAAAAATATTAAATTTCAAGTTGTTCGCGCATAGAGGTGAAGAGATTATTAATGTGATAATTTCTTTATTTTTGAAGGCACTCTTATTAATTTGATTTGAAGTCAATTTTTTTGTTTACTTCCCAGTGTAGAAAATCATTACCAGATATGTGGTTATGTAACTATATACTTGGTAATGGTAACTAGTTACTTTTGTTATTACATTTCTTATTACCTTTATATGGCGATGTCGCGAAAAATAATGAGTTGTCGTTACACACCAGCATACGAAAAATCAAAAAATATATCGTTACCTTTGTGCTTACCAGTACTAACAAAAATAATGAGTCTAAAAATAGATTTTCAAAAAAATAAATTATTTAAAAAAAAAATATTTTTTATTGTATTTTTTTTTTAAATAAAATTTGCTGGTGCGGGAATCGAACCTGGGTCTGCAGATTGCCAGTCAATAGCTCTACCATCTGAGCTATAACGACATGTAATATTTAATAGATAAAAACATAATTGACCTGCTGCACACAAGTAAGCTTACTCGGCAACATACAAAAAATCAAAAAATATGTGGTTACATATATCCTTACCAGTGTTTAAAAAATATTGAGTCTAAAAATAGATTTCAAAAAATTTAAAAAAAAATCTAAAAAATAATTTTTTATTTAAAATAATGATAAAAATAAGACATTATCAGTAACTCATTATTATATGTTTTAAAATAATGCAGAAGGTAAGTGGCTGTCATTACTGGTAGTCCAAAAAATAATGATATGTCATTACCGTTTCTACACTGGGTTGTCAGTTATATGTCAGTATCAAAAAATTTTAAATTGCATTGAGGCTGAAAGCGCAAAAATTAAAAATGTCTGAAATTACTCTTTATTCAAAAAACAGAGTTACAGATTTTAAAAAACTACTATTTGTTCCTAATTGAGGGCACCTATTTTTTTTAACAAGTGGGAGCTTTTCTAACAGCATAATTATTATCCACCAAAGGTTTTAAGCGATTTCCTTTTATGCTGAAAAAGTTATAACCAAAAGAGTTGAAAAACTCTTGAAAGTAAAAGCAAAATTAGGATAAATTAGGGTAGTTTTTAACTGAGTAGAGCACGTTATGATTATAAATATTAAAATTTAAGATGTTCGCCTGATTAAATTCGTTGCCTCGAAAATGCTGATACCATTAAAAATATTATATATTCCCGAGTAAAAAAAATTTATCTCGCGCAATATCTAATCATATTCAATTTGATATTGTTTAAGATCTGCTGTAATATCTAGCTGATCCAATTAGATCTCAAAATTGGGTGTATCCAATCATATCGTATTAGATCCCATTGTATTGTAAACTAAGATCAAGTTATATCTCAAAATTGGAAGGACCAATGATATCTTTGGGGATAAACCTAGATCTAATTTGATCCGAAAAATTGCGGATCCAGCTATATATTTGCGGATAAACGTAGAGCTAATTTGATCCGAAAAAGTGGCAGATCGAATTAGATCCAGCAATATATTTGGGGATAAACTTAGATCTAATTTGATCCGAAAAATGGCACATCGAATTAGATCCAGCAATATATTTGGAAATAAACTTAGATATAAATTGATCTGAAAAATGGCAGATCAAATTAGATCCAGCAATATATTTGGGGATAAACCTAGATCTAATTTGATTCGAAAAATGGCAGATCGAAAAAATGGGTTAATCTAATTATATAAAATTAGATTTAATACAAAAAGTTACATTTTAATTGATACCATTAGACAAAAATAACCCAATAAACCATGAAACGATACAGTATCGTTAACGAATTCATATTAAGTATCATATTTGCTATCGTTTATGATACAAAAATATGAACTCGTAATGATATCATAATTTTTAAAAATAACGATAAATTTTCTGAAAAAGTGACATTTGCTTGTTCTAATTTAATCGTTAAAGATATCATATATACTTCTTTATTTCGATATCGTTAATGATATCCCGGTGAAAAATGTTCATATACGCTCAAACATGTTCATATATGGTTTATGTATGGACACGTATGAACAAATATGGATTTTTTATGAACATATATGGATTCTATATGAACACTAGCGGGCAAGCCCGCTAGATTTAGCGACGTGCCTTAGGCCTGGTTTTTGGGATGTCAGTTAAACCGAAAACGAATTTTGTCGTATCCAGCAAGCCCGCTACGTTGTTAGCATACCTTAAAGTTTAAAATGTAATTTGTTTTTTATAGAAATTAAATATTTTTATGAAAATAAAATACAATGTTTTTTATTAATGTAAAAATCTTCAAAATAAAAGCCCCCTTCGATGAGAATGCTTATTGGGAGCTTATATAAAAAATAAATAATGTCAAAAATTATTATTCAGAGGAAGCTTACACTGATAGAATTATCGTTCATACTATTAATGAATCGATTTCATTAATCTGAATTCATTGATTTAATGAAAAATTTTCATTGAATTAATGAAAAATTCATTAATTTAATGAATTTTTTCATTATATATTTTCAACTAACCCGTAAGATATGCTATAATTTTTATAAGGGTTTTGAATTTGCTAATTATTAAAATAGATATATGTTCCAGTAATGTACGCTAGGGTTGCAAAATGAAATTATTTAAATATAAAGATCCAAATAATGACATCATTTTGTTTTGGCTATTTAGATCAATCGGTAACGCGGTAATGTTTACATTCTGGTGATTGCGGGTTCAAGTCGAGTTCAGGGAGATGTCAAAAACATTATAAAAACAAAAAAGAAATATGTACATGTACAAATAAAAAGTAATAAAATAAAAATAAACAATAAATAAAAAAACGCAAAAAAATATTTTTTTTCAATTAGTTTTCATTTAATGAATACGTTTCATTGATTTAATGAACGCTTTCTTTGGGGACTTTTCAATGAAAAAAATCATTGGATTAATGAACAAATTCATTAATACTATGCACAAAATTCTACCAGTGTAGGCTAAAACAAATTTTCTACATTTTAAGTAAAAATAAAATTAAATATACACTCTTAATAACACTGCATGACAAAATCTTGATTTTTAAAAATTAATAGAGCTCTGACCATCAATTCTATATATTTCGGACATGCTGATTACAATGGCGTACTTTATTTTTCGATCAATGGTACAGATTTTTCGATAAATGTCTTTAAAGTTTGGCGGTAGTCCATTCAGTTTTTTATATAAAAAATTTTTCGAATTCAATTAATATGAATTTTTTGTGTTAAAATGTAAGCACAGGACCTGTGGCCATATTTACGATATAAATGCGATGTGCTAATCTTGATATTTAAACCACAACTTAGCGTTTTAGATAGGTTTTTATGGTTTTTTGCTATTTCAGCGACTTTAGTCGCCGAATATACAATCGACCTCAATAAATATAATGCCTTAGTAAGGAAGCAATTAAAAGGAAAATATTTCAATAAAAAAAATTTATTCACCTATAGCGGCCTATACGTTAAATTCACGATTTTTAAAAAATTTTGTATTTCAGCATAGCTTTCCAAGTTGATCCCAGATTCCAACTTTTAGTATAGTATGTGGGCCCTCCTAAAAAATGTTCTTACAAAAATTGAAACCAAATACTTTCCATTTGCAAAAGTTATCGGTATAAATACATTCATTTATAAATATTAGTATCTTACTAAACATATATTCTGAAACTAACACAATTTTCAAAAATCTGAAAAATATATTTAAGTTACTTTTAAACCATTGATAATACACACAAAGTAAGACAGCTTTAGCTTTTAAAAAAGTCATTACTTTCGTCCAAGCACAGACACGATTCTATCAGGATACCTTTCTGGGACATCGTCTTAACTTGAAAACGAATTATTATGAAATTTGACAAAAAGGATAAATTTAGTATTAGTACTAGGGTTTGGGGTTCGGGAATTCCCGGGCGGGAATTCCCGGGAAAATAATATATTTTTCCCGGGAAAACGGGAAATTTTAAAAATATTAAATTTTTTTTGTTTCGAATAGGATTTTTTAATTTTAGTTATAAAAAACATTTTAAATACCAAAACAAAAATGTCATTGTTAAAATCTTTTAAAAGGAAATACATTTATTTGACACACAAATAAAATCTTTGCCAAGTAATTAGGAGCATTTCAACTAATAAAGATTTTTCGCATAACTTATTCAAAATTTAAGTAATAAATTTAAAATGTTTAAAGAAATATGAAAAAAAGCTTTGTTTCTTACAAATAATCGCCCTTATTATCTAAATTTTTCAAATGTATAATTTAGGTAAAGTCGACTTTATTTAAAATATTGGGTGGCAGTATACCTTGACTTGGTTTATTTTTGGAGCATTCTGATTGGTTAATTTATTTTCAACCAATCAAAATATTTGAAAATATAAATATTTTTGTAAGGTTTTCATACACAAAATGAACAAAACCGTTTGATTAAAAATAAAGTCGACTTTAAATTTAAAATACTCCTTTATATTAAGGGTCAATAATTTTATAAGTAACGTTTTCATTAATAAATGTGAAAAGAAAAGACTGGTTAACGGTGGTATCTAAATTTGGTTATCCGACATCGAAATTTGGTTCACAAAAAATAAAAAATTGATGGTCATGCAACTTCTCTTGAAGAAAACAACAACAAAAATAACGTTTCAGCTAAAATTAGCAAAGTACCCAAAGAAAAAAGTGTAAGCTGAAAGGTTTTATGGTAGGGCAAATATTTCCTGAAATGGTATCCAAATTGGCCGCAGTCAATCCGCACCATAACTAGATCTTCGTTTATTCGAGAAAGTTTTTATAATAAAAAACTGGCATTGCAAAAAATAGAAATATCGAGCAATATTTCTAACAATAGGAGATTTACTATAATCTTAAATGAATGGACAAGAATATCACAAAAGAGATATTTGACCATATGTATAAACGGAAATAATTCATTTTATAACCTGGGGTTGGTTTATATATCAGGTAGATGTAATTCTGATGAAATAAGAAGAATTGTAGAAATAAGACTAGAAGAGTTTTATTTGTGTTTGGAAAATAACATTGTGGCCACCATATCTAATGGGCCAAGTGTGATGAAACGGTTTGTTTCCGACAGTCGAGTAGTAGGTGCTTTCTGCTGTAAACATGCAATTCATTTCGCAGTGCTGTGAGTAATTTATGTGAAATCAAATGTTCAACATTCTGATATTTTTTACTTTGAATTCTCACTACACAGACTGCATTTGTACTGAAATAGTGTTTTTTTTTTAACAAAAATTACTTATATAGGTAGTTTTCATTAACAATTTTGTTCAAAAATATTTACCGGGATTCAAATTTTTTAATTCCCGTTTCCCGGAAAATAAAAAAGTCCGGGAAATCCCAAACCCTAATTAGTACCAATATTTATTAAAATTAAGATCCGTTTACGCCCAATTTCGTAGTTTAATTTTTGGATTTTATTTATACTTTGGTGAAAAAGCATAGGCCGGTTAGAGGGTTAAATAAGTCAGTCAGTCACTCTTATACATATAACTCTCTATATAACTCTCACTATAACTCTCTTTGCGATTTGTTTATTGCCATTGCGAATCCATTCGTTCCCCGTTCTGTTTCATTTCGTTCCGCAATCCATTACATTCTCTGTTCCATTGCCATTTTCTCGAGTTTCAATTCCACTTGTTCCCCGTTTAATTTCCCCGTTCTTTCCCGAAAGTGTGTTAAAAAAGTGTTTAAAAAAATAAAAAAATAAAAAAAATGGTCGTTAACAAACTCTATATTACTTTCCTTAATAAAACTGTGTGTTTAAAAAAAAAAAGTGCGCGTAGACAAAAGAGGACAAATTTTCTTTCCCAAAAGTGTGTTTAAAAAAGATGTTGCCACAAAAAAAAGTGTTTCCACAAAAAAGTGTTTCCACAAAAAAGTGTTTCCACAAAAAAGTTTCCACAAAAAAGTTTCCACAAAAAAGTGTTCCACAAAAAAAAGTATCCACAAAAAAAGTATCCACAAAAAAAGTATCCACAAAAAAAGTATCCACAAAAAAAGTATCCACAAAAAAAGTATCCACAAAAAAAAAACTGTGTTGGCACAAAAAAAAAAGTTTCTACCCGAAAGTAACAATGTTTATAAAAAATGTAATAAAAAAATATATTTTTTTTAAATCAAATAGCAAATGGCCAAGTTTCTGAAGTTTTTATAAATAAAATAGACTCGAACTTCAATTACTAAAATGTTTCATTAAAAAATTTTTTTAAGCTTTTTGGTTCCCATAGAAACTGTTTTTGTTTATTGTTTTTTTTTTGTAAAAATCCTAAATAGTTATATGTGCTGGGGATAATCAAAGAGGTTAGAAAATAAAGAGAATGCAATCCTCTCATTTGCTGAGAAGAAATTTATAAAATGTGGCTGCAAATACACTGATAGAATTTTGTACATAGTATTAATGAATTTGTTCATTAATCCAATGATTTTTTTCATTGAAAAGTCCACAAAGAACGCGTTCATTAAATCAATGAAATGTATTCATTAAATGAAAATTAATTGAAAAAAATATATTTTTTTGCGTTACTTTTTTTTTTGTTTACTATTTATTTTTTTTTTTATTAAATTTTATTTGTACATATATTTCTTTTTTTGTTTTTATAACGTTTTTTACATCTCCCTGAACTCGACTTGAACCCGCAATCACCAGAATGTAGACACTACCGCGTTACCGATTGATCTAAATAGCCAAAACAAAATGATGTCATTATTTGGACTTTTATATTTAAATAATTTCAGTTTGCAACCCTAGCATTCATTACTGGAACATATATCTATTTTAGTAATTAGCAAATTCAAAACCATTATAAAAATTATAACATATCTTACGGGTTAGTTGAAAATATATAATGAAAAATTCATTAATTTAATGAATTTTTCATTAATTCATTGAAATTTTTTTATTAAATCAATGAATTCAGATTATTGAAATCGATTCATTAATAGTATGAACAAAAATTCTATCAGTGTACATAGGAAACTAAATTTTGTTCGCAATTTTAAATAGATAAGTGGCTTTTTTTATTGTTACTACTAATAGTTTTCGTCATATTTATTATAATTAAAACATGATTTTGAAAAACTTATATTGTTTCCACCCTAAGTTATGCATTATAATGTTGGCTTTTTACAATTTTTTTAAAATTAAAATTAACTGTCCGTGAAAAGGAGTACTTAACCCTCTAATGCCCAAGGTAGCCTAAAGGCGGTCTTCAGATTTTAAATAGTTTTTGGCTAAATAACAATAATTTATTAAACAAGTTGTATTATATGCATAGAAAACTTAACTATTTACTTTTTTGCTTCAAACTTTTTTTGTATAAGGAACGGTTTTCAAGCGAGAAGCATGTAAAGTGAAAATTTAAAAAAATTAACTTTTTAAAACAGGAAAAAATATTTGAAAAATTGCCAAATACATTTACGATCTGGCGTACATTACCGATAATAACAAAGTTAGTTTAAAGTCTCTAATTTCATGGTGAGACTTTAGAATTCCGCAAAAATAGCCATATTTGGAAAGAAAAAAACTCGCGCGATTTTTTAACAACAGTTTTAAATGTTTTAAAAACAGCTGAGGAAGCATATTTACTTGTTTTAGAATTTTGACCTAGTGTTTTTTCTAAAAGTTTCTAGAACAAAAACTATATTATCAATGTTGGTTTAAGAATACCATTTTGGTCCTCTGTGCCTAAACGGACAGACCTGACAAATATTAAAAAAAAAAACAGTTTTGAATCTGCAATTTGATGAAGCTATTTGCTTGTTTCTACAATTTTGCCCTAGTGTTTTTTCTAAAAGTTTTTAGAACATAAACTATGTTCTAAACTATGTTTTCTTAAACCAATGTTGGTTTAAGAAAACCATTTTGGACCACTGTGCCAAAACGAACAGACCTGCCAAAAATCGCAAAACAGTTTTATATTTATTAAATTGATGAAGCATATTTACCTGTTATTAGAATTTTGACCTACTGTTCCTTCTAAAAGTTTCTAGAACACAAACTATTTTAATAATATTGGTTTAAGAAAATAATTTTGGTCCACTGTGCCTAAATGGACAGACCTGACAAAAATCTAAAAACAGATTTGAATGTGCTATTTGATGAAGCGTATTTAGTGTATTTTCTAAAAGTTTCTAGAGCAAAAACTATTTTTTCAATGTTAGTTTACGAAAACCATTTTGGACTACTGTGCCTAAACGGACAGACCTGAGGAAAATTTAAAAGCAGTTTTAAATGTATAATTTAATGAAACATAACCAGCAAAATATTGGAAATGACACCTCATTACTATCTGCATTACCAAAAATATATATATTGGCATTATTTTATAATATAAAATAATGACTTCCTAATAACGGCCTATTGTATTCTTTGTTTCTAAATATAAAATAATGACTTAATTGTAATATTTTAAATAAGTACTTTTTACGCAGTTAAATTTTTTACATTTTTATTAATTATATGTAAATATGTTTTATGTTTAAATTTTTATGACGACCCGAGTAAAAAAGTTTTGATATAATCATATATTATTTTATGTAATTACATATAGTAACTTATAGTTAGATATGGCCACATATGCTTTTAAATTGAAGCGTATAGACTTTTATATAGTCATATATTAAATATTTTTGCCTCAAAGGTTTTAATATTGAGACATATGTGATTTTATATTATTACATACTGGCCTACATATAAGTGTATGTGCTATATATAAGTACATAAAGTAACATATAAAAGATATAATTACATATACGTTTATATATAATTTAGTATGACACTACACATAATAATATAAAACTATATGTGGAGCCATATAAGAAATATTTCATAATTTGTGTTAGATATGATTATATATTGACGAATAAGAACCCATATCTTAATATTGTTTCATATCTACAATATTTCATGATTACTTTTATATATAACGATATAACGTTCTTTATAAAATCATCTATAATTATATATCATCCCACATTAGTAATTTTTTCAAAGTGATTTTATATAAAAATATATGATTAAGGTCCTTTTAAAACCGTATTGTATTAAATGCGGTTCCATATTAAAAATGATTTTGAACTAGTTTTAGATTTTGTAATTACTAGAGATTGGCGCATGACACGATCGTGAGTGAAGTTATTCACAAGTGACCGTGAGTAATAATTAATATACCAAAGTAATTCGCCCGTGAGCGTGAGAATATATAATTCGTACGTGAGCGTGAGTAAGAATATATAACCCGTGCAAGACTCGTGTGTGAGTTTATTTTTTGCATCATATGTTTTTAGTAATTTTTACTGTTTTGCGTGAGAATTTTCTGATTGTTAGTAAGTTTTTAATATACTCATGGCTGCGTGAGTAAGACACGAAATGCTCGTACGTGAGTAATTTGTTTTTGTTTAGGAGCGTGAGTCAATGCGCCCATAAAATTAACAATACTGAAGCTTTAATATGGAATTCTCTATACTATAACGCACACTTGACTGATCTCTTATATCTTGGTTGTATATCACAATCCTATTAAGTTAAAAATTTCAGTGTTGTTAACCTTATTTTAAAATTACTAAAAACAAAGAAAAATTTGTTCATGTTTAATGCACTGTCATGGTAAATCTGGATAAAAGTAATGGAAGATTTATCGAAATTATAGGATATCCAGTAGACATGGGGTTAATCATTACATTTTGTAATTAATTACACATGCATTTACACAATTACATGTAATTGTAATTGAAAAAAACTCAATTACAATTACAAATTATTTGTAATTGTAATTCAAAAAAGAACAATTACAAGTAATTTGTAATTTGAAAAATGTCAATTACATTTTTTGGGAAAATAAATAATGACAAAAAGCACAAGTTAGGGGTAAGCCCAACATGACGTATTCTTTTTATACGCATCCATGCCTATGCAACCTATCCCAGTCAGATTTTTCTACAAAATTTTAACAAAAAACACTTTTTAATTCTAAATGTAATTGAAATTTGTAATTGAAATCACTTTCAATTACAATTACTAGTAATTTGTAATTGAAAATTTTCAATTACAATTACTTGTAATTTCAATTACAAATTACAAGTAATTGTAATTGAAATCCCTCAGGTCTGATCTCCAGATATTGTATATCTTTTTTTATTTAAAAATATAATTTTGTATATTGTTAGATATGGTCATATATATTATGGTAAAAATATAGGGTCAATATTTAGGTATAATTGTATCAAACTATGTCCACTTTTATAACATTTTATATAATTTTATACAAAAAGATATAATTTTATGTAATTGGATGAGGACAAAATTCGGATACAATTGTATCGTATTGCATAAAATTGTATCAAATTGTACCAAATTGTATACAATTGTATACAATTCGATACAATTCGATACAATATGATACAATAAGACGTTCTAATTTTTCGGATATAATTATATCTAATTACATAAAAGATTATATATAATTAAATATAACTTCATATGGCTCCATATCATTTTTTTTTACTTGGGGAGTCCTAAAATTACACACTAGAAAAAACTTAAATTTTTCTGAATGTATTTTCTTAAGCTAATAGTATTTGCTTAAGTCCTTATTTTTAAGAATCAAGTAAGCAATCGGATAACCACTTATAATTACACTTTTTGTAAGCATGTGTGTAACCACTAATTATTTAAAATCTCATAACTACTTATTTCTCATTTTTTCGTAAGCGAGCGGGTAAGCGTGACTACTTATAAAAACGATCACGCCAAACAAAAATAATGAGTTTAGACGCCAAAAAATAAGTTGTGCGGAGCTATGAATTTCTATTATATAACCACTTATTTGGTAATGAAAGATTTTGCTGGGTATTTACCTGCTTTATAATTTTGACCTAGTGTTCTTTCTAAATGATTCTAGAACGAAAACTATTTTACCAATATTGGTTTAAGAAAACCATTTTGGACCACTGTGCCTAAACGGACAGACCTGACGAAAATTTAAAAACAGTTTTAAATGTATAGTTTGATGAAGCATATTTGCTTGTTTCTAGAATTTTGCCCTAGTGTTTTTCCTAAAAAGGTTCTAGAACAAAAACTATTTTACCAATGTTGGTTTAAGAAAACCATTTTGGTCCACTGTGCCTAAACGGACAGGCGTGACAAAAATTTAAAAACTGTTTTGAATCTGCATTTGATGAAGTATATTTGCTTGTTTCTACAATTTTGCCCTAGTGTTTGTTCTGTAATTCAGAAAAGATGAACTGAAATTCAGAAAAGATGAATTGAAATTCAGAATTTCCATTTGAAATTCAGAAAATATCATTTGAAATTCAGAAAATATCAATTGAAATTCAGAAAATATCAATTGAAATTCAGAAAATATCAATTGAAATTCAGAAATCGTCATTTGAAATTCGGAAAATATCAATTGAAATTCAAAAATCGTCATTTGAAATTCAGAAAATATCAATTAAAATTCAGAAAATATCATTTGGAATTCAGAAAATGCCAATTGAAATTCAGAAAATATCATTTGAAATTCAGAAAATATCATTTGATAGTCAGAAAATATCAATTGATATTCAGAAAAAATCAATTGAAATTCAGAAAATATCAATGGAAATTCAGAAAATATCATTTAAATTCAGAAAATGCCATTTGAAATTCAGAAAATATCATTTGAAATCCAAAAAATATCAATTGAAATTCAGAAAATATCAATTGAAATTCAGAAAATATCATTTGAAATTTAGAAAATATCAATTGAAATTCAGAAATCGTCATTTGAAATTCAGAAAATATCAATTAAAATTCAGAAAATATCATTTGGAATTCAGAAAATGCCAATTGAAATTCAGAAAACATCATTTGAAATTCAGAAAATATCATTTGATATTCAGAAAATATCAATTGATATTCAGAAAAAATCATTTGAAAATATCAATGGAAATTCAGAAAATATCATTTAAATTCAGAAAATGCCAATTGAAATTCAGAAAATATCATTTGAAATTCAGAAAATATCAATTGAAATTCAGAAAATATCAATTGAAATTCAGAAAATATCATTTGAAATTTAGAAAATATCAATTGAAATTCAGAAAATATCAATTGAAATTCAGAAAATGCCAATTGAAATTCAGAAAATATCATTTGAAATTCAGAAAATATCATTTGATATTCAGATTTTATCAATTGATATACAGAAAACATCAATTGAAATTCAGAAAATATCAATGGAAATTCAGAAAGTATCACTTAAATTCAGAAAATATCAATTAAAATTCAGAAAATATCAATTGAAATTCAGAAAATATCATTTGAAATTCAGAAAATATCAATTGAAATTCAGAAAATATCAATTGAAATTCAGAAATCGTCATTTGAAATTCAGAAAATATCAATTGAAATTCAGAAATCGTCATTTGAAATTCAGAAAATATCAATTAAAATACAGAAAATATCATTTGGAATTCAGAAAATGCCAATTGAAATTCAGAAAATATCATTTGAAATTCAGAAAATATCATTTGATATTCAGAAAATATCAATTGATATTCAGAAAAAATCATTTGAAAATATCAATGGAAATTCAGAAAATATCATTTAAATTCAGAAAATGCCAATTGAAATTCAGAAAATATCATTTGAAATTCAGAAAATATCAATTGAAATTCAGAAAATATCAATTGAAATTCAGAAAATATCAATTGAAATTCAGAATTTCCATTTGAAATTCAGAAAATATCATTTGAAATTCAGAAAATATCAATTGAAATTCAGAAAATATCATTTTAAATTCAGAAAATATCAATTGAAATTCAGAAAATATCAACTGAAATTCAGAAATCGTCATTTGAAATTCAGAAAATATCAATTGAAATTCAGAAATCGTCATTTGAAATTCAGAAAATATCAATTAAAATTCAGAAAATATCATTTGGAATTCAGAAAATGCCAATTGAAATTTTCAAAATATCATTTGAAATTCAGAAAATATCATTTGATATTCAGAAAATATCAATTGATATTCAGAAAAAATCATTTGAAAATATCAATGGAAATTCAGAAAATATCATTTAAATTCAGAAAATGCCAATTGAAATTCAGAAAATATCATTTGAAATTCAGAAAATATCAATTGAAATTCAGAAAATATCAATTGAAATTCAGAAAATATCATTTGAAATTTAGAAAATATCAATTGAAATTCAGAAAATATCAATTGAAATTCAGAAAATGCCAATTGAAATTCAGAAAATATCATTTGAAATTCAGAAAATATCATTTGATATTCAGATTTTATCAATTGATATTCAGAAAAAATCAATTGAAATTCAGAAAATATCAATGGAAATTCAGAAAGTATCATTTAAATTCAGAAAATATCAATGGAAATTCAGAAAATATCAATTGAAATTCAGAAAATATCATTTGAAATTCAGAAAATATCAATTGAAATTCAGAAAACATCGATTGAAATTCAGAATAATGTAAACACATTTTTTAAAAGAATCTGTCCAGGTAGATAATGTTATCCCCTATAAAAAATTTATATGAGTTTTATCAAAAAAAGTAAAATTAATTGTACTCACGCGAGTGAAAAGTTTTTAAAATTTGTGTGCCTCAATGATTTTATGTAGACTAATTTCTTTCTTGTAACGAATTATGGCGCCATTAGACATTAAAACGTAACGCTAATATTAAAGACTATTATTTGGCTTTAAATTTCAGCCTTACATTTTGGAGCCATAATTCGTAACAAGAAAGAAATTAGTCTACATAACATCATTCAGGCACACATATTTTAAATAATCCTCACCCGCGTAAATAAAATGAATTTTACTCCCACTTATTAATCAAAAGTATTTTGATAAAATCCATATATGTTTTGTATAGGGTATAACATTATCTACCTGGCCGGATTCTTAAAAAAATTCTGTTTACATTTTTCTGAATTTCAATTGATATTTTCTGAATGATATTTTCTGAATTTCAAATGATATTTACCGAATTTTAATTGATATTTTCTAAATTTCAATTGATGTTTTCTGAATATCAATTGATATTTTCTGAATTTCAAAAATATTTTCTGAATTTCAAATGATATTTTCTGAATTTCAATTGACATTTTCTGAATTTCAAATGATATTTTCTGAATTTCAATTGATATTTTCTGAATTTCAAATGACGGTTTCTGAATTTCAATTGATATTTTCTGAATTTCAAATGACCATTTCTGAATTTCAATTGATATTTTCTGAATTTCAATTGATATTTTCTGAATTTCAATTGATGTTTTCTGAATAAAAATTGATATTTACTGAATTTCAAATGATATTTTCTGAATTTCAAATGATATTTTCTGAATTTCAATTGATATTTTGTAAATTTCAAATGATATTTTCTGAATTTCAATTGATATTTTTTGAATTTCAAATTGAAAATCTGAATTTCAATTGATGTTTTCTGAATTTCAAATAGAAATTATGAATTTTAATTGATGTTTTCTGAATTTCAAATGTAAATTGTTAATTTCAATTGATATTTTCTGAATTTCAATTGATATTTTCTGAATTACAATTTCAAAAGGTGTAGAACAAAAACTATTTCACCAATGTTGGTTTAGGAAAACGATTTTGGACCACTGTGCGTGCCTAAACCGAAAGACCTGACATAAATTTTAAAACTGTTTTGAATCTGCAATTTGATGAAGATGAAGGGCAATTTTGCCCTAGTGTTTTTTCTAAAATTTTCAAAAACAAAAACTATTTTTCAATGTTGGTTTAAGAAAAACATTTTGGACCACTGTGCCTAAACGGACAGACCTGACAAAAATCTAAAAACTGTTTTAAATTGATGAAGCATATTTACCTGTTTTTAGAATTTTGAACTATCGTTCTTTCGAAAAGTCTCTAGAACAAAAACTATTTTACTAATATTGGTTTAAGAAAACCATTTTGGTGCACTATGCCTAAACAGACAGACGTGACAAAAATCTAAAAACAGTTTTGAATGAGCTATTTCATGAAGCGTATTAACTTGTTTTTAGAATTTTGACCTAGTGGTTTTTCTAAAAGTTTCTAGAACAAAAACTATTTTACCAACATTGGTTCAAGAAAACCGTTTTGGTCCACAGTGTCTAAACGGACAGACTTGACAAAAATCTAAAAATAGTTTTGAATGTGCTATTTCATGAAGCGTATTTACTTGTTTTTAGAATTTTGACCTAGTGTTTTTTTCTAAAAGTTTCTAGAACAAAAACTATTTTACCAATGTTGGTTTAAGAAAAACATTTTGGACCACTGTGCCTAAACGGACAGACACGACAAAAATCGAAAAACAGTTTTAGATGTATAATTTGATGAAGCATATTCAGTTGTTTTTAGAATTTGGACCTAGTGTTCTTTGTAAAAGTTTCTAGAACAAAAATAATTTTAGCAATATTGGTTTAAGAAAACATTTTGGACCACTGTACCTAAACGGACAGACATAACGAAAATCTAAAAACAGTTTTGAATGTGAAATTTGATGAAGCATATTCACTTGTTTTTAGAATTTTGACCTAGTGTTGTTTCTTAAAGTTTCTTGAACAAAAACTAATTTAACAATATTGGTTTAAGAAAATCATTTTGGTCCACTGTGCCTAAACGGACAGACCTGACGAAAATCTAAAAACAGTTTTGGATGTGAAATTTGATGATCATTTTACAAACTGCGGTATGTAAAATGTTACGTTTGGCCTGTTTTGTTGTACGCTATGGAGATATGGACGTTAAAGGTTGTCGATATAAATAGATTGGAAGCTTTCGAAATATGGATATATCGAAGATTATTAAAAATATCCTGGACTGAACGAGTAACAAATGCAGAAGTGATTCGAAAAATTGGTCACGATCGAGAGTTATTTAGAACTATAAAACACAGAAAAACATCATATTTGGGTCACACAATGAGAAACCAAAAATATCATTTACTACCACTTATAATACAAGGGAAAATTGAAGGAAGACGCGGCATTGGGAGAAAGCAAGCATCATGGCTACGCAATATACGCCAGTGGACAGGCATATGCAATGTAGGGCAACTATTAACAGCAGCAAGAGATAGAAATGTGTTTTCTGAAATCGTTAGAAATATAGAATGAAATAATAATAAATATATATGTAAATACTTTTATTTTTTTTATACATTTGTGGATTTTTATAGATGGTTAAATGTTTTTAATGTAAATAATTTTAAATTTGAAAAGATCAATAAATTGTATGGTGGCTAGCATCCGATATCGGATAGACATATCAAGAAGAAGAAGAAGATATTTATTTGTTTTAGAATTATGACCTAATGTTTTTTCTAAAAGTTTCTAGAACAAAAACTATATTACATACCAATGTTGGCTTCCGATAACCATTTTGGTCCACTGTCCCTAAACAGACAGACCTGACAAAAATCTAGAAACAGTTTTAAATGTATAATTTGATGAAGCATATTTGCCTGTTTCTAGAATTTTGACCTAGTGTTCTTTCTAAAAGTTTCTTGAACAAAAACTATTTTACCAATATTGTTTTAAGAAAACCATTTTGGTACACTGTTCCGAAACGGACAGACCTGACGAAAATCTAAAAACAGTTTTGGATGTGAAATTTGATGAAGCATATTTACTTGTTTTAGAATTTTGACCTAGTGTTTTTTTTAAAAGTTTCTAGAACAAAAACTATATTACCAATGTTGGTTTAAGAAAACCATTTTGGATGACTGTGCCTAAACAGACAGACAGATTTAAAAACAGTTTTGTATCTGGAATTTTATAAAGCATATTTGCTTGTTTCTAGAATTTTTCCGTAGTGTTTTTTCTAAAAGTTTCTAGAAAAAAACTATTTTACCAATGTTGGTTTAAGAAAACCATTTGGACCACTGTGCCTAAACGGACAGACCTGACAAAAATCTACAAACAGTTTTAAATGTGCAATTTGATGAAGCATATTCAACCGTTTTTAGAATTTTGCCCTACCCGACTAAAAAAGATGTTATATAATCATATATCACCATATATAAACCCATATATATGTTCATATCTAATTTGATCCGAATATTGGAATATATAATTATATCAAGCGAGATAAGTATGTTATCTAATCTGATACAATTTGATCCGAAAAATTTTTCAAATCAAATTTTAGTAAATATTGTTGAGATCACTTATTTTCATTCATATTAAATACTAATGGCCGACAGTGGGTATTGGTCGATGTTTGGTATTGATGGAAATGAGGATTGAATGCGATTAAGGACGTTTTTAGGACGCAAATTGTCCTTAAACTTAGAATAACGCAGTTTGTAACTGAATTTCAATAAAAAGCAAAATTCAAAACGAGAAAAAGTTGTTTAGAAAAATTTATGCTAATAAACTTGGAAATAGCTGACAAAGTTAATTTTCGGTTTAACTCAACTTTACAAAAATTTGTCGGAACAACTTTTTCTAGTTTAGAGTTTTGGTCTTTCTTATAAAAAAAAAAAACTCTTTCTAAGTTTTTTTTCTTCATTTTCTTTATAAAATTTTGTATAATTAGATATCATGTCATGTTATATATTTTGATTTAAGATTGTTTATAGAAGCTTATACGCCATTATATATAATTATATATAAACTATATCGCAGATCTCTTAATATATGGATGGATACCAAATCGCGTATAATTATGTATAACGTCATATCAAACATATTTATAAAACCCAAGGGTTAATATTAGGGATGCCGAACGGGACTGGTTTTTACAAATCCCGGGATTCGGGATTTTGAAAATTGAAATCCCGGGATTTTTCGGGATCCCGGGATTTATCGGGATCCCGGGATTTTTCGGAATTTCGGGATTTTTCGGGGTTTCGGGATTTTCTTGTTTCATCATATTTTTAATTTTAAAACCAAATAGCTCAAATATATCCTACAAATTAAAATAATTCATTATAAATCTACTTATTATTTTTTGTAGTATGAAGAAATAAACAAATTAAGCCGGATTCACAATGCTGGAGTACTCCTCGCTGCATAGTGGAGTATATAAAATAGAGATAGCATGATACAAAAAATATGGAGTACTACAGCATTGTGAATCTGGCTTTAAACAGAAACTCCATTCATAGAAATAAATATGTAAATGTAGCAGAGAAAGCTACTTAAAATTAGTAAAAAAGGTTCTGCGATTAAATCTACTGAAACAGCAGAACTTGTTTGCTATAAACAATTGTTAAATTTCCGAAATATAAGTAATATACTTATGAGTTAAATTTAAGTAAATTTCAAATTACAATTTACTTCTGAAGAAACTTTTTAACTAGCCGAAACACTGCTTATCTACAAATTTTTAGTTATATTTGTAAAAAATTTATTGAATGCAAATACAAACTACTCTACCGAAATCATCAGAGATATTTAGTGACTATTATTTTTTTTAAATCAACTAACATTAAATACTATATTAAACACATACCTCTGCTGATTTCAGAAAAGCAGTTTGTGAGATTTTTATAATTTAACAAATACTTGCTGTTTTTAGTCGGCAAAATTATTTTGAATGAACCCAGCGTTTACCAGATATGTGGTTATGTAATTACATACTTAGTAATGGTAACTAGTTACTTTTGTTATTACATTTATTACCTTTATATGGCGATGTCGCGAAAAATAATGAGTTGGCGTTACACACCAGCATACGAAAAATCAAAAAACATATCGTTACCTATGTGCTTACCAGTACTGACAAAAGTAATGAGTCTAAAAATAGATTTTCAAAAAAATAAATTTTATAAAAAAAAATATTTTTATTGTATTTTTTTTTTTTAATAAAATTTGCTGGTGCGGGAATCGAACCTGGGTCTACAGATTGCCAGTCAACTGCTCTACCATCTGAGCTATATCGACATGTAATATTTAATAGATAAAAACATAATTGACCTGCTGCACACAAGTAAGCTTACTCGCCAACATACAAAAAATCAAAAACTATGTGGTTATATATATCCTTACCAGTGTTTAAAAAATATTCAGTCTAAAAATAGATTTCAAAAAATTTTCAAAAAAATCTAAAAAATTATTTTCTATTTGAAATAATGATAAAAATAAGTTATTATCAGTAACTCATTATTATATGTTTTAAAATAATGCAGAAGGTAAGTGGGTGTCATTACTGGTACTCCAAAAAATAATGATATGTCATTACCGTTTCTACACTGGGAAGTTATGATTTTAGCAAATCATCAATAAAATAAATAAAAACATATCCGTTTAAAGATTAAATAAAGCTGAATTATGATTTTTAAAAGTTTCACAGCTAAATAAAAGTTTTAAAATATTAAGGTTTTTATTCAGATTTATTCAACCTGTAATATATTTGAATCTATTACTTACACTCATAAAAAAATTACGTACAAATGCATAGGTCAAAATTGTGCTGGCGCAAATACATGTACTATTTCCTGTTATTTTAGCAGAATTTTGACCTATTTCTACTGACTTTTTTAGAGAAAATAACAGAAAAATTAGTTCAATTTAATCAGAACGCGTTTAGCTTTTGACTTTTGTAATAACTTTTTTTTATAAGTGTATGAATAGGAAAAATTAGTTTTTTAATAACATTTAATAAGATATTAGATTTATGTGATTTTGGTCGAATATAACAATAAAAACAAATACAAAAACAGGTAAAATATGCCAAATAATGAAATCGGAAATCCCGGGATTTTTTCAAGTCCAATCCCGGGATTTCGGGATCGGCATCCCTAGTTAATATAAATGTATATGGTAATATAAAGCCACGCATATAAACATTTATAATAATATCAAATCATATAAGATTATATGAAAACTTTTTTAGTCGGGTAGTGCTTTTTCTAAAAGTTTCTAGAAAAAAACTAGTTGCTTTTTCATTATAATTTTTTTTATAACTTTAATATAAATTTGCAAATTCTTTATGGAACAAGTTGAATTTAGGGGCACAGCTCCGATTTGTTTTTTCTCCAGATAGTACTTTCTGGGCTGAATAGGAAACAGAATTTTTTTTGTCGGAGACCCCTATTTTGGGTGTTATTTGGGGGTCAAAGTTGAAACATGGACTTGCCAGTATCTTCGCTATTTATTATCGGCTTTGGACAATATGAGCACCATTGGAAAGGCTTTAATATGCCGTAATAACTTTTAATATTTGTTAACCCATTACGAACCGGTTCCGTTTTTTTAATTTTTAGATCGAGTTTTTCGAGAAAATCCTTTGAATATCAAAAATGTGCTTGCTTATATAATGGTATGATTTGTTTACACAAAATTGTATGTAAGATTACAAGGTTTAATTTGAGGTACAACTTTTGCTTGTAGCCCTTATACGGGCAAATTTGTAAGGGGTTAAAGTTAATTTTTTTTGTTAAATTAAAATTGAAAGAAAAAAAAGTAGTTAAATAGGAAAATAATTTTGTGTTTTTTCTTTTATTATAAAAGTAATAGTTTTATTTTCCTAACGCTATTTTCGCATTGTCTGTTAAAATTTAGAAAATAATATGGCTGAAGATGAAGGTATAATAGACCCTCTTTATTTTTAGATTTTAAATTTTAAGTAGGTTATAGAAATATCTTTCACTAGGATCAAAAATAAGACCGAATAGTTAACCCATTGAGAATCAAAAAGAAACTTTTCAAGAGACTTTTATATGGTGAGACTTTAAAATTTCGTAAACAAATATCCATTTTTGGAAGGAAACAAAAAAAATGGTCACTAGGACCAAAAATAAGACCGATTAGTTAACCCATTAAGAAAAATGAAACTTTTCACGAGACTTTTTCATAGTGAGACCTTAGAATTTCACACATATGGCTATTTTTTTGCGAAATTCTGAAGTCTCACCATGAAAAAGTCTCTTGAAAAGTTTCTTTTTTCTCAATACGTTAACTAATCGGTCTTATTTTTGGCCCTACTGAAAGATATTTCTATCACTCTATATTTGACATGAATTTTATTGAGTTAATATATAAAAAAAAAACTAAAACTTTGGCCCCCCATAACTTTGTTGTTTGATGGGTTAAGAGGCCGAGCTATGTATATCTTGAATGAAAGGTGTAAGTCTCGACAATAACCCAGTGTAGAAACGGTAATGACATATCATTATTTTTTGGAGTACCAGTAATGACACCCACTTACCTTCTGCATTATTTTAAAACATATAATAATGAGTTACGGATAATGACTTGTTTTTATCATTATTTCAAATACAAAATAATTTTTTAGATTTTTTTGAAAATTTTTTGAAATCTATTTTTAGACTCAATATTTTTTAAACACTGGTAAGGATATATGTAACCACATATTTTTTGATTTTTTGTATGTTGGCGAGTAAGCTTACTTGTGTGCAGCAGGTCAATTATATTTTTATCTATTAAATATTACATGTCGATATAGCTCAGATGGTAGAGCTGTTGACTGGCAATCTGTAGACCCAGGTTCGATTCCCGCACCAGCAAATTTTATTAAAAAAAAAAATACAATAAAAAATATTTTTTTTTATATAATTTATTTTTTTGAAAATCTATTTTTAGACTCATTATTTTTGTCAGTACTGGTAAGCACATAGGTAACGATATATTTTTTGATTTTTCGTATGCTGGTGTGTAACGACAACTCATTATTTTTCGCGACATCCCCATATAAAGGTAATAAGAAATGTAATAACAAAAGTAAGTAGTTACCATTACCAAGTATGTAGTTACATAACCACATATCTGGTAATGATTTTCTACACTGGGAAATTAATAAGTACAAGTTATATTGTTATATACGCAATCTTATGAAATAAAATGAATCTTCTAAAAATTAAAAAAATTTTTAACTGGAACGCAATGCCATATGAAAGATATTTTTAATACCTTTCTAATGGTGCGCATACTGTCCAAATCCGACCACAAATTACAGAGTTATAAGCAAGTCCAACTTTGAACCGAGAAACTCCCGAGATATGTCCGACCGACAAAAAAAAAAAAGTTGTTGTGGAATCCCAATAACAAATTTTACCTGTGGTAAAAATTTTAAACTGATCGGCGCTGTGCCATTAAACTCAGTTTTAACCTTCCCAGCAAACAAAGATGATCATTACTCAGAAATGAACTCCAAAAACATAAACATTTTTCCATTTTTTCCTCCGAAAGTGGTCCGTCCAAAAGAGCCCCCTGTATACTCAGAAATGACTCAGAAAAAAGAACGTTTAAAAATGAAATTTTCCTCAAAAATTTAAATAATTTTGGAATCTTCTTTGAGTCTGAAAAATGAACCCTCGTTTTGAGACAGCTTTTTAGATTGTAGAGACAACTTTTTGGATTGTTTTCTGAGGGTTCATATTTTCTACCAAAAAAATAGTGTTCAAAAAACAATAATTTCTATGAGCTATTTAAAAATCTTATTTATGAGCGCTTTGAAATTACTGGCTGAGTTCTTTATTATGTATAAAAAAAACAAAGTTTTAAAACATTTTTCAAATACCCAGGAGCGCTCATAAATAAGATTCTTAAATGGCTCATAGAAATGATTGTTTTTTTTAAACACTCTTTTTTTTGGTAGAAAATGTGAACCCTCAGAAAACTATCCAAAAAGTTGTCTCTACAATCTAAAACGCTGTTTCAAAATGAGGGTTCATTTTTCAGACTCAAAGAAGATTCCAAAATTATTTAAATTTATGAGGAAAATTTCGATTTTATACATTCTTTTTTATGAGTCATTTCTGAGCACACAGGGGGCTCTTTTGGACGGACCATTTCTGAGTCATTAATGATCATCTTTGTTTGCTGGGTACAATATAAAATTAATATTACAACAAAATTTAAGTTTAAGAGCAACGATATTATTTTTTTTTCTTTTTATACCCTCCATCCCACTTACAGGAGGGTATATATCATTTTGTCATTCCGTTTGTAACTCATCGAAAAAAAAATCTGGGACATAAACAAATATATATTCTTGATCGTTATCAATAGCGAAACCGATATAGCCGTGTCCGTCTGTCTGTCTGTTGAAATCACGATCACGCTCAAAATAGTTGTGCTAGGATGTTAATTTTTAGTCAAAATTTTTGTCCAATTTCTTAAAGAGTTTGGTATTGGAAATGGGCATATTTGGTCCAGACGTTTAAAAGTTATAAATGAAAATGTAAAAGCACCTCTAGAATTTTCCATATTAACATGAAAAAATATATTAACTGTGTGTTGTTGTTGTTACTGAATAAGCAAAAAATACACACATACACACTAGGCCGGGTCGATTTGTGGGGAGGCAAAAAAATCGGTTCAGGGAAAATCGTATTCTAGGGATCCAAATAAGAAACTTTGCCGAAGGAACCATACCTCTAAAACGAATTCTACTACCCCCCAACTGTTGACTTTTGTCCCGTAGGGTCAAGTTTTTAAAAATCACACTTTGACCCATTTAGAGTGCCCCAATCGAGTCCAAATGTATGACCGACCCCCACTAACTTTGGAGGGCCGATCCACCCATGCCAGTGGCACACCCCCTGGAACTCCCCTGGGGGGTTCCCCATACAAACATTTTAAAAAATCACCATTTTTGGCACTTTATTTTATTATTTTTTATTTATTTTATTTATTTTTATTATTTTATTTATTTTTTCTCTTTAGAAATTTATTTAGTCAGAACATATGTAAATGAAAAATTTAATTTAACTTAGTAATAGAAAAGAAAAAATAAAAAATTACTGTTTGAAGTCTTTTTTGCTTTCAAGTCTGGGCAATTTCGCACGGCTCTCTAATGTCGTCGCCATAACAGCCTCTACATTTTCCGGTATAACTCGTTTGGAAACGCTAGCTAGCAATTGAACGTGTCGTTCTGTTTCTTGTATGTGTGATGGAATTTTTGGATCATTAAACGGTGGATCATCTTGATTTAAATATTCTTTTAAAGTATCGTATGGAATGCTTCGCGTGAATGGTGGTTCAAATACGTCATTTATGTCATTCATATTGATCATTTCCGTGTAACTTGTGCAATAAAAGTTTATATCTGGTTTTTTATAAGCTCTAAGTCCCGTTGGGTCGTCAACATCGGTTCGATACCGTAGAATTATCTTGATAGCACAGTCGCGCTTTTCTTTGCTATCATCAAACAACATTGATAACAAGATATTTTCCGAATGCGCATAATATGAATTATCTGTAATTACTTTATTGACAATTTTGCGTAAACGAGGTTCTAGAAATCTTGACCAACTAATGAATTTGAAAAATAATCTACTACCGTACACGACAGAGCTGTAATACTTGATATTGAAGTACATTGGCACATAACATGTAATTATAAATTCAACCAGTATTCTTAAATTTGCATCTGGATTTTCCGTTGTCACATATAATCGTAATAGTCTAGCGGCCTTGGTGAGCCACCGAGAATGTACAATTTTCCCTGGTTTGATGTTTGCCAGATCCACTGAAACCACGCCGCTAGAAATTGCATGGGCCATGTCGTATAAGTACTTGGAATCGGTGGAAAATTCAATTTTTTCTGGAGCAGGGGGCATATTTTTCAACTCAATTTTCTGAAAGCCGTCCACCACCTGAAAATATATAAAAATAAAACAATTAAAAACGGTTGACAATTATAATAAATGAGTGATAGCAATAACTTACCGGAAGAGTTTCACAAGTTTCGATTTATCCAAAGCTTCAAACAAATGCCGAAACGGAAGTTCGTTGAAGTGTAGAAGGCAAACGAACCAATGCAATGGTCTTTTTAACAGCAATTCGAATCGTCGTATAATTCCACCGTTTGGGCCAGTGTTTGTTGGCTCTCCGTCAGTGCATATGCCAATTAATGCATCCAGTGATATATTTTTATCGTTGAAAAAATCATTTAATTTGGTTGTTTTGTATTCAGCGGTTTCATGTTCCAGTCTTACGTAACCAATCAATTCAGAATTCGGTTCTCTCAAAATAACAAGATGAGGTTCTTTTACCATTCTAGTATGATACTTCTCATCAATTGTATCTCTCGTTAAAGTATCATCTTTTCTGCCATCGAATGAAAATGCTAACAAATTGGTATCATCTAACCGTTTGCGAAGCACTTCTTGTCTGCATTTCTCTTTTTCTCGGCGAACTTTCGATTTATCCATGATGAGAGGTTTGCCATGGATATCTTTCATTTTAAAATCTTGGAAAAGAGCTGTTCCCATTGCTGATGCTACTCTATCAGGCACGCCAAATCTGTCACATACCAAGGCAAAGTTAAAACAATCGTATCTCTGTGTGTATTGTGAACTTGTGCTTATATCCAAATCTTCTTGAACCGGTGGCGGTGCGTATGTTGAATCATCGGGATCTTGGTATGTTGGCATTGATGACATAGACGTTGCTCCTTGCTCTTCAATTTCCATCGCAAATCCATCCATTGTTAGACTTCTCTGATTATGTTGATCGTGCATAAACTCTTTGAGGCGTTCGGGAACCAAACCGCATGCACATGGAGCTGCCTTCAAATCGCATTTACATGTTCCAATGAAAAAAATTGTTTCCAGAGATTTTACATACTCTGTAAATTGTTGGGGTTTGTTTCTTCTCTTGATATTTGTCAAGCAATCTATTCAATTTATTACATACACTTTTTTTCAGCATTATTTCCATACCAAGTTTTTCCCAAATTCCAATCAACTTATCTTGTACTTGAATAGTGAATGCTTTATAGGACAACTTTTTTTGTTCGCTCAAGTAAAAATAATATCTCAAGATATCCAGATGGGTTGGTAAATTAATATCAGTCAAATCAGTAGACACACCAAAAACAGTAACATCATGCCTGGGTATATGACTCATTGGGTTTTCGATAGTTGTTGATGTTGTTATTGCTTCATCTTGCGGTGTAGAGGATGGTGGATTCATTGTAAACTTCTTGATTTGGAATGATTTTTTTTTAAATATTTTTTTATCTCAAATTAGCACTTCACACTTCGAGTTCTTCACAACGACTTAATGCATTCACAAAAACTGTTGCGTTATATATGGTCTAGGAGACGAGGTAATAAGAATGAAATGGTAATTTCAATTCTACCTGTAACCGATTTTGTTGTCAAAACTGCCCATAAAGTACTTACATGTAAATTAAACGTTAATCTGACTACAAATTCTGTTAAGCAAGTGCGCCTTTTATTACTTCTGGAAAATCCTTTATGATAATTTTATGCTTAATTCTACCTGTAACCGATTTTGTTGTCAAAACTGCCCATAAAGTACTTACATGTAAATTAAACGTTAATCTGACCACAAATTCTGTTAAGCAAGTGCGCCTTTTATTACTTCTGGAAAATCCTTTATGATAATTTTATGCTCAATTCTACCTGTAACCGATTTAGCTTAAGTAAGTTTACGACATGCAGCTGTGTCTTGTGGTGGCTTAAAAAACCCACACAACCTATTTTACGACCTGCAACAGAACGACACGTTCAATTGCTAGCTAGCGTTTCCAAACGAGTTATACCGGAAAATGTAGAGGCTGTTATGGTGACGACATTAGAGAGCCGTGCGAAATTGCCCAGACTTGAAAGCAAAAAAGACTTCAAACAGTAATTTTTTTTATTTTCTTTTCTATTACTAAGTTAAGTTAATTTTTTCATTTACATATGTTCTGACTAAATAAATTTCTAAAGAGAAAAAATAAATAAAATAATAAAAATAAATAAAATAAATAAAAAATAATAAAATAAAGTGCCAAAAATGGTGATTTTTTAAAATGTTTGTATGGGGAACCCCCCAGGGGAGTTCCAGGGGGTGTACCACTGGCATGGGTGGATCGGCCCTCCAAAGTTAGTGGGGGTCGGTCATACATTTGGACTCGATTGGGGCACTCTAAATGGGTCAAAGTGGGATTTTTCAAAACTTGACCCTACGGGACAAAAGTCAACAGTTGGGGGGTAGTAGAATTCGTTTTAGAGGTATGGTTCCTTCGTCAAAGTTTCTTATTTTGATCCCTAGAATACGATTTTCACTGAGCCATGGGCGATTATTAAATCGACCCGCCCTAGTTTACATACTCTTCGAAAGGGATCAGCATTAGCGTAGTTTGATTGAAAGACTTGTAAATATAACAGGATATAAGAGCGAGTAGATCTTTGAGGAACATGAAGTTGAACATTACTAAGCAGGAAATCAGAAGAAATGTCACCATTAAGCAAGTTTATCATAAATGAAACATTTAGCATTTTCCTTCGGCTTACTAAAGTAGGCAATTTAATTCTATCAAGCCTAATGGTATACGATGGAAGATCAGCAGATGGGTTCCATGTTGAGTTTCCTAAACAGAACAAAAGGAATTGTTTCTGGACCGATTCAATACGATTGCTGATAACAGTACTTTCAGGGTCCCAGAGTATAGAACCATACTCCATAATTGGTCTTACCAGAGATGTATATAATTGCTTTGTAACCCATAGATCTGTAAATTCTTTTGCCCATCGCTTTATAAAAGCAAGAACACCACGGGCTTTATTTACCATCATCGTGATATGTTGTTTAAAATTTAATTTTGGATCAAGTAAAATACCAAGATCCAAGAACTCATTAACTAATTTCAGCTGGTAGTCTCCCAAAGTGTATAGACCAATAGAATTCCAATTTCTGGAAAATCGCATGTGTTTGCATTTCTTAAGGTTAAGATCCATAAGATTAATGTTACACCAATTATAAAAATTATCCAAGTCATGTTGCAAATAGATTTGATCTGAAGGTTCAGTATAGCTAAGAGATATTTTTACATCATCCGCATACAATAATATATTACATCGTTCCATTACACATGGCAAATCATTTATAAAAAACGAAAATAAAATTGGACCAAGTTGACTACATTGTGGCACTCCAGAGTTTACAATAATACTCCTTGAAGTGGCATTATTAAAACGTACACTCTGTATTCTACTAATAAGATATGATTCTATCCAGTTCAAACTGTTTTGAGTGAAACCTATTAAATAAAGCTTTTTAAGAAGGAGATTATGATTGACTTTATCAAAGGCTTTGCTGAAGTCAGTATAAATTACATCAGTTACTTGGTCACTATTATATCCGCGGTTAACAAGAGTGGTTAGTTGCAAAAGATTTGTCATCGCTGAACAGCCTTTCCTAAAGCCGTGCTGGAAAGATGACAATAAAGAAGATGATTGATGGCAGAGAAAATCTGTTATACACTTCTCAAAGAGTTTAGGGATTGCACTTAACTTTGCGATGCCTCTATTATTCATAACGTTTGATTTGTTACCCGATTTAAATAATGGAATAATGTATGAACGCTTCCAAAATTGGGGAAAGTAGCCATATTTTATTGATGCATTAAACATTATTGTTAAAGGAGTGGAAAAAGCTTGAGCACAATTAGTTAAAACACAACTAGGAATACCGTCAGGTCCGCTGTAGTGTGATGATTTAAGATTTTTCAAACAGGTTACTATCTGGGAAGTATTGATGAAAGGAAATGATATAGGCTGATGTTCTACAACTGGAAAAGGAACATTATAAATTCTGGAAGGTTAGCCAACTGGTGGCAGCAGTTGGCATCGCTTTGGCCGATTTGGACACGGGTTATCTGAATATTATATTAATTTTAATGCAAAAGATCTAAACAGTGGCATGGAGTAATCTACTTGTTGTGTTACTGTATACTGGCGTATATAAAAAATTTTTTTTACATAATTCTGTCCGGAAGAATCATACAGCATAAGTTAAGGTCTCGTTACTAGATCGTAAATGTAACGAGAACGAGTGGTAACGTGGTATTTTATTTTTGCTAAGTTACTCAAAATATGTAACGTGCTATTAATGATTGATAAATTTGATTTTCAGAATAGTACCAACCAGTTTAAAAATAGTACATTTTCGACCCCTATAGTACCAAAACTTGCATTTTTTTTATAAAATAACAAGCAAGAACTTTAATAAAAATTCATTATGGATTATATTTTATCCCTGAAAATCGGATTCAATTTCATTTTAAATCGAAAATAATTTGTAGTCGATTTAGCTCATTTGATTCAATCAATCATTAAATTAGTTTTTGTTTTTTATTTACTTAATTTGTTAATTTTCAAATATATTTTATGTGTTCGTTTTAAACAAAAGTTTTTGTATGAAAATTAAAAAAATATTTTATTGTTTTTGCCAATTAATTTCTTTTTTAAATAAACTGGATTTCTATAGAATATTTGGAAATAACAAAAATGTGCCAGTGTACCAATCAAACTTTGATTGTGCCAAACATTGTACAATTGTGCCACAAATTCCATCACTGATATGCAACTAAAATCAACTGTTTTGCTCTCTCACGTAAAAACGGAGAAAAAATTCTGTTTTCAACAGAAATGTCCGGCACCTTACGACTCGTTTACGTCTCATTAAGCAGGTTGAATCAGCTGATTCGTCACGTTACATTTACGTTCAAGTAATTTGGGATTTAACCACATATTAACCTCACGTGGAACGTAATTAGAATTGTCTTTGGAGTCCTACTTAATAACTTCAACATTTTATTAAGAACCCAACGAATTGTTACTCATAACCTATTAAAATTCTTCCATTTGGAATAAGAATACATAGTGGCTTTATCATCTAACCTACTAATATTTTGTCGTGGGGCTATATGTAGGAGATTTAAAAAAGAAAAATATATATAAATTTAAAATATTATTTAAAAGAAAGGAACCTAAACATAACAAAGGGATATTTTACATTAGGCCCTGTTTCTTTTACAAGTAAATTGTTGCAATCTAAATTCAAATTACAATGTATTATTAATCTTATCAATCTTGTAATTTCCTGAATGTCCATGTTGAACCGTGTTCAACCTTATGGTTTTGTATATATATTTATTTATATTTTTTCTCTTAAAAAACCAGTATTTGTTCTTTATCTCACTTATTGATCTTAATACTCATTTACGTTCTCCTTGAACTGAATTTAATCCGCTACTTGAATAGCGCCTTTTTTTGTAAATACTTTTTGTAAATAATAAAGTTAAGTTAGTCTAAGAATTGCCCTCAATAAAGCAAGAAGCTTTAATTTTTATTAGAAAAAAAACTTGGAGTTTTTTTTTATCAACATTTGCTTGGAAAGGGAGTCACCCTGCCCAACATATTGGTCCTTCGAAGAAGTCCCAGAATAGGCTAGGACAGGAAGAATTAGTGACTTGGAGTCTACTAATTGGAAAATTGGCAGTTGTCCCCCCTAGTGGCAACTTCAACATCAACAACGAAAACAGACAAGGGAGTCTGTGTTAATAAAAAAGGTACTTCATCGTGCATTCCGGCAGAAGGAAGTCTTAAGATCAAGGTGATACAACATCGGGCATTACGTTCATGTGAAGCTGTCATCATCAAAAGGTTTAAAGTGCATACATCTCCATAAGTGCATACATCTACAACAACAAAGGTCTACAAGGCAAAAGAGTTGGCAAAATAAAATAAATCAGAAAAGGTATGTACTGTGTTTTTTAGTGATTTTGTGCGACATTTTTTTTCTCATCAAAAAGAACGAAGAGGCTTAGAAAGAAAAAAAGCAAAAGAAATAATTGCAAAATTAAATGAGACAGCCATTTTACAAAAAAAAATTCTAACCTCAATGCAATTGAAATAAAAAAAAAAAAATCAAAAGGTTCATCACAAATGAAATCGTGTAAAAACACCCATCACTAACAATAAAGTGCACCAAATATACTCACCACCAGTAAAACTATGTAACAAACATAAAAAAGAGGAACAACATTTAAAACAATCACAAAACGAAACAAATAAATGCAAGTTAGTGGCGTACGGGACAAATTTTATACAAATTAAAAATAATTAAAAGTGGTTAAAAAAGATAAAATAACTTTGTGAAAACAGAAAAACTTAGAACGCATTAAAATAAAAATAAGGACAAAAAATATATTTTTAAAAATAAAGAACTATTAAAGTGAAAATAAATTAAAAGTCAAAATAAATTCAATTAGAGAAACATGAAATATAGTTGTGTAGTGCAGTGACATTAACCGAAAAAAAAAATAAATATTTCCAAAATATTTAAAAGAAATAAAATTATACATAAAATCTAAAATACAAATAGAAAATATAAAAGGACAAGTTTAAAGAAAAAAAAAACAAAACAAAAAGTGGCAAAATTGACAGTGAAAAAAAAGGTTTTCTAATAAATAAGTTTATTTATGCAAATTTATGAACACAAAAAACGTGAAAACGTAAACGAAAATTCAACTATTAAAATAAAGAAAAATACAAATTAAAATAAAAAACAAAATTTGTAAATTTGAAAATAACATAATACAACAAAAGAAACTAAATAAATCATACTCCATGTATTAGAAATACATAAAGGAAAAAACAACAAAAAAAACCCAATCAGTAAAACAAGTGTTTCAGTTTCGAAAAGAACAAAAAAAAACGGTGACGTCACTTTCAACTCAGAAGAAAGAAATAAACAAGTGTGGAAGGGTTGCCCAAATTTCAAACCTCAAAGTTACCGGGGAAAATTGTGTACTAAAGGTGAGTCAGAAAATAAATGGAAATTTAATATAATAATATTTTTATGGCATTGGTGGACAATTAAGAGGGTATTAGAACCGGAAAATTTTGGAAAACTTTGTTGGAAAAAATAAAATTAGGGCGGCTCGAAATCTACAATTACCCTAAAAATTTTTCTTGGAGAAAATTTTCAAAGAGGAACAATTATCGGAAGAAATTTTTTTTTGGATAAAATTTTTTGCAGATTAGAGTGGTGCGTTTTTTTGAATTATCGACAATTTTTATATTGAAGAGAAAATTTTACTTTTAGTAATTTTTCGTGGGGAAATTTATTGGAACAAAACCTTTGGTGAGATTTTTGAACAATAGGGTGGTCCGATTTAACGATTTACAAAATAATTTCTTGGAGAAATTTATTCCAGTTAAATCATTTGGTTATTCTTCACGAAACCAGTAAGGGGTTGCGATAGACAAATAATTCGAATAAAATTCCTCAAGTTTGATTTTAGTCAATAACGGTATTTTCAGTCTAAGCATTGAAAATGTCTACGCCAAAAAGAAGATGTAAATTTGACCTTACACAATTGGTAATGTTCTGCACGAACTTTGAAAGATCCTGTCCCGAACACTGTACGTTAGCTTTTCTTGAAGTCAAAGGCCAAGAGTTAGAAAGGAGATGGGCCGAGTTAGTAATATCATACAAAGAATATATAATGGAAAATAAAGGGGCTCAAGAGGATCAAAAAGATGAAATGTCTATAGGATATGAGGAGGCCAGTGATTTATATCAGGCCTTGAAGATTAAAATTTTGGAAAAAACCAAATCGGTTACTGTTCGGACGAATCAACCCATTAGTAACAGATCTTTATTAAAATTGCCAGCGTGCGAAATACAAACTTTTGACGACGGTTACTCCAAGTGGCCAGCCTTTAGAGATATGTTTCAGGCGGTCATTGGAAGAGATCCATCAGTGGCTCCAGCCCAAAAATTATATTATTTGCGTAGCAAAGTGAGGGGGGAGGCCTACCAAGCTATAAAGGATTTTGACTTGGTAGATGATAATTTTGAACTGGCCTGGGAAAAGTTGAAAAATAGATTCGAAAATAAAAGGCTTTTGGTGCAGGATCAGATGAAAAAAATTCATGCGGTCTCTCCAGCTCAAAACGAAAACGTCAAATCTCTTAGATTGATTCGAAATGCGGTTAATGATTGTTTGGCAATTTTGAAAAATCACAAAATCGAATTGCCTGATTATGATCCATTCATGATTCATGTAGTTGTTTCAAAACTTTCTGATGAAACCATGAAAGAATGGGAAATGTCTTTAAAAAATCATCGTGAGCTGCCCACATGGACACAATTAAATGAATTTCTCTCGGAGAGAATTGAAATTTTAGAAACGATGACTGATAGGAAAAAGCCTCCGCTTAAAGAAAGCCAGTCTTCAAGAACCCAAGCATTTCACGCCCGGGCTGAGCAAAATTATAGCTGCAAAAAATGTAAACAAAATCACCCTTTAAGAGTTTGCAAATCTTTCAAGGCCATGTCGCCAAGCGAACGTCAGAAATTTGTTTTTGCAAATAAATATTGTGTTAACTGTCTCTCGCCTACACATTTCAAATCAAAATGTCTGAGTACCGGTTCGTGTATTAAATGTCACAAAAAACATCACACAATGTTGCATATTGAAAACACTGAAAATTCAAAAAGGGATAGTGTGCCAAAGGGGCATTCACAGTCAAATCCCCAAGAATACGAAAGGGCTTCAACATCAGGCACTCAAAACGAAACCCACACTTTCAATACTCAAGTCGAAAATTTATCTACTTCCGTAAATGTACCAGAAGATAATATTCAGGCTTATTTTGTTCGACGAGAAGGAACTACAGTGTTACCAACCGCGCTGATTCATATAGAAAATTCTGGAGAATTATTTACTATTCGGGCTCTGTTAGATGCAGCAGCAGAAAGAAGTTTTATTACAACACGTATTCAGCAAAAGCTTGCAATACCCCTCGAGAAACATTGTCATCAAATATCAGGTTTTGGTGGAATGGTAGTGGGTAGTTCTAAAGGTAAATGCTATGTTACCGTAAAATCGAGAATTTCTGATTTTAGAATAAAAATCTTAGCCGTTGTCGCACCCAAAATAGCTAATGTTTTGCCCTCCCGTCCCATTAAACTTCGAAATTATGCGGAAATCAAAAATTTAACACTAGCCGACCCACATTTCTATCAACCTGCCGCTATTGATATGATAATAGGAAGCGATTTTTTACCTTTTATTAACCTTAAGGGAGTGCGACAAAATATATCAGAAAACTTGGAGGCCAGAGAGTCACATTTTGGTTGGTACTTATCTACTACCGTTTCTACTTTGGATGATCTTCTTCACGATCAAATAAAAAAGTTCTGGGAACTTGAAGAGGTCGAAAAAGACCGTGCCACAACTGAAGCTGATAACTTTTGCGAAAATCTTTTCAAAACATCTACTATTAGGCAGTCGGATGGGCGTTATGTGGTACGTTTACCTTTTAAAGAAGAGTATCCAAGTGAAATATTTTTGGGTCAATCAAAAAATAGCGCTCTGGGTCAATATTTTCGAATGGAAAAAACTCTCGAAAAGACTCCAGATTTAAGGGAATTATATCGGCAAGTTCTTCAAGAATACATCGACCTGGATCAAATGGAACCAGTGACTCACCATGAAAATAATGCTGAAAAACAATTTTCGTTTTTTCTACCACACCACGCGGTTATTCGACCCGAAAGTAAATCGACGAAAGTTAGAGTAGTCTTCAATGCCTCTAAGAAAACGAATAGTGGATTTTCATTGAACGACGTTCTTCATCAAGGCCCAACTCTTCAGACCGATTTAATGCAAATAGTGCTTAGTTGGCGCTATTACAAATACGTCTTCACGGGCGACATTGAAAAAATGTTTCGCCAAATAATAATTCACGAAGCTGATCGGCCATATCAGCAAATTTTGTTCCTTAATGAAACGGATAGTTTTGTAAAATCTTTTCAAATGAAAACAGTCACATTTGGGGTGAACTGTGCGCCTTTTTTGGCTATTCGAACTCTACTGCAGTTAAGTGATGACTGTAAATATTTATATCCAAAGGCATCCACGATTTTGAAAAGCGAAATTTATGTGGATGACATTTTGTCTGGGGGACATACTCTTGAAGAGGCAAAAATGAAACAGAGTCAAATAACTCAGGCTTTAAATTCTGCAGGCTTCCCCATGAAGAAAATGACAGCCAATGACAGTTTTTTACTGAAACACTTGGCGCGGGAGGATCTTCTTGACGAAGATTTTTTGAAGTTTGACGATTCCAGCACCATCAAAACCTTGGGGATTCGCTGGAATGCGAAATCAGACTTTTTTTATTATGTTGTAGAACCGAAACAAATTTCGCCCTCCTCTACAAAAAGGCAGATTTTATCGGTTATAGCAAAATTATTTGACCCTCTAGGCTGGCTGGGACCAGTTGTGGTAATAGCAAAACTTTTGATGCAAGAGTTATGGGAACTTAAGGCGGACTGGGATGAGGGTATCCCACCGCATTTACTCCAAAACTGGAACACATTTTTACAAAATTTACCACAAATTTCATCGTTAAAAATTCCTAGATGGGTACATTTTACACCGACTCATCAAATACAAATCCACGGTTTCTGCGATTCATCAGAAAAGGCTTATTGTGGTGCAGTCTACATGCGAACTTCTACATCTGATGGAGAAATCAATTGCAATTTGCTACTGGCAAAAACCAAGGTTGCACCGATAAAAAAGATTACAATCCCGAAACTTGAATTGTGTGGAGCGGTTTTACTCTCAAAATTAGTAAAAGGTTTGATAGAGAATGCAAGGTTCTCCTACGAACTATATTTGTGGACGGACTCCTCTATAGTCCTTGGTTGGCTACAAAAACCACCACAAACTTTGAAAACCTTTGTTGCGAATCGTGTAACGGAAATTATTAGTATTGCCAGTAATAATCACTGGAAACATGTAAAAACGGACGACAACCCAGCTGATTTAGGTACCCGTGGTTGTACTCCTCAGGAACTCATAGAGAGTAAATTGTGGTGGCATGGACCCACCTGGCTAACCCAGCCTACTGAAAGTTGGCCGAAACCACGAACTTTCGATCCAACAGATTTAGAAACCAAAAAGGTATCAACTTTTCATCTAAAAACTACCCCAGTAGACACAACCAGCAAAAATACACATTTTCAGGCAGATGACGTTTGCGACATATTGGAAAACTTTTCATCTTTCGCTCGATCTCTAAGGATCGTAAGTTATTGTTTTCGTTTCATTAATAGCATTCGAAAACGTCCATTTAAAACTGAGCAGTTTATAACTACGGAAGAAATTCGATTCACCAAAAATCGCCTAATTTCGATTGCTCAGAAAAACCACTTCTACAAGGAGTATGAATGCCTGCAAGAAGAACGACATATAAGCAAAAAGAGCAGACTTCTTACTTTGAGTCCTTTTCTCGACGAAAGTAATCTTTTACGTGTTGGAGGTCGACTTAATAACTCCGGATTAAGTTTTGAAGAACGTCACCCCGTAATAATTCCTGAAAAATCCCGCATTGCTACTCTTTTCGTCGAATACACTCATACGATTCTGGTTCATGCTGAACATCACATCATGCTACGAGCTATAAGACAAGGGTTTTATATCCCTCGACTTAAAAATCTAGTACGAAAATGTATTCGAAATTGTAAAACGTGCACTATTTACAAGCATAAAGTTCAAGGTCAGATAATGGCCGCACTCCCCCTGAAAGAGTAACTTTTTCGCTGCCCTTTACATACACTGGTATTGATTCGCTGGCCCGTTCAACATAAAATCATCAAATTTAAGAAACGCAAAATTGATTAAAGGTTATGCAGCCGTATTTGTATGCTTCTCCACAAGAGCAGTTCATTTGGAAGCCTGCTCAGATCTTTCTACGGACGCATTTCTAGCTTGCTTTGACAGATTTACCGGGCGTAGGGGTTTCCCAAAAACTATGTTTTCTGATAATGGTCGAAACTTTCTTGGAGCTAGTCTCGCCTTACTTAAAACTCATAATGAATTTTTGAAAACAACGGAGAGGGCCTTAGTAGAAAAATATAGTGCCCACGGATTCACATGGTCGTTTATCCCACCTTATGCACCCCACATGGGCGGCCTCTGGGAGGCTGCTGTAAAAAGCATTAAATCTCATCTGAAAAAGGTAGCTGGTAATCTCAACTTTACGTTTGAAGAATTTTCAACAATGTTAATCAGAATTGAAGCTGTATTGAATTCCCGTCCAATGTCCTCATTGACTGAAAACCCATCTGAATTACTTCCTTTGACTCCAGGTCATCTCTTGAGAGGTGCACCACTTATCGCTCCGCCTGAAGCCCCTGAAGAACCACCATTAGAAAATTTAAGTCTCATTAAACGCTGGAACCGTCTAAAGGCTCTTCAACATATCTTTGCCCGTCGTTGGAAAAACGAATACATTACAGAACTTCAACGAAGAGTCAAATGGAAAATTGAACAACACAACATAAAACCAAACGACTTCGTCATCGTGAAAGATGATTTATTACCACCCACCGAGTGGCGTCTGGGACGCATTACCAAAGTAATATATGGAAAAGACAGCAAAGTACGAGTAGCAGAGATCAAAACACAAAATGGAACCATAATGCGCTCGGTTGCCAAACTGTGTCTTTTGCCCATATCTAATACCACACCCGAACAAACCCCACAAAAATCTCCAAATTAATCCACCAGATTAAAAATTGAAAGCCATGTTAAAACAAGAGAAAAAGTCGCTAAACAAAATTTCTAATAACACAGTATATATATATTTTCTTTTCATCCTCTCTAGCCATCATCATACCTCGATGCGAATTGTGCATTTATTTATTATCAGGGTGAAGAAATGGAACGTTTTTCTAAGTCGCCCCCACGTGTGAGCAGCACCGCTACTATGGCCACTTCCATTGCGGGATGACGCAATCACAGTCCCACCACCTATCAAAAATGCAATTAGTTCAACATTTTGAAACGATGCTGCCCCACGCACATCCTGGCATTGCCACTTGCCGTACAATCGATGTAGTAGTCCGACGCTTGCTTCTCTTATTAAGAATTCGATGATTCATCCCAAGGAAACCCTCCCGAAGATGCAACGATCAATTTTGAATGGGTCCTATCTAGAGTTTGAAACGTCTACTGTTGTCACCAACATCTTCGCGCGGGAGGATGTTGAACCGTGTTCAACCTTATGGTTTTGTATATATATTTATTTATATTTTTTCTCTTAAAAAACCAGTATTTGTTCTTTATCTCACTTATTGATCTTAATACTCATTTACGTTCTCCTTGAACTGAATTTAATCCGCTACTTGAATAGCGCCTTTTTTTGTAAATACTTTTTGTAAATAATAAAGTTAAGTTAGTCTAAGAATTGCCCTCAATAAAGCAAGAAGCTTTAATTTTGCTTGGAAAGGGAGTCACCCTGCCCAACAGTCCAATAATTTTATCGACGATTATTATTGGACCAGGAAAACTCCATTTTCGAATATGTATTTTTTTTTCCTATTGGTTCATAAATCTTATGGATAAATTTATGATCCTCTTATCTTTTCTAATGGAAAAAGAAAAACAGAAATAATATATACGTTTCTTTTACTAACGTGTTTTTTTTTTAGACAGAAGTTCACATTTTGTTGTAAATAAAACATACTTAAGTATAAGTGTAGGGCATATAGAATTAAGCTCTCTTTAGTTCAATTGCATATTTCAATTCATTTCTTTATTTTATAAAGTCTATGGATAACAATGATCCTTACAGACTACTCGCTAAAAATAAAATTAAAAAACTAAAACAAATTATTCAAATAAAGTTTAAACATATCTTTTGAATAACTAAAATCTAAAACAGTATTATTCTCTAATTTATTAAAATTAATCTGAGATCTAATTAAGGGTTCATTTAACGAATAATTCGTTTTATGCATACCTATGAAAAAATAGCCATGGTTTCTTAAAGATCTAGAGGGAACATTACAATTTATAAGTGATAATAAATCAGGGCATTTTATATTTGAATTCACTATATCAAATAAAAATAAAAAAGATTGGATTGACCTCCTATTCTCTAGTATTTGCAAATTAATTAAATTGCAACGAATATTATAGGGTACGTGTTCAGTAAAATTAATAGAAGAGCAATTTTCGTAAATCTTCTCTGAACTCTCTCCAAACGGTTAATATGACAAGCATTAAAAGGGCTCCAAATAACAGACGCATATTCCAACTTCGACCTAACAAAGGAACAATATAATAATTTTCGAGTGTAAGGATCCTTAAAATCCTGACAATTTCTCATCACAAAAGACAATACAGCATACGATTTAGGGATAATATAGGGTTGTTCAACAGGGACGCTACAAAAGTAGAAAGACAGGGACAGCAAACGACGCCATATTTCTTGCCGCTCTTTTGACATTTGTCTTCAGTAAGGTTTGCCATTTCATGATGGAAAGATACGAGCCAACAACGAGCCGAAATTATTAAAATTTACTACCGAAATTCGGAGTCAGTGGCCTCAACGTTAAGAGCGCTACGTCCAATTTATGGTCATCATAATCGTCCTAGCAGATCAACAATTGAGCATGGGGCTACGTCAAATCTATGGTCTATGCCAACAAGCCAGCGACGATTGATGAACTTCGTACGAATATCGAACGTGAAATTGCAGCAGTATCGGCCCATTTATGCTTGCAAACCGTCGAAAATTGGGTTCAGCGTCTGGACTTCTGCAAGCGTGCCCGTGGTGGCCATGCAAAAGAGATCGATTTCCATACATAATGGCATCGAACATACTTTCACAGGAATAAAGAATTTCATTTATATCCAAAACCGTTTTTGTTTTATTTAAACTTTTTTACTTTTTACTTATTGAAAAACCCTTTATAATCTAAGTGATTAATAAAAATTAACGTTTGATCAAAAGCTACACCTAAGTCTAAAACCTCACATACCTTACTTATAATTTTGGTATAAATTGAGTAATTAAAAGGGACTGTTAAAACTTTCATTAAATTGAAGTTGGTTACGATCGGACCACGAAACTAATTTATCAAGGCTGGTTTGGAGTTCCAATGCATCCACAGAATTGCGAACACGATTAAAAATTTTTAAATCGTCTGCGTAAAGTAAAAATTTAGAGTTATCAAAACAAAAAGCGATATCATTCATATATAATACAAAAAATAGAGGTCCTAAAATCACTTCCCTGGGGTACACCAGAGGTGGCAACATAAGGAAGAGATAAGAAATCATCAATGTTGACAGAACAAATACGATTACTCAAATATGAGCCAAACCAATCCAAGACACTTGAATGGAAACTAATTTTATCCAACTTGGCAAGTAGGATGTTGTGAGGAATTCTGTCAAATGCCTTGGAATAATCAGTATATATGGAATCAATCTGATGTCCTCACTCAAAATTTTAAATGCAATATTGAGAAAAAATTGCTAAATTAGTAGTGGTTGATCTACCAAGTACAAAACCATGCTGTTGCTGAATAATTATAGGCTCAACGAAAAAAGATATTTTACAAATTACTGAATGTTCAAACAACTTTGAAACCGTCGATAATTTAGATATCGGTCTATAATTTCTAATATTACATCCATTACCAGATTTAAATACTGGAGTTATTATTGAAAACTTCCATCTGTCCAAAAAAATTCCCAAACTCAATGACTTATTAAAAATAAGTTTAAGAGGAAAGAAAATTGATGAACTGCAATTCTTTATAAAATAAGAACATAACACATCTGAATCACAACCAAAAGTATTCTTCAGATTAGAAATGCCAGAAATTACATCGGAATCCGATTACTGTAAACTAGCAAACTGACCAGCGGTAGCTACATTTTCCAAAACAGAAGTATCGAAGGCATTATGTTCCTCAGCAAAATTTGATTAAAAGTAATCAGCGAAAAGATATGTGCTTGTTAAAAAATGTATTTCTTAAATTTTTTAATTTCTTAAATCCTGGTGTATACCAGGGTAGTTTATGAACTTTAGGCCTCCATTTTGGCACATATGCAGTACAAATTTCGAACACCTTTGTAAGAAATAATTCATAGCAATCCACGAGAGATTTACCACTAAATAGGTCAAACCAATCAATAGAACTAAAAGCATTATTTATCAAAGCATAATTACATAATTTAAAATTATAAGATACCTTATTATTTAACTTAACATTATCATAAGCATAAAACTCTATCATAATACTCAAAGGAATATGATGCATATCAGAATTGCACAGAGAAGTTGGACTATTAGTAAGATTAGAACTCAATTCTTCGGATATGAAAACTAAATTCAATATCCTATTTAAACTATTCGGTATGTTATTGATATGTCTCAAATGTAGGCTTAAGAATGAATCAATTAAATTAATTCCATTCAAATCATTAGCATTACCAGGTAAAAGTTCAATTTCATTGCCAGGAATATGAGACCATGTTAAATTAGATAAGTTAAAATCACCAATAACAAATAACACAGTTTCATTGGAAACTGATTCATACAAATGCATAATATTTTCAATGTGCAAATTGTAAAGTTCATTATTGCTGTAAGGAGGTATATATGACGCAATTATATTAATACTATTGTGAACACAGGATACTTTAACGCCTAACTGATAACAAGGGGATTATTATTATTAAGCATTAACAAATTCGATTTTAAAGAACGTTTTACAGCCATCAGAACTCCTTCTCCTCTAGAACGGCCCGTTGCTTCAGGATCCCTATCTTTTCTATAAACTTGAAAAAGATTTAAATTAAAAAATTCACCATCATAAAATTTAGAATTTAACCATGTTTCGACTATAACATAAATATCATAATCCACTTGAGAAGTAAAAGCAATCGTTTGGGAAGATTTAGTTCTCATTCCCGAAACATTCTGATAGTATATACGTAAACAATTAGATTTCTTTGAGATATCAACTAACTCACCGATTGAACTGGGGGTGTTTTCTGAAAATTTTTGAAATGACGGACTCTAATGTTAGAAGGCCAAATAGCAGGATTAAAAAGTTCAATATAAAATTCTGACGAAATACCTAATTTAAAATTAACTTTTCTAACATCATCCAAATTAACATCTTTTTTAATTAGTTTGAAACAAGCTATATTCTCAAAATTAACTTTAATTCGCTTAGCAACATAAGTTTTAATTTGGTCTTCTGTTACAGAAGGTTTAAAAGATGATAAATGCACCCATTTTCTTTGTACAATAACATCCAATTCACAGTTAATACTCTGACCAACAATCATATTTCTTTTTTTATTTTTCTTTTAGTTTTCACTATTAGTACGTCTAGCTCCACTGTGCAAATCATTATTATTAATAGAAACTGCAGAAGAGGTGGATGGAAAAACATTAATATCAGATTTACAATTAACACTAGCAATCGGCGAAGCAAGAGAATTTCTGTTCATTTGTATGTTATTGCTCTCACTACCTTCAATACATTTATTTTTAAGAGAAGCAGTAGAAGAAGTAGATGGACAAATATTTAAACCTGCTGTATCAATACCAGCATTAGGCAACGACATTATATTAGTAACAATAGCAAGAGACTTTCGATTTTCCTGGGTGTTAATGTTCTCCTCACCAACAACACCAACTACTTTATTTAAAGCACGATCATCATCACGAGTAATTGTAGCACCACCAGAAAGAGATTGAGACTTTTGAAAACCACTTATATTAGCAACAACATCAGACTGCAAATTAGAGTCAGTTTGTTTAATAAGAGCATCATCCGAATAGAAGTTATTAGAATGTAAATTAAAAGCAGATTGAGAAGTAACATTTGCACATCCATATTTAACGTTCCTTAAGAGATCGATTACCACCAATTTTAACTCTTTAACTTCAATAGACAAAGCAGAAACCGTTAAAATTAACTCATTAGAAGAAATTAAACATTTATTACAATTGAATACAATGTTTTTATTAGAATTTAATGATTTTAAAACGTATTCATCTTTCAAATTTATACAAATATTATGAAAGTGGCGTTACAAACCGCACAAGTAATTAATTCTTGCTGTGAAATATTATGAAAACAGAACGAACAAATCAAATCTTCATCCGACATTAAAAAACGCGTTTTACTCAATCAAGTAGCAGATGTAAATTGTTCCTAATGTTTTTTTTTGTAATGTATGAATTTTGAAACGTAGAAATTGAAATGAATAGGAGATAAATAAACAGTAACATGTGAAATTAAAGTAAGATCGGCTAAAAATTTTATTTATGGAGGATGAGGAGGGACATTTTTGTGTATTCCTTTATGGTTGGGAATGGGAGAGTATACGAGCCATTAACACCGTGTCTCACATGAAAACATCTTTTCTATCATTGTTTTTATTCTCGTTGTTTACATTTTTTTTTAATAGTAAATAAACTTATCGGTTGTTACTTAATTTTACATGAAATGAATATAATTACATTCAAATTAACCCTTCTATGTCCCAAAAATTATTTTCAGAATTGTTATTATAAAGTGGATGATTATTAAATTTTGTTGGTAGTCTCTTGGTGTTAGATTTTGGCCGGCAAGATCCCACCCTTATAAATCGACGAGCTAATTCCAGGTACCAGCTAGCATGCAGAATTGCTTGCCAATATCAAGAGGTCTATTACACTCTAATAATATCAGAAATAGAACTAAAAATAGTTTCTGGGTTCAATTTTTTCTGGCGCCCACTGCGCCTTGCTTAAAAAAAAACTTCACAAAAAAAATAAAAAATCATTTCGAACTTAAAATTAGTAGTACCTAACAAAAAAAAAAAAAATAACGACAAACAAATTTATTGCATACGTTTTCTATAATTTCTTGATACGAATTACCAAGAGTTTCATGAATATTTTTCGCCGCTTCCAATTTGAATCAATATATTACTGTCGCATTTCTTCAAATATTCATAAAACTCTTGACAATTCGTATCAAAATTATATTTGACTATATCAGAAATATTTTCTGGATCCAATTTATTTCTTTCTGCGGTTCAATGCGCTTTGATTAAAGATGACATACGTTCTACGTTGGCATTGTATTCTGGTAAGAAAAAATAAAACTTAACAAGTTTTTTTCATTTCATAGCAAAACTTGTTGTCAGTCGTGTTAATTGAATTTAAGTTTTTTACATAAATTTTCAGAATAAGGAATTCAATTAATAAATTTTTATCATTAAAAGCAATTTTAATTTATTAAAAAACGAGTAAAAAGGTTAAAGTCGGGCATGCCGACTATACAATACCCTACACCAGTCTGGTTAAAAGCCAACTAATGTTTGGATCCGAAATTCGAATGGGTTAAAATGGGACTTGTGTCAAAATTTTCTATAACGTGAGTCACCGAACCAAATTTCATTAAAATATCTTAATATTTGCGACATGCAGTTTGTAATCAAGCCAATTTTGGGGGGACCCTTATATGGGCACTAGGTCTAAACATGGACCGATGTTAACCAAAATAAATAGGCTTCGTCCTTGGGCTGATATAGGTCGGTATACCAAATTTCATCAAAATAGCTAAATATTTGCGACCTGCAGTTTGTAACCAAGCCAATTTTGGGGGGACCCTTATATAGGCACTAGGTCTAAATATGGACCGGTGTTAACCAAAATCAATAGGCTTCGTCCTTGGGCTGCCATAGGTCGGTGTACCAAATTTCATAAAAATATCTTAATATTTGCGACCTGCAGCGTATAAACAATATAATTTTGGTAGGACCCTTATATGGGCACTAGGTCTAAACATGGACCGATGTTCACCAAAATCAATAGGCTTCGTCCTTGGGCCAACGTAGGTCTGTGTACCAAATTTCATCAAAATATCTTAATATTTGCGACCTGCAGCGTATAAACCATATAATTTTAGTAGGGCCCTTATATGGGCACTAGGTCTAAACATGGACCGATGTTCACCAAAATCAATAGGCTTCGTCCTTGGGCCAACGTAGGTCTGTGTACCAAATTTCATCAAAAGATCTTAATATTTGCGACCTGCAGCGTATAAACCATATAATTTTAGTAGGACCCTTATATGGGCACTAGGTCTAAACATGGACCGATGTTCACCAAAATCAATAGGCGTCGTCCTTGGGCCGACGTAAGTCGGTGTACCAAGTTTCATCAAAATATCTTAATATTTGCGACCTGTAGAGTGCGCACAAGGATGCATGGACAGACAGACGGACGGACGGACATCGTTAAATCGAACTAAAAAAAATTCTGAGCCGATCGGTATACTATAAGGTGGGTCTAGCACCAATATTTTTTGGTGTTACAAACATCAGCACAAACTTATAATACCCTGACCACATAGTGGTGTAGGGTATAAAAATCAACAGTTGGCCCACTGATAATAAGCTTCAAATTTGTCAATTAAAATAAGTGATGCCAAGTCAATTGAAATAACAGCTACAAAACAGCGATGCCAACAATTAAAAAAAAAGTTATGGAGAAAAGTGCAAAAAGTAGGACAAACCCGGACGCTTACTGAAAAAGAAGGAGGACTGCCCGAACGCCCTAAAAAAAGAGGACGGTGTCCGGGGAAAGGAGGACGGATGGCATCCCTACACTTAAAATAATACGTCAGTAGAAAAATCTGTCAAACCTGTTTCAAATCGGTTTGACTAATTTTTAACAAATTTTTAGTTGAAACACTAATTTAAGCAAAGATTTTAGTTACCTTCATTTAACATAATACTGAAAATCCTCAGTACTTTGACTAATTTTGAGTGTTAATTTTCAAAATTATTTAAAATAAATTTTTAAGAACCCATTCGTTAAATTTTAGAAAATTTATTGTTAGAATATAATATTTTCAAGTTACTGTTATTACCCGGTAGTAGTACCCACCAATGTATCCAAGTTTTAAAGATAGCGCTATTTCGTTCCCTCCCGATAATTAAAATGGCCCATATCTCAAAAATTAAGAGACCCTCGGAAATTTTTAATAAAAATAGTTTTACAAACTTTTGACTTAAATTTAGATTTGTTAAATTTAACAAAAGAATTTGTTAACCCTTAAATGCATACCGTACCATATTTGGTACATGTGTTTAATCATATAATACTCTATGATACCACGTGCTTTAAATTGCAGTAAACAATATTTGCATTCATAAAATTACCGTTATAATTAGCTTTCGATTTATTCTAGTAGTCAATAAGCTTCCGAAGTTGTCGTATGCACTTTTTGCACATTGTTTCAAATGTGAGTTTTAACAGTGAAAAAAAGTTAATTGTAATTATTATTCGTTTGGAACTCGGTATTGGTGAGTACATTGGACTTTGTTTTAGCTAATAATAAGGAATTTTGGTCAAATTCTATATTTTGGACCAGATTTTTTTCTTATTTTTCTATGTACCATATATGGTACACCATGCATCGCACACGCGTTTTATTGTGTGTTGGATGTATGTTATTCTTTGATTATTATTTATTATATTTGTTGGTTATTTAGACATGGAAGGCCTTATTATTGATGGAAAGAGGTACAGCAGTGATGAGGTGGCTGGTATGCTTCATGATTATGACGATGATGAATTGGTGGGCATACCATCAATGGCGATCAGTCTGACGATGAAAATGAATGGTCGGATGACAGACAAGATGAATTGATTGATGAATCTCAAATACCCCAACGTATGAGAAATCGAGCTGAAGTCGATTACGCCATATTAGATGAAGAGGCAGTTTAAACAAATTTCTCAATATTGACGAGCTGGACGTATCTATTCTTGAAGCATCTGGAGTTCCTGTTCCAGATATTGGTACATCAATTTCAGTTGATTTATCCATAGTGAGACATGGATAAATTATGGCTACTTCGACACCTGTGGATGATCTTATTGAAAATGCTGCCATCGATCAGCGTGACAAGTTGGCTCATGTACGCGAAGAATGCTGTAAGTATAAGGACGTTGTTGTTGACATAACTTCCAATGATTTTGCGAGAGCCCGTTGGAAAAAAGGAAACCTACAGTTGTGCAAAGAGCAAATCTCTTTTCTCGGAAGCTCTAAATTGGAACCAGAGTCAGCTAATGATTTCCCAACTCCTTACGCATGCTTCAAATATTTTTTTACAGACGGGCTAATGGCGAAAATAGTGGACGAAACCATTCATTATGCAAAAGTTGAAAAAATAATCAAAATTTCTTTTTTGATGCCCTGGAACTCAATAAATACATTGGCATTATTTATTATATGTCTTATCACAAACTTCCATGTGTAAGAGATTATTGGAATAGGCAGAATGGAGTTGATGCAGTACGTAATGTAATGACGATCAACCGTTTTGAGAAAATTAGGGAGTACCTTCATATAAACAACAACGATGAGTACGATGCCGAAAATCCTGATCGTTTATTCAAAGTAAGGCCAATGGTAAATTCCCTAAATGATCGTTTCCAGTTGGTCGTTAACCTTGTGTCCACTTTCGTTGGCATGAAACGATTACTTTCGGAACATGGTATTGATGTTGACGTTCCTACTGTTGAACGATGGGATAAAAAGCACCACAAATTAATCACTAGGCCAACCAAAAAGAAGCCGGGGCATGTTTTTTATTTGAAGAGATAAAACAACTAATGATTTGCGATATGATGTTGTGGATCATCTGCCAGTTATTGACGGACGGGCTCGGTGCTAAAATATAAAATGTGGGGAGGACAAAAAAGTGAACAATCGCTTGATTTTTAAATGCAGAAAATGTCAAGTTCACCTTTGTTTGAACGTAAAACGCAATTGTTTTGTCGATTATCATACTCAGAATGACTAATAATTATTTTATTCAGTCTAAAAACTAGCAAAACTGATATTTTCAAACACTTCTCGTTCCTTTATTAATTAGTTTCATATATTTTTCATGGATTTTTCATTAATTTCTAATACATAAAAATAAATAATTCCAAAAAATGTTATTTAATTCAAATATGTATAGAATGCATAGTGTACCATATATGGCAAACACGATTTTTCCGCTTTTCCGGGAAAATTATAGATTTTCCAGGAAAATTAATGCCCAATTCGTGTTCAGCGGCGGATTTTACTTTAAGGTAGCTTGGTCTGCATATTGGAGGCTGACCTCATGCATTTAAGGGTTAAAATCAACAAATTTTATTTTAGGCCAAAAAACAGGAATAAATTTTGTTAAAGTAATAAATTTTTCTGTCCAGCCAACAGACGTATGAATTCTTTTTTAAATAAATATTGAATGGAATGGAAAAAACAAAAAATAAAGTTTACAGTGAATGTCATTAGTTTTTAGTTTTTAGAGTTTTTAATATCCAAAAATTTTCAATGAATACACTTAAAATAATACGTCAGTAGAAAAATCTGTCAAACCGGTTTCAAACCAATTTAACTTATTTTTAACAAAATTTTTGTTGAAACACTGATTTAAGCAAAAATTTTAGTTATCTTCATTTAACACAATACTAAAAATCATCAGTACTTTAACAAATTTTGAGTGTTAATTTTCAAAGTTATTTAAAACTAATGTATCCGAAGTTTTAAAGATGGCGCTATTTCTTTCCTCCCCGATTTTTCTAAATGGCCCATATCTCGAAAACTAAGAGATAGAGCAAAATTGATGAAAATCTCGACTACCCCTTACCGAATAATACCCCAGCGAAATTGGTTATCTCTATCCAAAAATGGACCTTGGCGGGGCCTTGGACCCTCGGGAAGAAAAATTTTGCACTTCATAAAATTACCCATATCTCGAAATCTAAGCGAGTTAGAGCAAAACGGACAAACTTTTTGCTCCGTCGGAGTGACATGCCCTCACATGATATGGAGTAGACCCGGGGAGAGTCCCGAGACTCCAAATTTGAATAAATTCTATGACTCAGTATAATTACATATAAAACAATAGCTTTACAAATTTTTTACTTAAATTTAGATTTGTTAAATTTAATAAAAGAATTTGTTAAAATCAACAAATTTTATTTTAAGCCAAAAAACAAGAATAAATTTTGTTAAAGTAACCAATTTTTCAGTTCAGCCAACAGACTTAATATTTTGAGTGTATAAATAAAGTCATATGTATATTTTTCCCTTAAATTTATATAATTAGAGCTTATTTCGCCCATTTTCTTTTTATTAATATCGAACGAATTTATTTTTAAACAAAGCAAATAACGACACACTACAAAAATACACGCTTCATTAATATTAGGTTTTTTTGTTTTACCATAAAATACAACCCTACAAATCTACAAGTTTACATAAATTATTTGCAAAATGGGGAATGCCGGGTTAATCAAAGTCAGGCAATAAATTAAGCTGAAGAAGCATTGCCATTGTCAAGTTCGTCTTACATAAGTCGCAATGGGGCGTAAAGGAAAAAATAACGCTCCTAGACGAGAACAAGAAATTCTCATTAAGTTTGTCATTTAACTTAACAAATATTTCCAGAAATTCTGAAAACGTCGTCCCCTGACGATTTCCTTAGGCAAGAATGAAATCCGGATAGGGACATGCCTCAACAGATTATTTTCCACAATTTGTTAAATACGTTTGCGATTTCAGCACATTTAATTCTTTTAATGCAAAAAATACTACGTTGGAACAAAGAAAATTAGTAATTTTCCATCACAAAAAAGGCGAAAAATATAACCCAGTGTAGAAACAGTGATGACATATCATTATTTTTTGGACTACTAGTAATGACACCCACTTACGTTCTGCATTATTTTAAAGCATATAATAATGAGTTACTGATAATGACTTATTTTTATCAGTATTTCAAATAGAAAGTAATTTCCCAGCTAAAAATCGACATTCATGTATCCATATAGGTTGAATGTATGTTCGTGCATGTTCATAAACATGCATTCATGTCCATACATGGATACATAAATTTCCATACATGCATCATATATGTCCACACATGTACATTAACGAAATTTGAGGTAATGGGTCATATGAATAAAACTTAGCAATTACTTCGAAATAATTACTATGGGCTTAGGAAAGGCTTTCAATTGCAAATTTACCAATTGGCTGGTAGAATAGCATGCAATGTAAACGAAAATTAAAAAACTAAATTTCTAGTCTAGTCCTAAGCAGACTAGATTTGTGAAGTAATTGCTTAAATTTCCCCCTATTAGTAATATCTATTTTTTATTCATATGAGCCAATATCTACATGTGTGTAAATGTATGAAGATACATGAACACACATGAACATGCATGATCATACATGTACATTAGAGCGTACCACCTTACAAGCAAAAAAAAAAAAAAGTGCGCCGTACACCCTCCAATATAAAAGTATTTTTGCAAGGTTTCAAAAGGTTTTGCCGAACGTAGGGGTCGCCATTTTACATTTTTCGTTATATCTTTGGTATTTACAGTCGGATCTTAAAGTATGCTACATCGATGTTTTTCTCTCGAGGAGACCAGTGTTTTGCTCTAAGGACATTTTGACCTCAAGTATCCCGTTCTAGTAGTTACCCACCAGATCTCAGTTGCTACCACCATAATGTACCACCCTAATGTCAAAAAATTAAAGCTCGCAAAAAATCATTAAACTTTTGCGAAGGAAGTTTTTCGCTAAACCCATTAGAAATTTTTTTATATATTGGTTGCCGAACGTAGGGGTCGCGTTTTTAAATTTTTTTTAATTGGATTTTTACTATATCGCAAAACACTGGTCTCCTCGAGGCAAAAAAAATCGAAATATCACACTTTAAAATCCGATTTTAAAGCTATAACAAAAAATTAAAAAAGGCGACCCCTACGGTCGGCAAAAAAAAATTTTTTTAAATCGTCTTCCAAAAATACATCTCATATGGAGGGTGTACGGCGAACTTTTTTTTTTGAGGTACGGTCTAATATTACATATTATACATATTACCTCAAATTTTGTTAATGCGCATGTATGGTCATATATGATTCATGTATGGAGATTTATGTATCCATGTATGGTCATGAATGAATGTTTATGAACATGCACGAACATACATTTAACCTGTATGGATCCATATATGTCGATTTTTAGTTGGGTTTCTAGTTTTTTTGAAAATCTATTTTTAGACTCAATATTTTTCAACATCTATCAGACATTACATGTCGATATATCTCAGATGGTAGAGCTATTGACTGGCAACCTGGAGTCTCAGGTTCGATTCCCGCACTAGAAAATTTTATTAGAAAAAAATTTTGCAATAAAAAAATATTTTTTTAATAAAACTTATTTTTTTGAAAATCTATTTTTAGACTCATTCTTTTTGTCAGTACTGGTATATACGTAATAGCGGGCGCAGCCCGCTACGTTGTTAGCGTGCCTTAAAGGTTAAGGGGGGGGGGGTTAAGGTTGCGCCCCCCACAACTTTTATTAAATTCGTTTTTTTATTTAAAGCCTTCACCAAGCCACCACAAATAAATAACTCTGCACAACAATGGGTTTAAAATAAATAAATATTTGATCACTTTTTCTCATGAAAGTGGATTGTTAGTAATGAATCCATAATAATTTGCAATATACGTGTGTATGTCAAGATAATTTGGTAAAGTGCGAACTTAGGTAGATAGACCCGTAAGTAGTTTTGTTTATTTGTGTTTTGAATGAAAATAAATAACGTAAAGCAGAGTTGGAAAGCATTTTATAATATTAAAAATAGCGGGCAAAGCCCGCTACGTTGTTAGCGTGTCTTAAAGTTTTTTTTTTAATTCCAGTTTATGTAAAGGTAGACCTGGCAATTCAAGTAAATTCACAAATTCAGTTGAAAATTTACTGCGTCGGTTTCTTCCACCGGTGCTTCGTTACATGAAGTTTAAATATCGGAATATATAAGTTCCATTATTTTTCTAAGGTTTTTCTCTTTTAGAAAATTTGTTTAACTTTTTGGAGAGTATGTTTCAATGCTACATAAGTTTCATATTCCGTGGATAGTGTTTGCACAGGTAATTCCCTCTTCCAATCCATTTGCATTGTCTATAATTTCAATTCCACTCGTTCAACGTTTATAACCATTTCATTCCACTTGTGTAGTGTTTCAATTCCTCTCGTTTCCTATTTAGTTTCTTAATTTTAGTGTTTCATATACACTTGTTCTTTAAGTTTTAGGTTTCTAGCTAAAGACGCAGACGTTAAGGGGGGGGGGGGGGGGGGGGGGCAATTTTCCCCTTTTGAACCACCATTTTTACCACTTTCCTGTCCAAAGTCCTAGAAATGCCTTGTCGATAAGTTAGCCCATGCTCCAAGGAAAACATATTATATATTACAGGTTTCTAGCCGAAGGGTTTGGTTAGGCCATCAAGGGGGAGAATTATTCCGTTTTTACCCCTCCCGGTAGGAATTTCCAAAAATTCCGTCTTAGAGGACGTCTGCGTTGGAGGAGGAACCTACTACATACATAATTTTAGGTCTCTATATCCAGCAGTTTGGCCAGGCCGTCAAGGGGGAAGTTTTTTCCCTTTTTACCCCTCCCGGTATGAATTTCCAAAAATACCATCTTAGGGGACGTCAACGTTGGAGAAGGAACCCAATTTAAGATCCCTTGTTCCAGCAGTTTGGCCAGGCCGTTAAGGGGGAGACTTTTCCTGTTTTTGACCCTACCTGTAGAAATTTCCAAAAATCTTATCTTAGCGGATGTCTACAATAGAGGAGGAACTTTAATACCAAATTTCAACTTCCTACCTCCAGCGGTTTGGGCAGGCCTTTAAGCGGCACTTTTCGCTTCATTAATCCCCATTTTTGCAATGTCCCTTTTCCTGTTTTTGACCCTACCTGTAGAAATTTCCAAAAATCTCATCTTAGCGGATGTCTACAATAGAGGAACTTTAATACCAAATTTCAACTTCCTACCTCCAGCGGCACTTTTCGCTTCATTAATCCCATTAAAAGCACCTTCCCGGTAAGTGAGCCCATACTCCAAGTAACATATGTTTTACATTTCAGGTTTCTAGCCAACTTTTACTATTTGTGCCCCTCTCGGTAGGAATTTCCGAAAATCCATCGACAGGGAATTTCAGCTTCCTAGTTCCAGCAGTTTGAGCAAGCTGTCAAGGGGACACTTTTTCTTTTTTTGTCCCTCCCGGTTGGAATTAGGCTGGAAGAGAAATCTAAGTACCGAATTTCAGCTTCCTAGTTCCAGCAGTTTGGACAGGTCGTTAAGGGGCAACTTTCCCTTTTTGAGCCCCCATTTTATAACGACCCTGTCCAAAATTCAAAAAAGTATCTTTCTAATAAGTTAGCCCTTACTCCAGGGACCCACATTTTAAGCTTCAGGTTTCTAGCCGAAGGGGTTTTTACCGGCCCCCAAGGTGAGGCTTTTCTTCTTTTTGCCCCTCACTTTAGGAATTTACAAAAATTCCATCTTCGCGGCTATCTGCGATGGATGAGGAACATTCATACCAAATTTCAACTGCATTGCCTAAGCGGTTTGGGCAGGCCGTTAGTGGGAACATTTTTCCCTTTTAACCACCATTTTTACTATGTTCCTGTTCCAAAATAGAAAAATTACGTTGCCGGTGAGTTAGTCCTACTCCAAGGAATACATATTTAAAATTTTAGGTTGGCCAAAAGGGATTGGGCAAGCCGTCAGGAATAGACTTTTACCTTATTTCCCCTTCCGATAGGAATTTCAAAAATTCCGTCTAAGCGGACGCCTACACAGAAGGAGGAACTCACATACCGAGTTTCCTTTTGGGATATCCTGTAGGGAATTCCAAAAATACAAACTTAGTCGATGTGTACTACAGTGGAGGAACCTTTATACCAAATTTCAACTTCTTACCTCCAGTGGTTTGGGCAGGCACTTTTCCAATTTGTGAGACTGTTTATGGGGAGACTTTTCCCCTTTTTGCCCGTTCCGGTAGGAATTTCCAAAAATCCCGTCTTAGCGCACGTCTATGCCGAATATCAAGAAACCTTGTTTTAGTGGAGATATCCGTGGGGGGAGGAAAAAAAGTAGTTTTTTGAAATTATATATTATTTTAAATGGTACTTTTTGGAAAAACGAAATTTTTTGGAAAAAGATACTTTGTTTTTACAAAGCACTTTATTTGTACTTTTTTTGGAAAAGGTATTTTTTTTTTAAAAGGTGTTTTTTGTTGGAAAAATGTATGTTTTTTGGAAAAAGGTACTTCTTTTGGAAAAGGAACATTTTTTTAGAAAAAGGTCCTTTTTTTGGGAAAAGGTACTTTTTTTTGGAAAAGGTACTTTTTTTGAAGAAGGTATTTTTTTGAAAAAATGTATGTTTTTTGGGAAAAGGAACATTTTTTTAGAAAAAGGTACTTTTTTTGGAAAAAGGTACTTTTTTTGGAAAAAGGTACTTTTTTTGGAAAAAGGTACTTTTTTTGGAAAAAGGTACTTTTTTTGGAAAAAGGTACCTTTTTTGGAAAAGGGTACTTTTTTTGGAAAAAGGTACTTTTTTTGGAAAAAGATACATTTTTTTGGAAAAAGGTACTTTTTTTGGAAAAAGGAATTTTTTTGGAAAAAGGTACTTTTTTTGGAAAAAGGTACTTTTTTTGGAAAAAGGTACTTTTTTTGGAAAAAGGTACTTTTTTTTGGAAAAAGGTACTTTTTTTTGGAAAAAGGTACTTTTTTTTGGAAAAAGGTACTTTTTTGGGAAAAAGGTACTTTTTTTGGAAAAAGGTACTTTTTTTGGGAAAAGGTACTTTTTTGGAAAAAGGTACTTTGTTTGTCCCCTTTTTGCCCCTCCCGATAAGAATTTCCAAAAATGCCGTCTCAACGGACGTCTACACCGGTCGAGGAACCTACATACCAAATTTCAACTTCATAGCTCCAGCAGTTTGAGCAGGCCGTCAAGGGGGAGACTTTTTCCCCTTTTTGCCCGTCCCTGTAAAAATTTCCAAAACTCCCGTCTTGGTGGATGTCTACGATAGTGGAGGAACCTTTATACCAAATGTCAACTTCCTACCTCCAGCGGTTTGGGCAGGCCGTCAAGGGGGGCCTTTTTCCCCTTTTTAACCCCCATTTTTACAACGTCCCTGTCCAAAATTCCAGAAAGTACTTTCCAGAAAAGTTAGCCCCTACTCCAAGAAACACATATCTTAAATTTCAGCTTTCTAGCCAAAGGGGTTTTGGCAGGCCGTCAAGGGGGACACTTTCCCCCTTTTTGCCCGTTCCGGTAGGAATTTCCAAAAATCCCGTCTTAGCGGACGTCTAACCCGAAAGAGGAACCTACATACCAAATTTCAACTGCCTAGCTTCAGCGGTTTGGGCTGGGCGATGTTGAGTCAGTCAGTCAGTCAGTCATTCAGTCAGTCAGTCACGTTATTCTTTTATATATAGAGATAACATATTTTTAGATTTTTCGTATGCTGGTGTGTAACCATAACTCATTAAGGGTTTTCACAAGGGGTGTACTATTTGTTGTATCGTTGTATCGTCCTAACAAAAAACAGAGTTGTTAAAAATTAAATTGAAAAAATACAACATTTGAGAATAGCACGATACAACATTTTTACGTATGTTTAGTGTCCTATGTTTGAGTGTGCTAACAGATAGAAAACTGAATAGAAAATCGTTGTAATAAAAATTTTAACAACTCTGTTTTTTGTTAGGACGATACAACGATACAACTGATACACCCCTAATTATTTTTCGCGACATCGCCATATAAAAGTAATAAGAAATGTAATAACAAAAGTAAGTAGTTATCATTACCAAGTATGTAGTTACATACCCACATATCTTGTAATGATTTTCTACACTGAGAAGTATATTGCCGAAATGCTAAATATGAAACCTATACAGTCGGTGACATTGTCCGAAGGTATAAAAATGAGATTCGAATCGATTTTAAAAAACAGACTGGTCAGCCAAAAAAGCTTAGAGATGGAGGAGCGCGGAATTGTAAAAAATCAAAAATCAAGCTTAATCCACGCTTAAGTGCCCCTAAAATTGGAAAAAACCGTTTCAGAAACAACAATTCGTCGCACCAATAAAAAACAAGGATACAATGGCCGAGTTGCGTGAAAAATGGGCTTTCGTGAATTTAAAAAACAGGAATCATCGGCTAAAATTTGTTAAGGAGCATATTCAGAAAGATGTAAACTGGTGGGAAGACGTTACTTTCCTCAATGAAAGTAAATTTAATCTATTTGGAAACGGAAAAACTATGGTGTGGCGGAAACCGAATGAGGAGCTGAAAGAAAAAATATTACTCCCATTTTTAAGCACAGAGGAGGAAGTGTGGTGATTTCATCAACCTAAAAATTGTACGAAGACAATGACCCCAAACGCAATGTCCGTGAATGGTTTACGGGACCATTTCGATCGCCGTGTCCGTAAAAATCCAGTTTCTTCGAAAGGTTAACTAAAAAAAATGCTTCAGGAAGAATGGGATAAAAATCGTGTTGATTACTTAAAAAAAAATTATTCATAATATGCCAAATCGCCTTTCTGAAGTTATAAAAAGTAAGGGCTATCCAACAAGATATTAGTTTGTTTTATTAAAGTTTTTGTTAAAATAATAATTTTATATGTATGTGCTGAAACCCCGAATATTAATGAAGTATGAATTACCCAGTGTAGAAAATCATTACCAGATATGTTGTTATGTAACTACATACTTAGTAATGATAACTAGTTACTTTTGTTATTACATTTCTTATTACCTTTATATGGCGATGTCGCGAAAAATAATGAGTTGTCGTTACACACCAGCATACGAAATATCAAAAAATATATCGTTACCTATGTGCCTACCAGTATTGACAAAAATAATGAGTCTAAAAATAGATTTTCAAAAAAATAAATTATATAAAAAAAAATATTTTTTATTGTATTTTTCTTTAAATAAAATTTTCTGGTGCGGGAATCGAACCTGGGTCTACAGATTGCCAGTCAACAGCTCTACCATCTGAGCTATATCGACATGTAATATTTAATAGATAAAAACATAATTGACCTGCTGCACACAAGTAAGCTTACGCGCCAACATACAAAAAATCAAAAAATATGTGGTTACATATATCCCTACCAGTGTTTAAAAAATATTGAATCTAAAAATAGATTTCAAAAAATTTTAAAAAAAATCTATAAAATTATTTTCTATTTGAAATAATGATAAAAGTAAGTCATTATCAGTAATTCATTATTATATGTTTTAAAATAATGCAGGAGGTAAGTGGGTGTCATTACTGGTAGTCCAAAAAATAATGATGTCATTACCGTTTCTACACTGGGTATTTAAGATTTTATGTTTTTGTTTATTTTTAGTATGTTTTGTTCAATATTCAGAATTAAAAAATAAGTTTTTTTTATCTCAAAATGTATTTATTAAATAAAAATATCAAATGTGTCTGTTTTTTATTACTTTGTATTAAACTTTTTACTTTTAATAATTTAAATAAAAAAACCGAAAAAATATGCTCTTTTTATAGCATTTTCCATTACTTTGTTGAGTGTTTCAATTTCTTCTTGAATGTTGTCTGCCAGTTCGAGGTCTGCCCGTACGTCTTGAATCTCCGACAGTTCCAAATTCACCAAAATTATCCACCAACGAACGAATGGTTGGACCCGTTGGAGCAGTTCTTACATCATAAAATCTTCTGTATGCACGTTGAGTATTAACTATCGAACGATTATTTTCAAGGAATAGAAAAACAATCTTAGTTCTTTGCGCAATTGTAAATCGTTCCATTTTTATATTCTCCCAAGTTTAATTCCTGAAATAGAAAAAAAATAGAAAATATTCACAAGCAAAAAAGTTAAAATTTTTTTACATCATATAGTTACTTTAGCCGCACCCTGTATAACATATAACAACAAAAAATATAACAAAAAAGTAACAGAAACAAACAAAATATGAGTTTGAATTCTGAAAATATTCTGTGCAACCAATGCAACAAAGTAGGTGAAATTTTTTAAATTCTCGGCATCAAAAAATTCAATGTTTTTAGCACTGGTAGTTAATTCTTCATTTAAAATATACAGGTATACCTCTGTAGTCATTATTTCTTCTAAAATTCTTATCTCCCCAACGCCTTTGCTTGATATGCATCCCCATACCATTACAGAAAATTTTCCAAATTTTACGGTAGGGATAACATTTTTGTTTTGAAGGCCAGTGAGTGGTTTTCTCCAAACTTTATGGGGTCAATCGTGATAGTACATCATTACTTTGGTTTCATCACAAAAAATTACATTATCCCAGTTCTCAATGGGACGAGAAATATGCTCTGTAGCAAAGGTTATCCTTTTTTCTACATTCTGAGCAGAGAGTAATGGCTTTTTTCTGGCGACAGTTTCATGGGACAGTTTCATGGGACAGCTTCACTCCACAGTCATCTTTCAACTCTTGGGCTAATATTCTTGTACTGGTGAGGTAATGTTTGTCAATAGTTTTGATTATTTTGTTTTCATCCGGGCGTGTTAGCTTTTTTTTCTGCCTGTTGTCGGCTTTAAATCGAGTCTTTCTTAATTTTCAGTGCGGCTTATAATATTGAATATGGTTCTCACCTTTGCTGAAAACATTTCAGATAATTCTTTTGCAGATTTTCCTTTTCCATAATGGTAGTATCCAATTGAATGAGATTTGAATCAGTTCGTTTGCCTGGCATATTGAAAGATTGCCTTTTTGTTATGGAACATAAACATTTTTTTTAAATTTAAACAAGTGTTTAATAGCATTTTTCAAATAATTTTTTGACACTACGTTTAACCGATTAAGGTATAAGTATAAAAAGCTAATGCTTATAATAGTTGTGGTATAATCCAACGTACGTCAGCAAAACTTTTTAGGAAGTTGTAATACGCCTGTTAATTCTAAAGTAGATTTTTCTACAATTTGTGCAAATTCCAAAATAATTAATGGCGGTATGAGGTTATGTCAAGTTTGGCATGGTGAAAGAAAACGAAACCCTGCCTAGCTCTGTAAGTTGGTAAGTTCTTTGACCCGTGCTCATGGCGTATTTACATATGTATTCCTAAACTCTCCATGCCACAATAAAACCAAGAGTTTAGTTAAAATAAAATTAGTAAAAAAAAATAAAATCTATCTGTTCTTTCAAAATGAAATGCAATGGCAGCTAACGGTGTGGTTTGACTAGATGTTGGTGTCATACCGGGGTACATTTGACGCACCCTTACGCCATTGACAGCGTGGGTACCCTACGATTTCACTGTCCCTAATTATGATAATTTTTCCTACTTACCTGGTTTTCCCTAACATCCTCCTAATTAAAAAATTTAGTGCTTCATTTTAATTCAGGGTTTTATTTACAAAAAAAACCAGAAAAACGTTAAAGCAAACATTTTGATCTTGCCCAGTGTAGAATATCATTACCAGATATGTTCTTATGTAACTACATACTTAGTAATGGTAACTAGTTACTTTTGTTATTACATTTCTTATTACCTTTATATGGCGATGTCGCGAAACATAATGAGTTGTCGTTACACACCAGCATACGAAAAATCAAAAAATATATCGTTACCTATATGACTATCAGTATTGACAAAAATAATGAGTCTAAAAATAGATTTTCAAAAAAATAAATTATATAAAAAAAAATATTTTTTATTGTATTTTTCTTTAAATAAAATTTTCTGGTGCGGGAATCGAACCTGGGTCTACAGATTGCCAGTCAACAGCTCTACCATCTGAGCTATATCGACATGTAATATTTAATAGATAAAAACATAATTGACCTGCTGCACACAAGTAAGCTTACGCGCCAACATACAAAAAATCAAAACATATGTGGTTACATATATCCTTACCAGTGTTTAAAAAATATTGAATCTAAAAATAGATTTCAAAAAATTTTTAAAAAAATCTAGAAAATTATTTTCTTTTTGAAATAATGATAAAAGTAAGTCATTATCAGTAATTCATTATTATATGTTTTAAAATAATGCAGGAGGTAAGTGGGTGTCATTACTGGTAGTCCAAAAAATAATGATATGTCATTACCGTTTCTACACTGGGAGGTTATTGATTTATATTAATAATAACGCTAGAATATTTATTAATAATGATAATTTTAATAACAGAGTAAGTATAAATTTAAGTATTAGAATAATATGAATGGTAAGTATAAGTGTGAGTTAGGTTAATAATAATAATAATAATAATAATAAAAATAATAATAATAATAATAATAATAATAATAATAATAATAATAATAATAATAATAATAATAATGATAATAATAATAATAATAATAAATGGATGGATGGCTTAAATGGACCCCAGCTCGCGCGGTATCTGGGGGGGAAAGAGGTGGGATAATAATAATAATAATAATAATAATAGTTGTAAGTGTAATATGGCTAATAACACTGTGAGACAAATGGTAGGGGTCAGTGATCGGGAAGGGTTCAAACTACCGGGGAAAGTTATATCGGTAAAAAAGAAGTTATACGTGTCCCGGCGTTTCGCTGGGTCACCCCTAGGAATCGAGATATATCGATTTGACCTTTGGTGGTCTTTTTTTTGACATAACTCGAGAACCACTAGTCCGATTTTGCTCAAACAATTTTAAAAAAATTAAAAATTACAATTCCTTTAATCTGTTCATATAACGTTTTTCATATACTCAACAGTTTTGCCGGTAAAAATAAATGTATGAAGAAAAAAATATGTTTTGCCTAAAATATTAAAAAAAAAGTAATAAACAAAAGGTTATTGATTTTTATGGTAGCGGTAACAAACATTTATTTATATGATAATAGTCATACAAATTTTAGTTTTGATTACAAAGGCGTAATAATAATTTTATAGTTACGTCGTTGTAGTCATTGATGACAAAACCGCTACGGCTGTCATTGTGGTGGCTCTCGATAATGATAATGATGATGACGTTGTATTGTTTTAGCCGGTTTTTTTGGTGATGTTTTTGTAGATGCTGTTGTTGTTGCGTTTATTAAAATTTTCATACTTGTTAAATCTTTGTTACCGTTAATTTTTGATTTTTTCTTTCTTCAAGGAGAAGACAATGTCAAACTACAATTTTTTTCTTTCTTCTTCAAGGAGAAGACAATGTCAAACATTTGTTTTTTCATAATCACTAATATTGTTTAACGGTTTTCTCTCATCTTTGTATGTTTCATATTTGCAATTTATCCACATGTTAAGTGTCCATTTAGAAACTTTTAAGGGTTTCTTTTTTTATTTTCTTTTAAAGTTTTTGTATTATCAATATTCATTAATATCGAAATATTAATTCTTTTTTTTTCTTATAGTTACACATTTAAAAATTTTCTTATTATTTTAGTAAATAACTTGTTTAACAACTTTTCTTTAGTTTTTCATCTTTGCCATTTCTAATATACAATTTTTTTGGCGTTGTTTCTTGTTTAATGGTTTTTACATTAAACAAGAAACAATACAAGGAACGATAATGTATTTGCATTAATAAAAATTTGACAATAAAATGTTTAAAGCACACAGAAGCTCTCCACTAGTTAAAAAAACACAATTTATGACCAGTGATACAAGTCGGGTCATTGCTTTAGATTTATTATTAAAGAAAAACGTTTTTATTAAAAGAAATGCAAAGGTGCAACTCTCGACCGATATTGTTGTTTGTCAAAAATCAACTTTTCTATATGCCACGTTTTAAAACACTTCATTTCAATTAACTCTTTTATCAAATGAACATTCACCTTTTCTTTTAGTTAATGCGTTACATCCACTTGTAGTGAACCACGACCGATCGATAACCCAAAACCAACTTTATTTTCTTGCGCCACGGCACACGGCCACGACCGGCCTCTTTCAATCGCAAACACCACCTGCCTATTCTTTTATTTCGATTTTACACTACACTCGATTTTCTTTTCCTTTCTCATCACAATATAAGTGCTGCCAGATCTTTTGGTGAGACAAACCCCGTCCACATTTTACCCTAAATCGTCAAAACATGTGAAGATTTTTATCCAATCTCGTTTGCAAGATTGCAGCAAAGGAATCGTCAAAGTTGCAAAAAAAAATCCGTAACAAAGTAACGCGAAAAAGTTATGTTAGATGTGAAAATGTATAAACGTTGAGTTAATCATTATATTTTGTAATTAATTACGCATCCAATTATACAATTACATGTACTTTTACAATAATTGAAAAAATTCAATTACAATTACATAGTATTTGTAATTGTGTTTTAAAAAAGAACAATTACATGTAATTTGGAATTGAAATTTTTCAATTACACATTACATGTAATTCTAATTGAAAAAATGTCAATTACAATTACATTTAATGCGGAAAAATATAACATGACGTATTCCAGTTATGCTTGTCCATGCCTATCCCAGCCATTTTTTAGGGAAAATTTTTAACAAAAATCATATTCAAATGCCAAAAGTAATTGAAAATGTAATTGTAATTTTGTAATTGAAATCACTTTCATGTAATTCTGATTGAGTTTTTTAAAATTTCTATTACAAGTAATAGTAATTTTATTTGAAATGTAGTTGAAATCCCCAGGTCCGGTTTTCATTATAATACTTTTCATTTCATGATAATTATCCACGTTGCAAGTTAAGTAGCATACGAAAGTAATGTGTTAGTTTTCGTCCCAAATGCGATTTTATATACAATACTTTGAGTTTTTTTCTGAGTTACCGGATATATTGGTAGTTCGATAATTAATGTCGTTTTTTTCTCATAGACGACGTGAACTACATATTTCATGTAGTTGTGATTACGTGGCTTACATTATTATACACTATTTTAAACATTAGACTTTCGACTATTTTCAGTAAAAAAGTGAGCGTCATGAGTAAAAAACAAGTTTATTAAAAATTAAGTTGAAAATTGACAATCAAACAGAGCATTATCGGCATATTTTATTGTTTTACTTGCAAAAGGGCAAAAATGCGGTACAAGCTCAGGAGAAATTATGTGAAGTTTGTGGTGAGGACTGCCTTACTGAACGTCAGTGTCAGCGTTAGTTTGCTCGCTTTCGTTCTGGAAATTTTAATGTGCCAGATGCAGCACATACTGGTCGTCCAACCACTACAGATGACGACAAAACAAAAGCGTTAATCGAAACTAGGGTTGCCATCCGTCCTCTTTTCCCCGGACACCATCCTATTTTTTAGGGCTTCCGGGGCAGTCCTCCTTCTTTTTCAGTAAGTGTCCAGGTTTGTCCTACTTTTTGCACTTTTCTCCATAACTTTTTTTTTAATTGTTGGCATCGCTTTTTTGTAGCTGTTATTTCAATTGAATTGGCATCACTTAATTTAATTGACAAATTTGAAGATTATTAGCAGTGTGCCAACTGTTGAAAATGTTCAAGAAACTCTTAATAATTCGTATCAATAAATTATAGAAATGTACATTCCCGAAAATGTATGCAATAAATTTGTTAATCGTTGTTTTTTTTTATTTCGGTACTACTTTTTGCGTCAGAGTAACTTGTCACCGTGTGGAATTTCCACATTTTCTTATTGAATTTATTATTTTAACTGAATTGTATTTAAATAACATAAATTTTTTAAGTGTATAAAGAATTCCCAAATTGATAGTTGGCAATACACATTGTTCACATAACGTACATTTGCTTATATTGCATGGCGAATATGGTAGCACTGTTCGTTAAGTTTTTTTTGTGAAGAAGAATTTATAAGGTTTATTATTATTGTCTTGCATACCGAAAGAGCCGGTCATCTTTTTTTATGTTAAATTTATAAAGTGAAGTTATAAATAGAAAACTAAAATTAAATAAATAGAAAATGAAATTAAAAAGTAAATTTATTGTTGATATTCGAGACACTGAAATAAGTGTCAATAATACAACAAAACATTGGCGCCCAACGTGCGCCTTTTTTTTTTTTGTAAAAAAAAACAAGCAGTCATTTGCAAATTAGCTGTAACATATTGTAAAAGAAGACATCTTTACATAAGAAGACATCTTTACATAAGAGGACATCTTTAATTACAGAAGAGGGCATCTTTAATTAAACAAAAGAGGACATCTTTAATTTTAAAACAGAACTTTGTTGTGTTAAACAAAACAAAAAAAAAACAGCAACTACGTTCTGGTGATTTGCTTATTGCTCCTTTCAAAAAAAAAAAAAAAAAAAAAAAAAAAAAAAAAAAAAAAAAATCTAATTGCTGATGTTGGGAGAAATTATTGCTGACATTTTAGAACTGGCTTTGGAAAGTTATTTTTGCAGAAGTTTGCTTTATTGTTGCTGCTGTTGGACCTCAAATTCTTTCGCCTTTTCTAACCACCAAACTTCAAATTGGAAGATAAATAAATTAGTACTATAAATGGGGAGCAATAAGGTTGTATTAATGAAATTTTTATTTACAAAAATAAACAAACAAGTGAACTAAAAGTAATAATTGCAAAGTAAGCTGATTTTGTTGGCGAATAAATTTAAATTCATTATATAATCTGCACAGTTTAAGCGCATTTTTTTAGAGAATTTATACATTTTAACACTTGTTTGTTTCTCTTTTATAAAATTTACACATGCCAGGACATACATATTTCACTTATCCATTCATACAAACATATATATTCCTCACATTAAACCTAGTCCAAACAATACCAATTACCAATCAATCTAACCTAGAAAATTTATTCCAAGGAATATTATTCCAAATAACCCTACACATGCACACACATCATCGTAATTAGCTGTCTGCAAATTCTTATGCCAAGTTTTTCTTTCAGTTTCTTTTATAGAACTTATCTTCGCCATTTGTATGAAAATTATTTGACGTTCAGGAAAGCAGCTGTGTTTGAAAATTTGTTTAATTACGATAATACAGTCATTGTCTTTGTATTTTATGGAATTATAAGCATAATTTGAATAAAATAGTGAATTGAAGAAAGTAATTTGCAAATAAAGTGTGGTTTTAAGTCATTAGGATTTATTTGAAGAACTTAATTGTGGAGTTTTAGTTGACACCTAAGTTAGGTTAGATTGAAAGTTTATTGGGCAGGTTAACTGAATATTATTGTGTAACAATTACAATGGTTGACCAGGAGAATCTTGTATCTTTGCAAAAGCAAAGAACGAAAACCAAGGGCAATATTAATCGTATAAGGAAGATGTATCAAGACGGTATAGGTTCTTTGGAGCCAATCGATTTGCAACTTAGATTGGAAATTTTAGATTCTTATGTGAAACAATTAATGGAATTTCAAAATGAAATTGAAAGACTGAATCCTGACGACAATAAGCGAGGTGAATTAGAGGAGATTTGTATTATTTGTTAACTAAATTAGGCGGCGGTCGTCGGATGAGTACAGCTCACGATTGCACAATGAGTGTACAACACCATGCCCCAAATCGTCTTCCTCAATTAAAGATTCCGAAATTTAGTGGAAAATATTCGGAATATAAAAACTTTATTACCACTTTTAATAATACAGTGAATGACGATCCAACACTTACAACAATTAATAAATTTAATTACTTGTTAAATTGTCTTGAAAAGGATGCTTTGCTTACGGTTCAAGCTTTTCAGGTGAATGAGGAAAATTACACCAGCGCTTTAAAAAGATTAGCTGAAAGATATGATAATGATTGTTTAATATTTCAAGATCATATAGATTCGTTATTTAATTTGCGGAAAATGACAAAACCAAGCGCCTCCGAGTTACGACACACGGTCGATACTGTTTCAGCTATCTTTGATTCTCTTTCACATATCGGATCAGATAAAGATATCACAATGCCATGATAATTCATTTGGTATTATCCAAAATAGAGTATGATTCAAAGGCCAAATGGGATGAGCAATTAGATTACAATAAACTCCCAAATTGGGGGGATTGTGCGTCAGTTTTAATCAGACGTTGTCAGTTTTTAGAGGTTAATGGCGACAGGTCTACTAATCCTGAACAAAATTTTAATAAACAATATAGGGGTAAAGCGAACAACAATATGGATAAGGATAAGAGAAATTCTCAGTGTTCTTTTGCGTGTGCTCAGGCCCAGTCGGAGGAATGCAAGGATCATACAATTGTTTCTTGCCCAATATTTTCCACGTTAATTGTAAGACAGAGATTTGATTTTACAAAGAGAAAAGGTTTGTGTATTAATTGTTTAAAAGTTGGTCATTCAGTTAGGAAATGTCACGCTAATCGGTGCAATCTGTGTCAGCGTCCTCATCATATTTTGCGGCATTATCAGGATTTAATTGAACAGAATAATACTGCCACTGTAAATCAGAACAGTGTAACACAACGATTTCAAATGCCTGCTACTATAAATCGTGGTTCAACTCAAAGCATTGAATATGCTTCGACTTCTACTAGAGCGGTTAATCGCATTCCGGCTCAGTTGCCAGATTCTCATTCGAATGGAGGAAGTATTCAGAATGTGACTGCGATGTTTGCTCATGGAAATGACAAACAGGTGATTTTATCTACTGCTATCGTACGGATAAAGGTTAAATGTGGAAAATATCAGCTTGCCCGAGCGATGCTGAACGAATATTTGCACCTTGGTCATATGTCACCAATAGATAATAAAATTCCAAGTTCGCCTCATTATTTCATTCCGCACCAGTGCCTGATAAGAGCTCATAGTACCACTACAAAATTAAGAGTTGTATTCGATGCCTCGAGCAAAACAACAACTCAAAACTCACTAAATGATACTCTGATGGTTGGTCCTATGATTCAGGAGGATTTATTCTCAATTTTATTAAGATTTAGATTAAATAAATTTGCCGATATAACTAAAATGTACAGACAAGTCAGAGTTCATAAAGATGATCGCAAGTTTCAATTGATTTTATGGCGAGAAAATCCAGATTTACCAATTCAAATTTATGAATTAAATACAGTAACTTATGGTACTGCTCCCGCGTTTTTTCTTGCGATCCACTGCCTTAAAGAAATTAGTGATATTTTCAAGGAGGTTAATCCTCTCGGTGCTAAAATTATAGGCACTGACTTCTATGTTGATGATTTGCTTTCAGGAGCAGATGATATTGAAACATTAACGCAGATTCGGAAAGAAGTCTCACAAATTTTGAGCTCTTGTGGATTTACTTTGGCTAAGTGGTATTCAAATTGTAAAGATTATAGTAATAACGAGCTCATGAGGCAATTAGAGTTAAATGACTCGGATTCTGCTAGAGCCCTCGGTATTATATGGAAACCAGAAGAAGATTATTTATGTTTTCTGTTGGAAAATAATTTTGCAAATCTTCCTGCTACCAAGCGGAATATATTATCGATATCTTCTCGTTTGTTTGATCCCCTTCGGTTGCTAGCTCCTATTGTAATAAAGGCCAAAATTCTCTTACAGGAGATATGGGAGAATAATCTTGATTGGGATGAATCAATTCCCCAGAACTTGGATACAGCATGGCAGAATTTTAAGAAAATACTCTCCCAAATAGATTCAGTTGTTATACCTAGGTTTGTTGGTACTTCATTGAATAGTAAAATTCAAATAGATGGTTTTGCCGACGCTTCAATGCAAGCGTATGGTTGATGTATTTATGTAAGATATGAAAGTGCACAAGGTATAATGGCACGATTGCTGGTTGCAAAAATCTAAAGTTGCACCTTCAAAGAAAGTTAGAACTTTACCTCGCTTAGAATTATGCGCAGCACATTTATTGACCAAATTGTGGAATGCGGTATAGCCCAAACTATCTAAATTTAAAGTTGAGAATACCACATTTTAGAGTGATTCAGAAATAGTTCTTCATTGGATCAAAACGCATCGATCTGTTTTACATACTTTGGTTAGCAATCGTGTAGCCGAGATTCAGGAGAAATTTCCAGACGCTAATTGGCGTTATGTGCCAACAGCTTATAATCCAGCTGATATAGTTTCACGTGGCTGCGATATTAAGGAAATTAAAGTCTTTTTGGTTTTCTGGTCCTGATTTTCTGAGACGTACGTTTGAAGACTGGCCAAAAAACAAATGTTTAGAGCTGTCTGCTGAATCTCTAGCGCTAGAAAAGAAGAAAACTAATGGGAGGAATAAAACAAGTATTTTACTATTGAATAAAAAATCTCTGGCACCAGCAAATATGAATTCTGATGAGAAAGATTCAATAAATAGAGTGTGGAATATGGTTGAGAGTATCTCGTCATGTAAAAAGGTGATTCGAATAGTTGCATACATTTTACGATTCATAAGGGGTATAAAGAATAAGTGGCAAACTTCAAATAAACTTGGTAAAAATATTGGTTCGTTAAGTGTTAAGGAATTAGAGTTTTCTTTTTCGAAAATTGTTGAGATGATTCAAAATGTTGAGTTTAAGAACGAAATTCGCATTTTATCTAATTCCTCGTTACCGAAACAGAATTTATTACAGAGGTTGAATCCTTTCATTCAGACATATGGTGTTGATAAGATAAATGTTACGTTATTGCGAGTTGGGGGTCGTTTAGGTAAATCTTGAGGATGAGGCTAAATATCCTCTTCTTCTGACGAAGAACTCACATTTCATTGAAATTTATTTTTTCGATTTACATGGTTCTAATTGTCATGCGGGACCTAGAGCATTGGTTGGAATTTCTCGCGAGAAAGTTTGGGTAGTTAACGCTCGTCCATTGGCCTGAAAGACTGTGAATAATTGTTTGTCTTGTTTAATTTTAAGCCAAAGTTAGCTTCCCAAATAATAGGTGATTTACCACGGGATAGAATAACTGGTTACCGTCCATTCTTGGTGTGTGCTGTCGACTTGTGGGGCCCTGTATATACGTCATTGAGAATAAGGGGCATACCGCCAGTAAAAACTTATATAGCTGTGTTTATTTCTTTTGCTTCTAAAGCAGTGCATTTAGAGGCATTATCTGATTTACAAACTGATACGTTTTTGTCTACTTTAAATAGGTTTGTGGGCAGAAGGGGTCTTCCAAAGACGATTTGGTGCGACAACGCCACAAATTTCGTCGGTACCGTCAGACTATGGAGCGAGAAGGACAAAGTGCGAGTACAACAGGCAACGGCAGAGCAGGGAATAGACTTTCACTTCATCCCTCCACGAGCGCCGCACTTCGGAGGGCTTTGGGAATCAGAACTAGAGTCAGCGAACGACAGGCAAGGCGAGCTTGTCATACGAAGAGCTAACAACCGTACTAGTAGACGTCGAAACCGTACTCAATTCGCGACCTATCGTGGTAATAACAGAAGATCCCAACGACGAAGAGGCTTTAACTCCAGGGCACTTGCTAATCGGGTGCTCGCTCAAATCGCTTCCAGAAATAGAAGGACGAGGCAACACGGCAGGCTCCTTGAAGCGGTTTCGTCTACTATCATCGCTCAAGGCACAGTTTTGGGATGTGTGGCGGCGGGATTATGTCCGAGAGTTGCAACAACGCGCCAAATGGAGCAGCCCGAACGACATCAAAATCGGAGACGTCGTTATCGTCCACGAAAACAACCTGCCTCCTCAGAAATGGCTAATAGGCAAAATCGTGGAAGTAGAAATCAGCAGCGATGGCAAGGTCCGAGTAGCCGTCGACAAAACAAACGGCGGTACATATAAACGACCAATTCGAAAATTAGCTCCTCTTCTATTTAACGATTCGCAGCCTGATTATAATCTCCAGGCTTGCAAAGGGGGCGGTGTTACGTCAGAGTAACTTGTCACCGTGTGGAATTTCCATATTTTCTTATTGAATTTATTATTTTAACTGAATTGTATTTAAATAACATTAATTTTTTAAGTGTATAATAAATTCCCAAATTGATAGGTGGCAATACACATTGTTCACATAACGTACATTTGCTTATATTGCATGGCGAATATGGTAGCACTGTTCGTTAAGATTTTTTTGTGAAGAAGAATTTTAAGGTTTATTATTATTGCCTTGCATACCCAAAGAGCCGGTCATCTTTTTTTATGTTAAATTTATAAAGTGAAGTTATAAATAGAAAACTAAAATTAAATAGAAAATGAAATTAAAAAGTAAATTTATTGTTGATATTTGAGACACTGAAATAAGTGTCAATAATACAACAATACAAAAATTATTGTGTTGAACACTACTAATTTTAAGTTCAAAATGATCTTTTTTGAGAAGTTTTTTTGTTAAGGAAGGCGCAGTGGGCGCGAGAAAAAAATTGAATCCAGAAACTATTTCTAGTTCTACTATTTCAACACTAATGTCAATAGCTAAACACTAATGTCAATAGCTAAAATCTGGCAACACCATAATAAAATTTGACATTTTTTAACATAAACAAATGAGGTTGGCCAAGCAGTTACCGTGAATGGTGTTCGCTATAACGGACTTCTTGTGGCCAGAAATTGGGGATGTGGACCTGGACGATATGCGGTTTCAACAGGATGGTGCCACTTGCCACACAGCCAACGAAACAATGGCTCTTCTGCGCGATAAATTCAATGGCCATGTTATCTCAGGTGGTGGCGATGTCAATTGGCCGCCAAGATCATGTGATTTGACACCGTTGGACTTCTTTCTTTGGGGTTATTTGAAAAAAAAGGTGTACGTCGATAAGGCAGCAACAATTCAAGAGCTAAAGGATGAGATAATTCGGCACATTAACGGCATAGAACCTCAATTATGCCTCAGCGTCATCGAAAATTTGGACCATCGGATGGAGGCCGATATTTTGTTCCATACATAATTGAACCATACCAATATTACCATATAAAAAGAAATGACAATAATTTCCTAAATAATTTCTGTTTTATTCAAAATCAACATCGGCACTTAAAATTTAACCACCCTTTACAAATGCTATTTGTTTTGTTTACAGTGAGTTAAGAAAATCAATTTGGTCAAAAAATGGAAATTTCAAGAGAAGGTTTTCGTTGGATTATTTTTCACAACTTTCGACGTGTATTATCTCCCCAGCAAAAACAGACATTACCGAGTAATTAACAGAGTAAGTAGCACGCAAAGGGTTTCACTACTTACCAGGCTATTTACTCGCAACATTACTTTTGTTCGCGATGTCCAAAAATTCATGGGTGGTCATTACCCTCTCGCTTACAAAAAAAGTGCGAATAATGAGTTACCCATAGTGAAAGAATAAGTAGTTACTCACAAAGATAGAATAATTGGTTACTCAGAAGTTAGGAAATAAGTGGTTACCCTACATTGTAAAATAGTTGGTCATATTGGCAAAAAAACTTTTTACCTTGGAAAATTTCCTATTTAGTTCAAAACAAATTTATAAATAAAATTTTAATATAAAAAAATACTTAATCAGTACTTATTTAATCAATTACCAGTAAGTGATTACTTTGCACGTACATATAAGTACTTCTATAACTTATTATCGGTAAGTCATTATTTTGTATTTTAAAGTAATGCAAAAGGTAATGACCTATCATTACTTGGTAATACGTATGGTAATGACCTGTCATTACCATGTTTTTGCTGGGTCAACAAGAATGTGTCAATGAACTCAGTTCTTTGTATGGCGATAAAGCAGCATCAAAAACCACAGTACATCGCTGGTACAGTGAATTCAATCGTAGTCGTAGTTCGGTCGCCGGCGAATTCCGTGAAGGTCGTCCAAAATCGGCTGTTGTGCCACAAAACAACAATGCAGTGCGTGAAGTGATAATGCAAGATCGTCATGTGACATATCGTAAGATAGAGGCATCCTTGCACATTAGTTTCACTTCAATACATTCGATTTTTTTATGGCCCTATGCTCCAACTTGGAACGACGGGAGTGAATATATATATATATACAAAACATTCGATTTTGCATGAACACTTAGTTGTAAAAAAAATTTTCTCTCGTTGGATAACCCATAATTAATCAATCACTCAAAAAAAGGCTCGCGTCGATTTGTGTAAGGGAATGACTAAAAAGTTGGATAGTGGTGCTTCAAAAGACGCGTATAAATTCGTGATAGATGACGAATCATGGATATATGCGTATGAGCCGTAAACGAAATTCAACAAAAGTTGTTCGTAGAAGAAGCGCAGCGAAGGAAATGGTCGCCTGTTTCTTCGGCCGAATGGGTCATGTGGCCACTGTTCCGCTTGAGCAACGTATGGCGGTCAATTCTGAGTGGTACACGACGACTTGTTTGCCGGAAATATAACCCTCAAAGAAGAATGATTCTCCGTCATGACAATGCGAGCTCTCACACATCTCGTCAAACAGATGAATTTTTGAGCAGTCAAAAAATCGAATTGATGTTCCATATCATCGAATTGATGATTCATACAGTCCTGATTTAGCACCCAATGACTTCTTCATGTTCCCGAATATCAAAAGTAAACTGCGTGGTTTACGATTCACGAGCGCCGAAGAAGCAGTTGAAGCGTTCAAAAACCATGTTTTGGAGGTGTCTCAAGAGGAATGGAAAAACTGATATGACAAATGGTTTGAACGAATGCAAAAGTGTATTGTTCATCAAGGGGAATATTTTGAAAAACAATAAAGCCATTTTCATTTAAAAATGTTTGTTATTATTTGCTATTCCCGAGATATAAATGGTACCCCTCGTATTTCTGATATTATTAGAGTTAAATAAAATGTTAATATGAATTTTCAAGAGTTTTGAGAATATTCGAAGAAATGCGACAGTAATATACTAATTCAAATTGGAAGCACTGAAAACCATTCATAAAACTCGCCCACTAAGAAAAATACAAACGGGAAAGCTATGGCAAAGCACTTTAACAGGTGGTACAAGTACTGGCAAAAAGTGCTTCCACAAACAAAAAATATTTATTTTATAAAATAAAAAAATGTTTAAATTAAAAAAAGCAAAAAAAGATGTTTTGCTTGCAACCGGATTTGAACTCGGAACCTCCTGACTACAAAAAAAATTTTTAACGAAGCATCAGCTGTAAATTTCTGACTAGGTATTCTATTCTTTGCCAGTTTTTTTTTTTTAAACCACCGAAATTTTTGTGAAACAAATACTAGCAAAACGCTTTTTGCAAGCGCTGGCAAAGCGTCACAAATGAGTGTTCTCCCAGTGATTTATCTATAACGCCGAGGTTACCCAGCGATATGCCAGTGCTTGATTTTTTGTACCACTAGCGATTTCTGACTGGGTCTTTACAATTCGTATCAACAAATTATAGAAATGTACATTCCTGAAAATGTATGCCATGAATTGGTTAATCGTTATGCTTTTTTTTTGTTTATTTATGTACCACTAATTAAAAGTTCAGAATGATTTTTTGTTTTTTGTGAACTTTTTTTTAGTGGGAATTAAAATTGTTTTATTTCTATAAAAATTTTATATGCATATTTTATCGCGTTGTTGATTTTTGTAAAATTAATTTATAAAAAAAAAGTTTCCTCTTTTTTAAGACACATGTCCTCTATTTTTGAGGTTGACGTCCTCTTTTTCTCAAAATGGAAATGGCAACCCTACTCTTAATAAATTAATGTTTTAAATTGTAATGGATTTTTTTACACGGATTAAAATATATACATTAATTTGCTAACCACAACAAAAAATTTGATTCACGAATCAAAAAATATGAAATTAATTCGGGCGAATTATCTTCAGTTTTTTACTATAAAATTCGCAGCAACCTAAGTAAATATGTATTCCATCCGGCTATTTTTGAAATATATCTTTTTAAATATACCCTGTGAGAAAACAGTGGTCAGTTGTAGCGAGAGTCCTGTCCCGTGACCGGTGAAAACAGGACCGGTCTGAAGGAACCTGACCTGTGACCCGTCTCGTGACGGGGGAAACAGGACCGGTCCCATGACTAGTGAAAACAGGACAGGTCTGAAAATACCTACCCGGTTACCTGTCCGGTAAGCGGTGAAAATGCAACTGGTCTTAAAGTAGCGGTCCTGTGGCTGGTGAAAAGAGTACCTGTCCCGAGACAGGTGAAAATGTGACTAAACCAGTGGTACAAATATTAGAGTTGTCAATTATTTGGATTTTTATTTTGATCGATTTTTTTTTCTATCCCTTACATGCCTGAATTGTTATGGCAGAGAATTTTCTGACCAAACTTCGTGGAAATATAGATCTATGCCAAAGAAATATTTTTATTATTTTTATAACAATTATCTTAATTTTTGCATTAAAAATACAGAAATATATTTTTTTGGGATTTCTATATTTTCATATATTTAGTTAGAATGTTCTTCTACCTCAAGTCCAAATTCTAATATGATATTGTCATATTAGATTTTATTTGTTGTTTCAAAAAGGGGTTGATCATTTTCATGATAGACAATACAATTGTTTCGTAGACATCACTCTACTCTTCTCTTTCTCTACTCCGCAATAAGAAAATGATAACTTTCTTACTCAACCCGAGACATTACATAAGGTACAAAAAATCAACGGAACGAGAATTTTGTACTTTCGTATATGAACTGTCTGATTTGGTAAAACCAGCTATAAATCAACTCCTTTTTGAAAGCAACAATTGTAAAAACAACTAACTTTAAACTCAAAACAAATTAAATATTTGAATGAGATTTTAGCCGTGGTATGCTCATTTTCAACAATTATCTTAATTTTTGCACTAAAAATACAAAAATTGTTTTTTCGGACTTTCTATATTTTCATATATTTAGTTAGAATATTCTTCTACCTCAAGTCCAAATCCACTTAAATTTAACAAGGAATAATATATATGAATTTAGCAGCCATAGCACTATACTTCTCCATATAAAGTACCCAAAATTTTTTAAAATTTTAAAGTAGCAAATTCGAAAGAGCAAAAAAGTACCAAGAAAAGGCACCAGTGAAAAGCCCGCGAAAATCCCTTTCCAGCAATACCACATTTGCATATGGTTCCTTTGATCAAAATATCTTTAAATGCAAAAAAACCAAAAAATTACCCATTTTGAACCCCTTTTTGGACCCTCTAAAATCCGAGGTGGCCGATAAGCTGAGACTGGTCGATCTTAGATTTTTTTTTCTATCACATATCCAAATTTCATCAAAATCGGAGTGTTTAGGATGAAGTACTTCAATTATTAGTACCATTATTAAATTTAAGGGAGAGTTGGGCGTGGATTATTTTTTCAGGCCACATTCCTTTTGTTATCATTTGATTTAGATTAACCCATGGAAATTTTCCGTTCCAAAGAAGCTGTTTTTCCTTTTTAACCCCTTCTACTGTCAACGTTTTTTTTTGGAAAAGCAATCGTTTCTAAGGCACCCAAACTGGAACCGGTTGCCTTAGAATGAGGTCTGGAACTAGTTCTAGAACTTCTGGTATTAGTTCTATAACTTCTGGAACTAGTTCGAGAACTAGTTCTAGAACTGATTCTCCTTCAGTCATATCGTGCATATAAGATCCATGGAACGGGTTCCGGAACCAGTTCCATGGAATCGGTTCTAGTGGAATCACTTTCAGAGCTAGTGTAATTGGCAACCGATTGCAAAAAATTTTCCTGGGAAGACGAATGTAAATAAATACCTTCGTGTTTAATGTTATAAATTCTCCACCATGTTCCGTGTACAAACAGACGGACGGACGGACAAGAGTAGCCGAGTCGCCTCAGAAAGAGGTTCTGAAAAAAAATCTTAGAGCAATTCCATATGAAAACTATCAAAATTGGCAAATTTTTGGACGACCCCTCTCCGATTTTAAAATAAATAGTCTCAATCGATTGCCCAGCAAAAAATAATGTACCTACATATTTTTTTTTTTTTTTTATAGTGACTGTTTTAGTGGTGGTGTACACCACTGTCATGTGACAAAATTGAAGAATTCTTCATAAGGGACCTCATTGAAAGTTGTTTTAAAAAAAACTACTAAAGCGATCGCAACGAGTGATAGCTCGTTGGAAAGGTATTGAATCAGGCTTTAATTGAAAAATAAAATTTTCCTAATTTTTCTCAGAAATTTACCTTTTTTCCCATGAAAATTAAATTTTCCCACGAAAATTAAATTTTCCGATTTTCCACAGAAGCTCCTAAATTTTCCGGCTAATTTTTTTTTTTGGATTCCTCAAAATTTTTGCTTTAAGAATCAGAAATAAAAAAATGGGGCCCGACTCCTTGTTTGGACAGGAGAGGAGCATTTAAGAGACCACCTTGTTCTCATTGTTTTTATATTTTTATAATTGAATTATTTGTATTTATTTAACATTATTTTATTATTAAAAATACATTTTAAAAATTATTTTACAGTTAAAAATACATTTATGAAGAAAAAATCAATTTTTTTTAAGAGCCCCAAGTTGAGTGTGTAGTGAATATGGTCTGCCTGCATTCACAAGATCGGCCATAAATCCATGGATAATAGCAGCAGTGGCATGTAATGGCACACCAAACCCGACTGAGGCTACAGGTCATAAAATGTTTTGTAAATTTTTTAAATTAATAGGTAATAAATATTTCGCCTAAAATGACACGTGCAGAAACAAGTCATAAAACACGGATTTTCCATAAATATGGCGAAATATTTATTACCTGGTAATTTAAAAAATTTACAAAACATTTTATGACCTGTGGTCGGCTTATTGGCAGTAACCAATTAAGTCCCTCTTTAAAAAACATTTTATGACCAGTAGTTCACGCAAATTTTCCTATTAAAGAAAAGCAAATATCGCTTATTTTTTTTACCTATTTTTTACCAAAAAATAAATATAAATACTACACACACTCTGAGTCAAATTTTAGTTGAATACTAAACGTGAAAGTGTTAAAGTGTTTTTTTTTGTAAAGTAAAGAGTGAAGCTGTAAAGACAATTTAAAGTAAAATGAATAAATTTTGCTGCAAGAGTGGACATCGTTCGAAAAAGATAAAAGTATTAAAATTAACTGGTGTTTCGAAGCGATACATGAATGAATTAAATATACAATACGGTGAAGAAGCAGAATTCATTTGCCCCAAGTGTAAAATCGATTTGTCTCAACAAGCAAATGCATTGAAACAAATGCAACCACAATCTGAGAGTGAAATGACAATTGAACAAAATGTTTCATCTGATAGTGAGGCAGACATTCCGATGGTCAATATGTCTTTGAGTCCTTTGAATGAGGCTATTACCACTTTAGGTGAATCGCCTATTACAAAAAGAAAGTTGCGAAGTGAAAAATACAGGAAAGAGAAAAAAGGCAAGGTTATGAGTGCAATCGCGACAATATTTGATGAAGGCTCTGATAACGAATGCAGTCAAGCAGATGACGTTGATGACGGCAAACAAATGATTGAGCAGTTGAAAAGAAAATTCAATTTAGCGACCACTTTTCCGGAGAAATATCTCATTTTATCTGTGCTGCCTCAATCATGGTCTATACGCAAGATTTCTGAACAGTTTCAAACACCTTTTTACATCGCGAGAAGAAGCAAAGAATTAGTTCGACAGAAGGGCATATTGGCGACTCCCACCAAGAAATTTGGCTCAAGGACCCTCAGCGAAGCAACGGTGAAATTGATTCAAGATTTTTACTGCAATGATGACAACAGCCGCGCCTGCCCAGGTACACGTGACTATGTTATCACACGTGAATATGGAGAAAAAGTACACAAGCAGCGCAGATTATTATTATGTAATCTATCCGAAGCATACCATCAGTTCAAAGAGAAATACCCAGCAGAAAAAGTGGTATTTTCTAAGTTTGCCATCCTACGACCAAAAGAATGCGTGCTGGCATTAGACAGGCACGGAACGCATTCAGTCTGCGTTTGCATGTTTCATCAAAACATCAAATTAATGTTCTTTCCATGCAAGAAATTGAAAGTATTTCACGGTGAAATTGAAACATATAGGGACCTCCTGTCGAAGTCGTTGTGCGCATACCCCACGGAAAATTGTCATCTGTCCAAATGCGACAATTGTCCGAAGATTGACGAGCTAGAGCAATATTTGGCGGAAAAGTTTGAACAGCTGTTAATTCAGGAGGTGCATTTCAAACAGTGGATAATTAGCAGCGGCAGATGTTCCCTTGAGACCGTGGTAAAGCAGATTCCGGAATTCATCGAGGAATTCGGATTCAAGTTGAATGAACTGAAGGCGCACCATTTCATATCCGAGATGCAATCGAAATTTCTAAAGGAAAGTAAGGAGAAATTAGCCCAAAATGAATTCATTGTGATAAGCGACTTTGCCGAGAATTACACTTTTCTCGTTCAGGATGAAATTCAGGCTTATCACTGGGCAAACGACCAGTGCACGGTGCATCCTTTTTGCATTTATTTCAAAAACGAAGATAACGAACTACAGACCGTAAGCCTTGTTGTTGTCGCGGAGAGTTTAGCTCATAATTATGTGTCCGTTTATTTATTTCAAATGAAACTGTTTGAATTCTTAAGATCAAAATTCGATGCAATCGACAAAGTAACGTTTTTCTCAGACGGCGCGGCTTCTCAGTACAAGAATAAAAAAAATTTTTACAATCTTTGCATAATTGAAGAAGAACAAAACTGCAAGGTGCCGACGTGCTAAATTTAAAGTTACTTTAATTTTATAATGATGCCAAGACAATTGAAATTTTTAATAAATATTGTAATTAAGTATAAGCAGCAAAATAAGAAAGATTTTTTCTTCATAAATGTATTTTTAACTGTAAAATAATTTTTAAAATGTATTTTTAATAATAAAATAAAACAATGTTAAATAATTACAAATAATTCAATTATAAAAAATATAAAAACAATGAGAACAAGGTGGTCTCTTAAATGCTCCTCTCCTGTCCAAACAAGGAGTCGGGCCCCATTTTTTTATTGCTGATTCTTAAAGCAAAAATTATGAGGAATCCAAAAAAAATTAGCCGGAAAATTTAGGAGCTTCTGTGGAAAATCGGAAAATTTAATTTTCATGGGAAAATTTAATTCTCATGGGAAAAAAGGTAAATTTCTGAGAAAAATTAGGAAAATTTTATTTTTCAATTAAAGCCTGATTCAATACCTTTCCAACGAGCTATCACTCGTTGCGATCGCTTTAGTAGTTTTTTTTAAAACAACTTTCAATGAGGTCCCTTATGAAGAATTCTTCAATTTTGTCACATGACAGTGGTGTACACCACCACTAAACCAGTCACTATAAAAAAAAAAAAAATATGTAGGTACATTATTTTTTGCGGGTAATCGATTGAGACTATTTATTTTAGAATCGGAGAGGGGTCGTCCAAAAGGTGATCGTTTTCATATGGAATTGCTCCTTACACAATTTTTTTTTTACAATTCTTCATTCAATAATGGAGTTTATAAAAATAAATTTTGGATTTTTCTTTAACACACACTCATGAAAAAACGATAAGATGCAGCGATTTTTCTCAAAAATACCAAACCTTAATAAAAAAAATTTTAAAAGAAATCATGTGTTAATTTTGACGGTGCTTTAACTAAATTTAACTCACGAGTATATTACTAATTTTTCGAAAATTTAACAATTATTTAGCAAAAAAGTTCTGCTTATTTCAGTAGTTTTTATAGCGGAACCTAATTTTTAGTAGCTTTTTCAGCTATTTTTGTATACTTATTTCTATGAGTGCATTTTTCTTTTAAAGCCAGATTCACAATGCTGCAGTACTTCACTCTGAGTGGATTTTGTTCCTTTCTTTTTCGCACTTACATATTTTTCGCATTATGACATCTCTATTTTAGTACACTCAACTATGCAGCGTTCAGCACTTCCGCACTGTGAATCCGGCTTAATTTGTTTATTTTTTCATACTACAAGAAATAAATAAGTAGATTTATAATGAATTATTTTAATTTGTAGAGTTTATTTCAGCTATTTATTTTTAAATTTAAAAATGTAATGAAACAAAAAAATCCCGAAACCCCGAAAAATCCCGAAATCCCGGGATTTAAAATTTCAAAATCCCGAATCCCGGGATTTGTAAAAACCAGTTCAGTTCGGCATCCCTACTCTTTAGTAACCGTATCTTTAGAAAATGTAAATAGAATCATAATCTACACTGAATTATCTTTCTGGTAATGTATAAAAGTTCAAAATCGGTTGGAAAATATTTTAGTAATTGCAATTTCCTCAGACCATTGTAGGTGTAGTATATGCATGAAGTAGAGTAACTGCAATTGGAAACCGACACTTATTTCTCATGCATAGTTCTGTGAGGAACATTGTTGGCATAACGGCGAATTTCTCGTCAGATCTAGCGATTTTATTTCGCCCCTAGGGGTAAAAATTGTCCTGTAGCTATTAGCCAAAAATCTAACGATTTTTTATCAGCCATAATAAAATTTATAAAAATCAGTTTTATTTTATTGAAGATTTTTAGTTGATCTGAAGATTGTTACAATGAGTGTTATTTATGTTCGGTTTAAGATCAAATATGCCAAATCCAATTCAATAGAGAAAAAACTTATGAAAAAAACTTTCCTAGAACCAATAGGTGACAATTAATGCATTTTCAAGTGACACCAAATTCACTATCATCAGATTGTCTTTATGGGGTTCTCTCTAGGCTATAATGTAGATTTTAGTTTTTTGTATATATGTATATGTTAAATTTTAAAGAAAAGCATTTGAGAAGTAAATTCAAACATATTTACTTATCCATTTCATATTATTATAACTAACGAAAACCACATGTCTTTAACAAAGCTATTATTTTTCTCTATGTTGTAGTTGTGCTTATTTATTGAAGCTCTTTCAATGGACAAAGCAATGATTCGTGCTTTTTAGCATTTAAGCTTTTTAATTCTATTTATAGAAATTAGAACGAAAGCAAAGAAACTTTTACACGACTAACATGTTGCAAGTAAGTTTTATGTTGAAAAATATTGTAAAATTCGCATATTGATATTCTTTTATTATAAAAAAATAACTTTTTAAACGATTTTAGAAAAAAAAAATTTTGTAAAAAATACACATTTCGTTAAAATATGGGTATGTAGTTTTTGACCGTAGAATGCACTCTTTTGAATATTTTCAATACTAACATTAATTCAATGAAAATTGGGATTCATTATTTGCAGCTTAATCGTAAAATTTTTTATTATTTACAAGTTTACAACACTTCTTATGAACATATTAAAGAAAATTTTGAGTAAAATACTCATTTAAGTGCCATTTTTCGACAATCTAGCGATAAAATTGCTAAATTCTTGCACTGTTTGTAAATCTGGTGATTTTCTACCGATTTTTGGGTCTGATCTAGCCCTTTATTTTGAAAATTTGTTGGCAACACTGGTGAGGAACAAAGTCGTCCCCTCGTTTTGTGCCACACTATTATATTATATGTACTAAATTTAATATATATTTTAAGTTAAAATTATTTAAATAAATATTATCTAAATATTCTAATTAAAGCTAATTAGACATCGCCTGAAGTTACGCCCATCGTGTTGTGTTTATGTTAAATATGGATAAACGTATGTTTGTATGTATGTAGTGTATGTTTGTGATCGCAAAATTGTGTATAAAAGCAGGTCACACACATAGTGGTGTAAGATGTGACGAATTTACGTCATTTTGACGTTTTTTTATACAAAATTTTACAAATGACGATTGACGATTTTTAATAAAAATTCCACATGTTTTGACGATTTAGGAAAATTGCTTACTTTTTAACGAATTCTAAGCAAAATTATACAGAAAAGCGTTAAAAAAAACCAATTTGCGGTTTTTCGAATCGTCTTTTTGGAATTCGCAATAATCGTCGGTTCTGAGTGGCAAAATATGTTCGTGGTTGAAAACAATTAACAAACAAAAGTTGGAGCTAGGTAAATTTTTAAGTTACACAGCTTTACAAAATTAATTTTTTGCAGGGATTTAAACTTTCATAGATTTAGGCAAGCTGATTATAAATCTGTTTTTCAAATGTCTCAATTACGTCATATTTTTTTAGAAAATCACCCAGTCAGAAATCGCCAGTGGTACAAAAAATCAAGCACTGGCATACCACTAGGTAACCACGGTATTAAAAATAAATGACTGGCAGAACACTCATTTGGGACGCTATGCCATCGTTTGCGAAAAGCGTTTTACCAGTATTTGTTTTATAAAAATTTCGGTGGTTTATAAAAAAAACCATAGGCAAAGAATTGGCTTAGAGTGATATGCCAAGGTTTGCAACCAGTGGTTATCCAGTGCTACCTAGTCAATGCTACCAGGCGTACAAAAATCAATGCACTGGAAAACCAATGATTTTATAAAAATGCTGACGCTTCGTTAAAAAATGTGTGTAGTCGGAAGGTTCCGAGTTCAAATCCGGTTGCAAGCAAAAAATTTTTTTTGGATTTTTTTAATTTAAATTTTTTTTTGTTTTATAAAATCAATTTTTTTGTTTGTGGGAAAGCTCCTTCAAGACCAACTTTTTTTTTTGCCCTCCTAACACTGGCATACTAGTTACAAAAAATTGTTTGCCAGTACTAGCATTTTGGCACAGCCAGTAGTTGTCCAGCTATTATTACTCATTTATGTGTTTAGCCATTAAATATTATATGTCTCGTTAGCTCAGTGGGTAGAGCAATCATCTGCCAATCTGACGGCCTGGGTTCAAATCACGGCAGGACCAAAAAAAAATCCATATGAACTTTTTTTAAATATTATTTTGGAAAATATATTTCCAGACCACCTATTTATTGGTGTTGCCAGCGTTTTGCCAACGTTTAAAAATTTTGTTCCTCCAGTGCTTTTCCGGCGCTTTTTGAACAGCCGGTCCTTTTGTCTAATGATGTTATCATTTTGGGAATGGGAAAGCACTTTTTGCCCGTACTTGTACCACCTGTTAAAGTGCTTTGCCACCGCTTTCCCGTTTGTATTTTTCTGACTGGGCAATGTTAAAAATTCCGAAATACACTGTATTTGGCTTATGTCTGAAAGTTTTAAGAACAGAGTTTGGAATCGCGAACTTAAAGTCTATATAAATTATTTATGAGGATTTTAACCGCAAAACACATGATGAGGTGTTTTATCTATAATTAATTATAGCATAAATACCACCTTTTTACAGATGAAGCAAAACTAACGGTCAGTTATACATATATAATTCGAATTTATAAAATCTTAAGAGCTGTAATATAGAGTTAAGCAGTTAAAATTAATTTCGAATAAAAAAAATGGAACTAGTGTTTTTATGATATTTAACTGATGACGATTGCTCGACGATTTTTCATAAAATTGTTGACGATTTTGACGATTTATTATTACATTTTTGACGATGTTTGACCAAAAAGATCTGACACCACCGCACACACAGCAGCGAAGTCAGTCGGCCTGCGGCTTTCAAGTAGGTAGTTTGAGTTGACTAACTATTTGAAAGCAAATAAGGGAACTATAAGAACTGTTGGAGTTGACTTTTCTTACATTTGCCTTTTGCGCGACTGGTGTCTATCCGGTAGTTAGTAATCCTGTAGTTAGTTTGTCTCGTAGTTTAAGGACTGTTGGAGTTGACTTTCCTTAAAAGTATTTCCCTGTAGTCTATCCCGTAGTTTAAGGACTGTTGGAGTTGACTTTCCTTAAAATTATTTCCCTGTAGTCTGTCCGGTAGTTAAAGGACTGTTGGAGTTGACTTTCCTTAAAATTATTTCCCTGTAGTCTGTCCGGTAGTTAAAGGACTGTTGGAGTTGACTTTCCTTAAAAATATTTCCCTGTAGTCTGTCCCGTAGTTTAAGGACTGTTGGAGTTGACTTTCCTTAAAATTATTTTCCTGTAGTCTGTCCCTTAGTTTAAGGAATGTTGGAGTTGACTTTCCTTGAAATTATTTTCCTGTAGTCTGTCCCGTAATTTAAGGACTGTTGGAGTTGACTTTCCTTAACAATATTTCCCTGTAGTCTGTTCCGTAGTTTGAGGACTGTTGGAATTGACTTTCCTTAAAAATATTTCCCTGTAGTCTGTCCCGTAGTTTAAGGACTGTTGGAGTTCACTTTCCTTAAAATTATTTCCCTGTAGTCTGTCCGGTAGTTTAAGGACTGTTGGAGTTGACTTTCTTTAACAATATTTCCCTGTAGTCTGTCCCGTAGTTTAAGGACTGTTGGAGTTGACTTTCCTTAAAATTATTTTCCTGTAGTCTGTCCCGTAGTTTAAGGACTTTTGGAGTTGACTTTCCTTAAAAATATTTCCCTGTAGTCTGTCCCGTAGTTTAAGGACTATTGGAGTTGACTTGCCTTAAAATATTCCCCTGTGGTCTGTCCCGTAGTTTAAAAAAGACTGTTGGAGTTGACTTTCCATAAAATTAATTCCCCGTAGTCTTTCCCGTAGTTTAAGGGCTGTTGGAGTTGACTTTCCTTAAAAGTATTTCCCTGCAGTCTGTCCCGTAGTTAAGGACTGTTGGAGTCGACTTTCCTTAAAATTGTCACCTGTTCTCTAGTTGCAGGAATTCCCTGTCAATCTGTCATTCGTTTAGGGATTATCGCCATCGTGGTCTGTGGAAATAGTGAATGTCGTGTTGGTCGTCGTACAATGTGTGCCGCAAACTAACCTGAACTAAAATAGGATAAGAAAGTGTAAAGAAAAAAACTACTAGCAACCTAATTATATTGTTACGAAAATGGCTTGGCCTAGTATAGAAAACTATGGACTTTTCTAGAAGAAAATAGCCCAAGAGACGGGATGGGAAAAATACATCAATCTGGCAACATAGTACTACATTTAATTATACACCTAAGAATATGCTATGATTAATTACGCAGTAGAATTGTATAGTTGGTTGAATACAAGTGTTTGTTTGTGTGTATAGTCTCAAAGCGTAATGTAAGAGTTTGTGTGTATGTAGTATGTCATATTGTATAGTTGGTTAATAATAAGAGTTTGTGTGTATGTATAATGTCAAGCCTAATGTAGAGTAATATTGTATAGTTGGTTAATAATAAGTGTTTGTGTGTCTGCATAGTCTGTAAGCGTATGTAGAGTTAAGTATACCATGCTAGAATTATCCAGTGTGTTGTAGAAGTATGGCTGTTACTATATACGGCGCGCGTTAACATTAGTAACGAAGAAGTTGATAATTAACAGTTGTGCCGTTAAGACCGCGAGTTAGTATCGTGTTAAAGTTAGTAGCGCTTTAGTAATCGTCATAATAGAGAGTTTGTAAATAAGTAATAGTGTGTAAATAAATAAGAGCGTCTAAGCTATTTCAAACTAAAGTGTGTTCGTGTTTTGGTTATTGGCTAATTGGTTGTTATTATCGCTGCGACAGCACCAGGACTGTTTATCTAAGGGAGATAAACGAACGTTTTGTAAGGTAAAACGTAATAATTGGTGTCACCGTTGGAACTGGTTATTTTGATTGCAATAGAAAAGAATCCGGTTTATTTAAGGGAAATAAACCAACGTTTTTAAAAAGTAATAACGTAACAATTGGTATCAGAAGTGGGATTGCGAAAAATAAGTAACCAGGATATTGCAAAATAAAAATAACTAAAAGCAATGAAGTTTGAAGAGCTTAAAGTGGAACAGCTCAAGCAGGAATTGAGTAAGTTGGAGCTGCCGGCAACAGGTAATAAGGCAGAACTTCAAAAAAGGCTTATAGAAGAATTCAAGAGACGTGGCGTGGACATCGATACTTACGAGTTTGAAGACAAAGAAGAAGAAAGAGAAAAGAGAGAAACAGAAGTAAGTACACGTACGGCTACAGCTAATATGGACACAAACGCGATACTTTTCGCTCTGAAGGAAATTAAAGCCGATTACAGAGCCACCAATGAACAACTTTTAGTAAAAGTTCAAGAAAATTCTAGAAAAACGGAAGAAAATTCTAGAAAAATGGAAGAGAATTCTAGAATGATAGAAGAAAACTCTAGAAAAATGATGGAAGAAAATTCTAGAAAAATGGAAGAGAATTCTAGAATGATGGAAGAAAACTCTATAAAAATGATGGAAGAAAATTCTAGAAAAATGGAAGAGAATTCTAGAATGATAGAAGAAAACTCTAGAAAAATGGAAGAAAAGCTGGTAAAGAATATCAACGAAAGTGTTCAGGAAACTTGTAGAACAAATAATGAGAAACTCCTAGATGAGGTTAGAGCTACAAGTGAGAAACATCTAGAGGAAGTTCGGGAAACTACTAGAGCCACGAATGAGAAATTGAATGAAGTCACAGAATTCATAAACCAAAGAATGGATCGCGTTGAGGTACAAGTCAGCAAATTTGATGAGAAGCTTGTCGATTTGGAGAGTAAGATGAATAATCTGTAAATTGACATAGAGGCGAAAATTAACAATCTTCAATGCCAAGGTGGGCCAGTTCGTGTTATTCCAGAAATCTCTAGTAGAATAAAGACATCATGTTTCGATGGCAGTACACCGTTTAACGTATTCAAGTTCCAGTTTGAAACTGTGGCTAGCAGAAATTTGTGGACAAATGAAGAAAAAGCCATTGAGTTGATTTTGGCCTTAAAAGGAACCGCAGCAGAAGTCCTTGAAAGCATACCAATGAGCTGCAGGAATAATTATGACGACATTCTGGCTGCACTGCAACGAAAGTATGGTGGTGAACATAAAAAGGAAATCTACAGAATGGAATTGCGAGGCAGAGTGCAGAAGGTCAATGAAACACTGCAAGATTTCGCGATGGAGGTTGAAAGATTGGTGCAGATGACATACCCCGGTGAAAACCATCCATTCTTGGACCAGTTCAAGATTGAGGCGTTTGTAAATGGCATTCGTGATCCCGATGTGAAATATGCGGTATGCGCTACACAGAAATTAACTTTTGCAGAAACTGTTTCATTTGCGCTGGCACAGGAGACGGCTAAAGTAATTTCTAAGCCGCAAACATACAAGGTGCGAAATTTGGAGGTTATCGCAGAAAAAGAGAGAGACATAGTTAACGACTTAAGAGAGGCAGTTATGCAGGCACTAGAAGAGAAACAAAACAAGGCACAAGCTAAATGCTAAAACTGCGGTAGAGTTGGCCATTTTCAGCGAAAATGTAAGGCACCAAGAAAACGATCTAGATCTTCTTCGCCACCACGGGACAATAAGCGGGCTAACCATCAAGTATCACAAGAGTCACCGTTAAACTAAAACGAGCTAGCACAACGGGGCATGAGCTAGCTCCCACAAACGAGGGCCCCACAATTTCCATATCAGTGATACAGCGGAAAAATAGCAATCTTACAATTTGTGGGTTCGTCTACGGCAAAAAGCACATCTTTACGATAGACACAGGGGCGTCACAGTCAATTATTAGGCCCGATGTAGTGAAAGGGGCAATTGAACCATTAAGCAACGTAAGTCTGCGAACAGCTACTGGGGATCCTGCTACTGTCTACGGTAAAGTTAAAACTAAATTAACTATAGCCAACATCAACGTAGATCATGTATTTATTATTGCTGATATTGTGGACGAAGTAATAATCGGTGCAGATTTTATGATTAGCCATAACGTTAAACTGCATATGGGGCAACAAATAATGATTTGGCACAACGTTGAAATACCTCTTGATGTTGGTTATGAAAGTAAGGCTCAAATAAGAAAGCTAGCTACTGTCGGACGCCAGAAACTACCACCACAGTCAGAAACCGTAGTGTGGGCACGTATGGAGGGAAATTATGTGGACAATCGGTTGTGGGTAGTAGAACCTATAGAAATAAAGAGTGACCTTATAACAGCAAAAGCCCTCGTAAGAGCCTGTAACGACGGAAGAGTCCCGGTATCTTACGTCATCTTACGACAGGTTTACGACATCCAATAAAAAAATCTTGTTCCATATCTCATAGCCTTGAGTCTTTTAAGTAAAAAAAATTATAACTTAGTAATCGGTTTCAAAAATATTTATGACGTGTGCTCGAATTTCTCAATGAAGTAATAATTTAACCTTTTTTGGTCTGGGCATTATTTATTACTGGGCCGGTTCTTAACCGAATTTGAATTTGTATACCTTTTTGAATAGATATCAAATAATTTAACATGTAGAATAAAATTTTTTCCCATTATTGAAAAATTTACATAAGTCTCGAAAAAAGTAATTTTTTCCCCATATAAACGCATTTGCAATTTTCAATTGAGCGACCTCTAAACATTTTTCGATTGGCCCAAAACTTCGTATTTATCACTTTTTTTGGCCATTCGCATAGTTCTGGGGGGTGAGACCTAAAATTTGAACACTTTTTTTTTGCCCATATAACGAAGGGCCACCCTAATATATATCTATATATATAAAAATAAGTTGGTATATGTTCGTCATTTTATAACTCGCGAATCACTCAACCGATTTACAAACCAATACATGCGTTGGAAAGGTATACTTTTACTGATGGTCTACGGAAAAATGTCTACGCATACGCGTTATACGCACACTTTTGTGATGGTGTGTTTTTCCTATATAAAATGTGTGATCGATATACAAATTTTTATTTTTCAACGGATTTCTGTCAACCGATTTCAACCAAAACTGCAGGGTACGTTGAGGATGGTCTGTAGATGGTTTATGTTTGTTTGTTTGAAATTGGCCGAGTGGTTCCGGAGATATGGCGTCCCTACATATAAAATTTTCGTGTTGTTATGACAACCAGGCCTTGGCGTTACTATGGTGATCAGGCAGCACTTATAGCATTAACTTATAGCATTAGCACTTATAACATAAATCTCAGCTCATCCTATCTCAATTTGTTTTTGTTGAAACTTTTTTTTTTTTAAATATTTTTTTTTTTCTGGAAAAAGTTTTTTTTTTTTGGAAACACTTCTTTTTTTTTGTGGGAACTTTCTTTTTTGTGGAAATTTTTTTTTTTTTTTTGTGAATTTTTTTTTTTTTTTTTGTTGAAAAAGTTTTTTTTTTGGAAACTCTTTTTTTGTGGAAACTTTTTTTTTTGTGGAACCTTTTTTTGTGGAAACTTTTTTTTTTGTGGAACCTTTTTTTTTTGTGGAAACTTTTTTTTTGTGAAATATTTTTTGTTTGTGGAAACTTTTTTTTGAGTAATTTTTTTTTTTTTTTTTGGGGAAACTTTTTTTTGTTGTGGAAACTTTTTTTTGTGCAAACACTTTTTTTTGTGGAAACATTTTTTTTTTTTCAGGAAAATTTTTTTATTTTGTTGAAACACTTTTGTTTTTTGTTTAGAATTTTTTTTCGTTGTGGAAACTTATTTTATATTTTTGTGGAAACTGTTTTTTTATACAAACATATTTTTTTTTGTGGAAACACCTTTTTTTTTTTTGGTGGAAACATTTTTTTTTTGTTGTGGAAATTTTGTTTTTTTTTTGTAGAAACTTTGTGGAAACTTTTTTTTTTTGTTGAAACACTTTTTTTTTTGTGGAAATTTTTTGTTGTGGGAACTTTTTTATATTTATGTGGAAACTTTTTTTTGTGGAAATTTTGTTTTTTTTTTGTGTAAACTTTTTTTTTTGTGGAAATATTTTTTTTTTTTTTTGTTGAAATACTTTTTTTTGGTGGAAACACTTTTTTTTGTGGAAACCTTTTTCTTTTGTGGAAACACTTTTTTGTGGAAACACTTTTTTTTTGTGGCAGCACTTTTTTTGTTATTTTAAACACTTTTTTTAACACAGTTTTGGGAAAGAACGGGGAACAAGTGGAATTGAAACTCGAGAAAATGGCAATGGGAACAGAGAACAGAGGAATGTAATCCGGAACGAAATGAAACAGAACGGGGAACGAATGGATTCGCATTGACAATAAACAAATCGCAAAGAGAGTCATAGTGTATACATATAAGAGTGACTGACTGGCTGACTGACTTATTTTACCCTCTAACCGGCCTATCCTTTTTCACCAAAGTATAAATAAAATCCAAAAATGAAATTAAATTTTTTTTTTCGTTTTTCGGAAACTACGAAATTGAGCGTTAATTAAATAGAATCCTGTATGTGCTTGGACCAAAGTAATGACTTTTTTAAAAGCTAAAGCTGTAGTCTTACTTTGTGTGTATTATCAATGGTTTAAAAGCAACTTAAATATATTTTTCAAATTTTTGGAAATTGTGTTAGTTTCAGAATAATAGTTGGCGAACTTTAGTTGAAGCTGTTTATTTCATAGCCCTGTTATATTATTTTACTTCGGTGGGGTTAAGTGCTATGGGAACAGTGAAGGAGGACACTGTATTAGGGATAAAAAAAATCATACACATTATTCTTCCAAATTGATGTTGCGGACGATGGGGATCGAACCCGCAACCACATGTGTAACAGTTCAACGCGCTAAACATTACACCACAGCTCTCACATCGTCATCTTTATTTATTGTTAATTATTAAGTGTGTCTATTTGATTTTATTTTTACTTAAAAAGTAGAAAATTTGTTTTAACCTAAGCTTCCTCTGAATAATAATTTTTGCAATTATTTATTTTTTATATAAGCTGCTAATAAGCATTCTCATCGAAGGGGGCTTTTATTTTCAAGATTTTTACATTAATAAAAAACATTGTATTTTATTTTCATAAAATTATTTAATTCCTATGCAAGGCAAATTACATTTTAAACTTTAAGGTACGCTAACAACGTAGCGGGCTTACCCAAAACGACAAAATTCGTTTTCGGTTTAACTGACATCCCAGAAACTAGGCCTAAGGCACGCCGCTAAATCTAGCGGGCTTGCCCGCTAGTATATATAATATATGTATGCATAGCGCATGGTACGGGGACATTTTTTCGATCAAGTGTTTAGTATGGAGACATTTGGTTAGTTTGGGGACTGTCCTCGAACTCTTCCTAGATCCCCGTAGCATGCGCTGTGTATACATATATATATATATTAAAAACACAAATGAACAAAACTACTTACGGGTCTATCTACCTAAGTTCGCACTTTACCAAATTATCTTGACATACACACGTATATTGCAATTTATAATGGATTCATTACTAACAATCCACTTTCATGAGAAAAAGTTATCAAATATTTATTTATTTTAAACCCATTATTGTGTCCGAATTATTTATTTGTGGTGGCTGGTTGAAGGCTTTTATTATAAAAACTGTACTTTAAATAAAAAAGCGAATTAAAAAAATTGACGCCGATGGCTTGAACAACAGACAATTAGTTGTTACATGCTCACGTGTTGGTATACTAAATGATTTAATTATATAAAAATGAAGAGGCAAAAAATAGTGTTTGTACTTCTCATTTCTCATTTCTTTATTTTCTATAAGGTCTATGGATAACAATGATCCTTACAGACTACTCGCTAAAAATAAAATTAAAAAATGAATACAAATTATTTAAGTAAAGTTTAAACATTACAATAAATTTACCTTAACAATTATTTTACCTTAACAACAAATATTATGTTTTATTTTATCTAAAGGAAATTTAATTCTAAACTTTAAGGCACGCTAACAACGTAGCGGGATTCGCCCGCTAGTATCATATAACTGGAGACAAAGTATCATAACATCAAATTGACAAAAGTAACTAGTACTCTTACAGTTGAAGTATTGATATAATACAGAACAGGTGCAGTATAATTAGATGTATATGAAAAAATGGCAATAGGTGCCGTTAAACACTGTCCCGTGACTGTTACAAAGTGCACATAATACTTAACTGTGTGGCCACAAAAATTATGACATAATACTAAACTATGAGTATTTCAAAAATACTGATTACGGAACTGTTCGGTACGAGAAACTAGAGAAACTTAAATCACTAATTGACCCAAAATAGGTACATCCCATCTGTATTTGCAAAAATTAATTAAGAGAAGATTAAATTTATGTGTTTTTTAAATATATTAATGGAACAGTTTTTTTAAATATGCTATTCTCAATTTTATAAAAATAACTAAAAACTACCGCAAAAAGCCAGGCTAGTGCTGAATAAAGGAATGGGCTTTGTAAATTTCATACATATTTTTTTATATGTCAACTTAAGAGGGTTTACTTAAAACCTGTGCCCAGATTCTATAACACGATAGACGATTATGTACACTTTTTTGAGTTTAATAACTAGCATATTACATACAATTTTTAAAATATTATGAAAAATTTTGTAAAAGACGGCAATTTTGCATCGCATATTTAAAAATGTTTGTAATGTCTTTAAAATGTTAGAAATTTAACATCGAAAAGCTGAAGATAATCGTCAGTTTTTTATAGAATGTTTGCAAGGAAAAACTAATCATCCCATTTCCAAATGTTGTTTTTTAAAATGATAATTAAAATTGAGAAACTGAACAACTTTTTACTTTTATAAGACAGACACAATCCACAATCTTACTGATGTGAAAGAGTTTTGCCTTCAACATTAGCCACACTAATCGATATGCCGACCGTGGTGTATCTCGTTAAGAGGTGATGTTCCATGTCGTAGCCTGTGTAGAGGGTTGTCGGTTTGATTCCCGGTCATTGCATACACAAAAAGTTTTTCATATATAGAAAATTTAATAATTAAAAATTCTTTGATCAATTGACAGATCAATTCTTTCTGTAAATGAATTTCCGAGTAAAAAAATTATATATAATCATATTACAATATATAATTAGACATGTCGTTATGTATATCCACCCGACTAAAAAAGTTTTCATATATTCTTATATGATTTGATATAATTATAACTGTTTATATGTGTGGCTTTATATGACCATATACATTTATATTAACACTTTGGTTTTATAAATATGTTTGATATGACGTTATATATAATCATATGCGATTTGGTCTCCAGCTATATATTAAGAGATCTGCAAATATAGTTTATATATAATTATATATAATGGCGTATAAGCTTCTCTAAACAATCTTATATCAAAAAATATAACAAAGTTAATATAAAATTGTATTAATTTTATGTATTAATTTATCTGACATGATATCTAATTATACAAAATTTTATAAAGTTTAATTGCACTATTAAAATTAAAAAAAAAACTCGGAAATTGTGGATCTGGTTTTGAAGTTTGCACTTTGATATATAAATAAATGTTTATAATTGAATAAAACATATATTTTTCAAATAGTTGGCGAAATACTCTTTATTAAACTAAAAAAAAATTTTAAGAAATAAATAATGGAAACATTTTTTTTTTTTTATTGTGGAATTAAAGGTCGAAATAATTATTTTTACTTTTAAATTTAAAAATTAGACAAACATATGTTGAAATAAATATGGTTTAAGTTCATAAAAAAAAATTAATTGTGAAAGTTAATTTTTTATCATGTTGGTTTTTAATTTTTATTTTAAAAAATAAAAATTGTTTTTTTCGACCTTTTTAATTCATTAATTAAAAATTTATTAATTCAGTTCGAGGCCTATTTCCTTATTATGAATTAACATAATAAGTACTTTTTTCAAAAACTGTTTTTTTTTTCTTCATCAGGATACTCTCCTGACAAATACTTTTGCTTTCAAAAAACCTCTACACTTTCAGGAATGAAAAGACGATCGTTTCGGGGATTTTCCAGGTCCCCTTCATCAGTTTTCTTTAGAAAGTGGTGGCGTAATCCCCGAAACGATCGTCTTTTCATTCCTGAAAGTGTAGAGGTTTTTTGAAAGCAAAAACTGTGAAGTATTTGTCAGGAGAGTATCCTGATGAAGAAAAATAGCAGTTTTTGAAAAAAAGTACTTATTATATTAATTCATAATAAGGAAATTGGCCTCGAACTGAATTAATAAATTTCTAATTAGTTAATTTTTTATTTTATAAGAAAGACACACATTTTATAAGAAAGACCAAAACTCTAACCTAGAAAAAGTTGTTCCGACAAATTTTTGTAATGTTTTATTTTTTAATCTATTTCCAAGTATATTAGCAAAAATTGTTCTGAACATCTAGCATTAGTATTTAATATGAATGAAATAAGTGATCTCAATAATATTTACTAAAATTTCCTTCGAAAATCTTCATAAAATTATATGTATTTATATATAATTTGATGCAGTTAGATAGACCCATTTTTCGGATCAAATTGTATTAGCTGAGATAACATGCTTATCTCGCTTGATATAATTATATATTCCAATATTCGGATCAAATTATATATGGATGTATATATGGGTTTATATATGGTGATATATGATTATATAACTACTTTTTTAGTCGGGCATATATAATTATATATGACGTCTTTTCCCAAAAATTTTTATTATATTATGCCATATATAATTTCATCTAATTAGATATCGGCCTTTATAATATTGGATATGGTATATATGATTATATATTACATAGCATGGCTGATCTTATTGCATATATAGTTGTATATAGAGCTATGTCTTAATATATATGGTGGCAGTTTAGCAATATATAATATATACCTAGTTAGAATATTCTTCCACCTCAAGTCCAAATTCTAATATGATATTGTCATATTAGATTTTTATTTGTTGTTTCAAAAAGGGTTGATCATTTTCATGATAGACAATACAATTGTTCCGTTGACATCACTCTACTTTTCAGTTGTCCGCAATAAGAAAATGATAACTTTCATACTCAAACCGAGACATTACATAAGGTACAAAAAACCAACGGGATGAGAATTTTGTACTTTCGTATATGAACTGTCTGATTTGGTAAAACCAGTTATAAATCAACTCCTTTTTGAAAGCAACAATTACATAAAAGTACCCTTTGGGTACTATTTATATGTATGTCTGTTGTCAATACACTTCGTAAAAACAACTAATTTTAAACTCAAAACAAAATAAATATTTGAATGAGATTTTAGCCGTGGTGTGCCCATTTCCAACAATCATCCTAATTTTTGCATTAAAAAATACAAAAATTGTTTCCCCGGACTTTCTATATTTTCATATATTTAGTTAGAATAAAATAAAATAACAAATAAAAATCTAATATGACAATATCATATTAGAATTTGGACTTGAGGTGGAAGAATATTCTAACTAGGTATATGGGAGTATGGAAAGTCCGAGGAAGCAATTTTTGTATTTTTTAATGCACAAATTGGGATAATTGTTGAAAGTAGGCACACCACGGCTAAAATCTCATTCAAATATTTATTTTGTTTTGAGTTTAAAATTAGTTGTTTTTACAGAATGTATTGACAACAGACATACATATAAATAGTACCCAAAGGGTACTTTTATGTAATTGTTGCTTTCAAAAAGGAGTTGATTTATAACTGGTTTTACCAAATCAGACAGTTCATATACGAAAGTACAAAATTCTCATCCCGTTGGTTTTTTGTACCTTATGTAATGTCTCGGTTTGAGTATGAAAGTTATCATTTTCTTATTGCGGACAACTGAAGAGTACATTGATGTCTACGAAACAATTGTATTGTCTATCATGAAAATGATCAACCCTTTTTGAAACAACAAATAAAAATCTAATATGACAATATCATATTAGAATTTGGACTTGAGGTGGAAGAATATTCTAACTAAATATATGAAAATATAGAAAGTCCGGGGAAACAATTTTTGTATTTTTTAATGCAAAAATTAGGATGATTGTTGGAAATGGGCACACCACGGCTAAAATCTCATTCAAATATTTATTTTGTTTTGAGTTTGAAATTAGTTGTTTTTACGAAGTGTATTGACAACAGACATACATATAAATAGTACCCAAAGGGTACTTTTATGTAATTGTTGCTTTCAAAAAGGAGTGGATTTATAACTGGTTTTACCAAATCAGACAGTTCATATACGAAAGTACAAAATTCTCATCCCGTTGGTTTTTTGTACCTTATGTAATGTCTCGGTTGGAGTATGAAAGTTATCATTTTCTTATTGCGGACAACTGAAGAGTAGAGTGATGTCAACGGAACAATTGTATTGTCTATCATGAAAATGATCAACCCTTTTTGAAACAACAAATAAAAATCTAATATGACAATATCATATTAGAATTTGGACTTGAGGTGGAAGAATATTCTAACTAGGTATATGGGAGTATGGAAAGTCCGAGGAAGCAATTTTTGTATTTTTTAATGCACAAATTGGGATAATTGTTAATATATAATATATATCATACATGGGCAAATGCGGCCCTTCATTAATTTTAAAACATTAAAAAAAATTTTTTAAATTTAAAAAAAATTTAATTACATTCAAAACAAAAAAATAAAGTCAAAATTTAAAAATATACACAAAATAATATAAAAAACAGCGATAACAAAATAAACATCCAATGGAGCCTCAAAAAATTACAACAATCAACAAATATCGACTTTTTACCACAGACTTCCTCTAAAACATTTTAAAGTATTTTCGCCTCCTACATACGAATATTAAGTCAAAAATTCCTTCTTTATTTAAACCTTAAGCCTGGGAAAAATACTTTGTCCCAATATGACGGAGAAGTCCTTAAGAGTCTTTTATTTTGTTTGAGTTTGAATTCAAAAAAAATTTTGTTGAATATTGGTAAGATTAGAAGATCAAAAATAAACTGTTAAATATAATAATAGTCATCCTGCTAAAATCAACACAAATATGTGATGAAAATTATTAGACTGCTAATTTTACAAAAATAGACCTTTATTCTCTTAAAACAATTTAAAAACTTTTTTATTCTACTAATATTAAGCAAGATTTGTTGCTGATTCTAGCTTTTTCTGTGTACCTACTTAACCTGACCAATTATCTCGCTTTTGACGGTATTATACCGCTTTTTAAAGGCTTGTGTCGCCTTGAATTTTTATCCCGTTTTTAGAACAAACAATTCCGCCTTATCCCGAATTTTTAATATGATATTCAACTCTTGAATAAAGTTTTCATAATTTATTTTTTCTAGAGTTCCCAGCCAGCAAACGAGCCCAAACATGAATCAGAAAAATGCTCAAAATATATTATTAAACTTTCACTTGTATGAAAGTGGTGAATCCACTTTGAGCATCCACTTTTTTTGAGTTATTTTTGAATTGTTCGTAAAATATTAAAATTTATTTACTTTTTCGAGTTGTTTCTGAATCATTTTTGGATTTAAAAATTTTCCTCAAATGTTTGTGCCTTTTATGACTCATTTTACTTAAACTATTACTTTCGTCCAAAAAATGAGCAATTTTTGACAAATAGGTTTAAACATTTAAAAATTTGGGCTTGTTTGAATAATTTTTGACTTTCTGAAAAAGAACTCCCCTAAAAGTATTCGAATTTTCTGGCTGGGTTATCAGCAGAGAAGACAAAATTGCTTTTTTTGCTTTTTAGCTTTTTATTGCTTGTTTTACTCATATTTGCTTCTTTTTGCTTTTTTTGGATTTTCCGCGTTTTAACTTTAAAATAACTTTTTCTTAAGATTTTTGAGCCTTGAATTGCTTTTTTTTAAGACTTTTTGCCCAAAAATACTTTTTTTGCTCACAAAAAAATATTTTTTCTCTTAATTTTGATTTTTCTTTTTAAAAACTGTTGTTTTTCCAAGTATTTTTACTTTTGTTTTTTTCTTGCTTTTTTTACAATATTTTTTTTGTTTTAAACTTATCGGATTTTGCTTTTTTCTGTCTTCTCTGGTTATCAGTCTTGTGATTGAATTTTTAAAATTTAAGAATTAATTTAATGCAATCAGAGCCTGAGAGGTTTGACATTTGTTATAAATTTTCGATACGAAAATGTTGTGGACTTATGAGTTTTAAATTTCATTCAGATTTTCTATAAAAATTATATTTTCCACCTTTTGTATAAAATTCCGTTCGTCACGTATTTAATGTTACACATTTCAATAAATAAAACAAGGGATCAAAATCAATTAAATAAATTTGAAAATATTTGAAAAACTGCTGAAAACCTTAAACCAAATTTTTTGAAATAACGCAAACTATATTAATTCGACAAAGGTTTTTGACTTCAGATTGGCTTTAAGGAGAGCAAAATATTTTAAAAACATTTATTGAGGCTGTGCCTATATTTTTAAATGTATTTGCATCAAAAATATAAAAATTCATAAAAATATAAAAGATTTTGATGTACTTCTCCGCAATAGTCATAGAGTATTTGCTTAGGTGAGGGGATAAAAAGAGGAACCCCACAGCTCGAAGTCTATTCAATGGACCTTTTTTGACCTTAGATCCAGGCTTAGGAAACCAAAATACTCAAAAAAAGGTTTTAGCAGTGAGCTGTACCAAAAATTAATTTTTGTTGGGTAACATGTTATTTGGTGCGGCCCACCGTATGTTTGTGAAATCCCAAATTTGGCCCTTCAAGCCATTTGCATGCCCACACCTGATATATATGGTATCATTTAATCCAACGGATCCCAAATGGGGGTCCGTAGCAGAATTCCAGGGGGTCCGCGAAGAGATCCGACAAAAAACATAACACAAGTTATCTAAAAAAAAACAATTTTTTTGTTCTAATTTTTAAATTAATTAACAAAATATTGATTTGAAAAATGTGATTTTCCTTATTCCTGCTTAAAATTGGCCATCATTTAAAATAAGCAGGTGCTTTTATTAATTTTGCCCCATAATTTATAAAGTACCTCTCGCTCAACACTGGTTTGGGGGTCCGTGAGCTAGTAGAAATGTCTCAAGGGGTCCATGAAGCAAAACTTAGTGAGAACCGATGATTTAAACAATATATAACTATATATGGTGCCAGTTAAACTAGATATTATCATATATGGTGACATTTAAACAATATATGGTCATATATGGTACCTCATAAACAAAATCTTTAATACAGTATGGTACTATATAATTGTTTATCAATTTTTATCTAATTGTATCAGTTTAGATCTGACCTGATTAAATTATGTGTTAATCAGATGAAATTGTATCCGATTTTTTACCTGATGCAATTTTATCGGTTTAATGATGTCAGGTTTGATCGTAATTGGTTCAATTTTATATAAATAAAATATAATTGTATCCGACATTTACCTTATACAATTGTGTCAAAGTTTTAAACTGATACAATTATATCAGATCAAAATTGGGATATAACTACATAATTTTGTATACAAATATATCTATTTGGACCTAAACTGATAACATGTGATATAAGCCAATAAAATTGTATCAGGTCAAAAATCAGATACAATTTCATCTGATTAACACATAATTTAATCAGGTCAGATAAAAACTGACAAGCAACTGATACAATTTTATCGGGCCATTTTTCGGATCAAATGGTACATGGATCACTAAAGCTCCCCGCCCTATTAAAAAAAATAAATATGGAGCTTTATACGGTAATATATAACTTAATGTGATCCATATACCATTTCATCCGAAAAATGGCCCGATATAATTGTGTCAGTTGGATATCACTTTTTATCTAATTGTATCAGTTTAGATCTTAACTGATTAGATTATATAGTAATCAAATAGAATTTTATCTGATTTTTGACCTGATACAATTTTATCGTTTTATGTCGCATGGTATTAGTTTAGATCCAAATAGATACATTTTTATACAAACTTATATAGTTGTATCTGAATTTTGACCAGATGCAATTATATCTGCTTTAAAACTTTGATACAATTATATAAGGCAAATGTCGGATACAAATATATTTTATTTATATAAAATTGTAGCAACTACGATCTAAACAGATACCATTAGCTGTAAACCGGTTAAATTGTATCAGGTCAAAAATCGGATATAATTTCATCTGATTAATGTATAATTTTATTAGTTGAGATCTAAACTGATGCAATTCGATAAAAACTGATACACCACTGATACAATTACATCGGGCCAATTTTCGGATGAAACTGAATATTTATACAGATATAACTTAATCGCATTTTATACGACTATATGTAACTGTTTTTACTCGGGCGCCCTATTTAAAAAAATTAATATGGAGCTTTATATGGTAATATATAACTTAATGTGATCCATATACCATTTCATCCGAAAAATGGCCCGATATAATTGTGTCAGTTGGTTATCACTTTTTATCTAATCGTATCAGTTTAGATCTTAACTGATTAGATTATATATTAAGCATATGAAATTTTATCTGATTTTTGACCTGATACAATTTTATGGGTTTATGTCGCATGGTATTAGTTTAGATCCAAACAGATACATTACTATACAAACTTATATAGTTATATCTGAATTTTGACCTGATGCAATTAGATCTGATTTAAAACTTTGATAAAATTATATAAGGCAAATGTCGTATACAAATATATTTTATTTATATAAAATTGTAGCAACTACGATCTAAACAGATACCATTAGATATAAACCGCTAAAATTGTATCAGGTCAAAAATTGGATATAATTTCATCTGAATAATGTATAATTTTATTAGTTGAGATCTAAACTGATGCAATTCGATAAAAACTGATACACCACTGATACAATTACATCGGGCCAATTTTCGGATGAAACTGAATATTTATACAGATATAACTTAATCGCATTTTATACGACTATATGTAACTCTTTTTACTCGGGCGAGTAAAAACGTTTGTATGTAATAATATATGATTTTATATACCCATATATTTTCTTGTACGCCAGTGTATATAACCGGACATAATTATATGTATCCATATATAATTTTTTTTTTCTGAAAAAATTTTAATTTGATGCCATATTTAGTTAGATATTATTACATATCGATCAATATGTAATTGTATATCGCGTTTTTAATTAGATAATGTTAATCAAATTATATATGAATTTATATATACTTGTTTAGTATAAAATTCAAAATAATATATATTTCTATATGATGTCATATTTAAAAATTTCGTTTTGGATAAAATTATCTATTACGGCATTCAGAGCATCACTAGAAAATTTCTCAATCGTCTTTTGGATATAATTATATATTACATTAAACACTAGACAAATTTTCTGTCTGATTTTGTATATAATCATGTCTAGGGACTTTCGGACTATATATGTG